>QODF01000024.1:3057684-3168502 GCA_024372805.1 Oostethus manadensis
GAAGGTTACGGTCCATTCGGACCAGAACCTCTCGCCACAAGAACAGTTTCTTTCCTGCTGCTGTTGAACTCATGAACACTTTATAACATTTGCACTATGCTCACTTTATAACCAGTATTTTTGGCACCTTATACTACCTGCACTAAAAACACCCTCATGCCTTTACTTATCAGTGATTTCACCTTTTTACTCAGGGTTCTATGTTTAGTTAATGTTAGTTCTATGTTTATTTAATGCTCTATGTTTACTTAGAATTCTACGTTGCACTGAGTCGCCAAAGAAAGTTCCTAGTTCGTGAATTGTTCACTTACAATGGCAATAAAGTTTTTCTGATTCTGATTCTGATCTTTATGTCGCCATTTTCTTAAGCATTTGTTGCTTTTTTTATTCTTGATTGTGTTCCTTGTGTTGATTATCAAGTTATTATGGATTGAAGAAAGCTGAGCTCTTCACCCTATCTTTTAGGGTGAGTACAGCCACCCTGCGGAGGAAACTCATTTCCGCCGCTTGATTCTCACACAACAGTTTGGACTTTGGTTTGGGTTATTTCTTTTTCGGACATAATTTCCTGCTCGGTGCTTTTATTTTGTTACATCTGTTTCCTGTTTGGACTGAATGCATTACCTTTACTCTGGTAAGAGAGAGCTGTGGTGCGCACTTCACTGGGGTTCTATTTAGTTGAGCTATGGCTTATGCTACATGCTGGTTCCTTTGTTTTCCCTGAACTGTGGTTTGGTGCTTTCTGTTGCTTCTCTATTAGCTGTTGTCCTATTTCTTGGCATTATTCTCCTTTTCTTGTGTGTTCCTGTTTTCCTCCCATGGTGACTTTTTTTTGCCATAGCTGTACCTCCTAGCGATGTGAAATGAGGGTCATGACTGGTGAACCAATGACTCTTTTGGAGTTTTTTTGTGTGTTAGTACAGGTTGCTTAATAACAAAAAAAGCAAGGATGACAAAGAAAACAAGAAAAGTAAGATAATATGTCACTTTTGTTTAATAAATGTTTTGAAATTGTTTTCAAATACTTCTTAGTCCAATCACCAATTCAACTATTTTCTATGCCACTTATCCTCACTATGGTTGTATGCTAGAGCCTATCCCTGCTGACTTTGGCCGTACTTCTTAGTCCCATCTATTGATTCTTCTTTTAACTGGAAACCATTTGTGTTCTTACCTTCTACTGTATGTGAAGTTAATGCAGCCTTTGCTTCTCCAGGGAAAGTTGTGGTACTTTGTCTGATCACCTTCTGGTGAGCTTAGGTATCCACCATCTTGGCAGTAAAATGAATGTTTTCATTCAGCTGTGCATGTAAATGTCTTGAATGCATTTGACTTTCCGGTAGCTTGTGCTACTGCTCTCCAAAAAAAAAAGAACTATGGAAGAATGACAAGCACCCTCAAGCACACCAGACTCCTTCAGGATGCAGCAGTGCTGCAAATGCCTCTCATATGACATTTCTATGTACATGATTTTAATGTTGTCCCTTTAGCAAGAATACAGATGTCACACTTACATTAAAGACATTACATGGGCTGTAGACAGTCATTGCGTATAGTAAATGTTTCTGCAACAGTAATGTTACAAGCATGCTGGCACACACAAACTGCCAGGCTCTATGAGCCAACTCTGTGTGCAGTGTGACGGTAGGCAGACACACTCACGGGAGCCTCACTTCATCAGGTAATGTGCAAATTTAGCTATTTTTATTTAAGAAAATGTTAAAAAACATACAAAAATACATTTAGATTACATTTCAATTGACATATATTAATACTATATTTGTTTTTATTATCATTATTATTATATTTATTTCATAATTGGTAAAGCTCTGCCTCACTTGCCTTCACTGACTGCACGTCACTGCTGTCTTTTGTAGGTCGTGCCTTTTAGTGTGAGCAGGTTAATTAACCTGCCACCACGTCAAAAATAGGATTAACAATGATAACAAAGTACCCCTCCGTGAATCACCACCTTATCGTGGTGGAGGGGTTTGAGTGCCCGAGTGATCCTAGGAGCTATGTTGTCGGGGGCTTTATGCCCCTGGTAGGGTCTCCCAAGGCAAACAGGTTCTAGGTGACGGGCCAGACTAAGAGTGATTCAGAAGACCCTATGAAGAATGATAAAAGGAGTGACCGCACCTCGCCTGGACGTTGGGTACCGGGGCCTCACCCTGGAGCCAGGCTTGGGGGAGGGGGTCGCAGGCGAGCGCCTGGTGGCTAGGCCTTCACCCATGGGGCCTGGCCGGACCTAGCCCGAAGAAGCCACACGGGAACTCCCCCCCGCAGACCCACCACCCGCAAGGGCAAGCATAAGGGTCCGGTGCAATGCGATTTGGGCAGTGGTCGAGGACGGGTGTCCGGGCGACCTGGTCTTCGGCGGCCAAATCTGGTTCTTCGGACATGAAATGTCACTTCTCTGGTGGGGAAGAAGCCCGAGCTTGTGGAAAAGGCGGAAAGAATCCCACTAGATATAGTCGTACTCACCTCAACCCACAGTTTGGGCTCTGGAACCAAATTCCTTGAGAGGGGCTGGACCTTGTTCTTCTCTGGAGTTGTTGCAGGGGAGAGGGGGCGAGCTGGTGTGGGCTTATTGTTAGCCCCCCGTTTGGTGCTTCTGTGCTGAAGTCATCCCCGGTGAACGAGAGGGTTATTTTCCTACGCCTTAGGGCTGGGGAAAGGGTCCTGAATATGGTTTGTGCGTACGCATCGAACGGCAGTTCAGAGTACCCAGCCTTCTTGGAATCTATCAGAGGGGTTCTGGAGAGCACCCCAGCTGGTGACTCCATAGTTCTACTGGGAGACTTCAACGCCCATGTGGGCAATGACAGTGTGACTTGGAGGGGCGTGGTGTGGAACGGCCTCCCTGACCTGAACTCGTGTGGTCTGTTGTTGCTGGACCTGCTGCCTCCCGGGCGCCTCCCTGGTGAGGTGTTTCAGGCATGCCCAGCCGGGAGAAGGCCCCAGGGAAAACCTAGGACACGGTGGAGGGACTATGTCTCACAGCTGGCCTGGGAATGCCTTGGTGTCCTCCCGGTGGAGCTGGACGAGGGCGCCGGAGACCGGGAAGTCAGGACACCCCTACTGAAACTGCTGCCCCCGCGACCCGGACCCGGATAAACGGAAGAAAATGGAATGGAATTGAACAAAGTACGTTCAATCGTAATGTAAAATTATTTAATATTGAATAATGGTGTTTTTATGACAACCTCGCAATGATAGTTTGCACCTTGATGTAAATAAACACTTAAAGATAAGTTTTCTTTCTGCATACTTTTACAATGATGACCACAAAACAGATGACGATCATAAAAGTAATGATGACAAGCCACCACAATCCTTCCACTGGTGATGCAGATATCGGATGCAGCGTGTTGCTTTCTATATCATACACACAGTCAAGGTTACTCTCCAATTTGTAGGTGACGTTACAGCCCTCAACTGGGTGGACACGAGACACTTTGAAGACCTCATAAGGTGGAATCAGCACCTGATGATTTTGATCCACTACAGAGTAATAGGATATGTCAGCACCAAAACACGTATGAATCTCAAAACATGTAGGACAAGTTTCTAGACTACTATTGTGAAAAAATAACATGAAAGAGCTGAACCGTACTTGTTGGTTAGATAGGTCCAAACGTAAAAGTCTTTGTGTTCTGTAGTAGGTTTTAAGACATGTTACCTGACTATGTTTCAGAACCTGGATGGCATCAGTCAGAGATGAATAAAGCAATGGGTCTATCTCATTCTTGTTTTGATGGTGTCCACCTGTTATTACACTCTCCAATTTCCCACTGGGATGCTGTAGCAAAGAGTTTGTATACATGTATATGGCAACTGAATGCTGCTTCTCAATGTACTTGTGTGCAGGTTTTCTAGATTTTTTTTCTGCATCGCTCCAAGCTTGACTGAAGTTTGTCAAGGAAGCCCGTTTCTTTCTTATAGCCATGTCAGTCAACACAATTGGATTGATTCTGCAATTGACGTCCCTGGTGTCATTGGGCAGAGCCTGTGTCGAATCCTCAACAGGAAAAAAAGTGTGTCAGCATTTATCTACTAGATGGCAATATTATCCCTGACGCATGCAATAAAATACCTTTCCAGCAACGTAGTGGCTGTGGTAAAGGAGATATATGATAGGAGACATCTGCAAGCACATGCTGGGTTTCTCTGCAAAATGCATCTAGAAGAGAGGAATTAATACTATCAGGGCACTTTACAATCACACAAAATTATGTTTTGGTATAATGCCATGGATTAAAACTAATTTAGAGCCAAACGGAGGAAAACGCTTTGGAAATCACCCAAAACTTCAACCGTCAACGTACCACACTAGTAGGATTGTAAAGGTTCACAAATAATGTATTGAACCGTTTCGGTTTTGTGTGTTCGGTCCGGTCCACTTGCGTACCGTTTCGGTTATATTTCATACTATTTTTCTCATTAAATGTATTAATGGAGTGGTCTAAGCGCTCTGCACGGAACAAAAGTCCTGCCCAAGTTTCCGCATTGACGCTTCTAATTGTCGGACACTACTGACTGATGGGGTGGAACGTTATAGCAAATCATAGCAAATGCCAGCAAGAAGGCTGAGCTGGAAGACCCTCCCATCTCACTACATTCTCCTGTTTGGGAACACTTTGGCTTCCCTGTTAAAATTACGGATGGACAAAGGAAAGAGGATAAATCCAAAGTTGTGTGTCGACATTGTTCCACGGAGATCCGGTTTGCTGCAGGAAACACGTCTAACATGTTAGCACACTTAAAACGTTATCATCTGACATCTACCAGAAAGAAAAGCAGCTTAGTGCAAACCTTTATAGCTTCAGGTCACTACCTCTGTTGCTGAATGATAATTGAAATAAATAATAATAGTAATGAGTGGAATATAAACAATTATAACAGAACATTGTTGTAGTACAGACAATGTTCTCACTAGGATGAGAAGTTCCTAGTACAAGTATAAATGATAGTAACAAACATAGCATTGACAGTCAACAGACAGAAAATTTACTCTGCAAGGAATGAAGTAGGTATTTGCCTTGGATGTACACAATATTTTACGACTCTTCTTCCTTGTATTTTGTAAACATCAACTGTTTGTAATGTTTGTTGAAGTCACTCATTGTAGATCGTTGTTTAGGTTCTTTACTTAATCCATTCCAACAGTTTGATTCCACATACCAAAGTACTAAAGGTTTTTAGTGTTGTTCTTGCATATTTGTGTTTTAAGTTTAGTTTAGTAGAACCTGAAAAAGAAGAGATTCAAAGATGGTGACAAACAAGTGCTTAAATGGGTACAGAAGGAACTGAGAGTGAGAGTACAGCTAAGGACAGCAAAGGAGCAGTACAGAAAGAAAATTGAACAGAGGATGCACCACAAGAACATGAAGGAGGTGTGGCAGAACATGAAGACCATCACGGGTTGCAGCACGAAGAGAGATGCCCACATCGGGGAGGATGTGAGAAGGGCAAACCCAATAAACCAGTTTTTCAACAAGTTTAACCAACCCATCACACACACAACAGCCCCCACACAAGTCACCAGCATGGAAGGGGACACCTCTCCACACCCTCCCCTGTTCACACAACCCACAATGACAGCAACTAAAGTAAGTGTGGAGCTAAGGAGGCTGTGCCCCAGCAAAGAAGCAGGTCCGGATTATGTATCACCTCGACTTCTGATAGCCTAGGGTGAGAGCTGGGAGACCCTTTACAGTGCATTTTCAATCTGAGCTTGGGTTTGGGGATAGTTCCACAGCTGTGGAAGACGTCCTGCATCGTTCCAGTCATGAAGAGGTCACATCCTAGTGAACCGAATGACTTCAGGCCAGTAGCTCTAACGCCGCATGTGATGAAGATCATGGAACGGCTGCTGGTCTATCACCTGAGGCCACAAACACACCCTGCACTCAACCATTTAAGTTTGCATACCGGGAGAAAATAGACATTGAGGACGCCATCATTTACTTGTTCTACTGATTTCTCGCTCACCTGGACAGAGGCAGTGGTTCTGTGAGGAATAGGTTTTTGGACTTCTCCAGCCCCTTTAACACCATCCTACCTCAGCTCTTCTGGAACAAACTGACATGGATGTGAGTAGTATCATACCTGGTGGCATGGATCACAGACTACCTGACTAGCAGCCCTCAGTACGTGCAACTGGGGAGCTGCAGGTCTGAGACTGTGACCAGAAGCACGAAAGTACTGCAGGGAAATGTACTCTCACTTGTTCCGTTTACCCTGCACGTGTCTGACTTTCAGTACAACTCTGAGCGCTGCCATGTACAAAAGTACACGGATGAGATCATGGGATGTATTAGGAATGGACAGGCGGATGAGTACAGAAAACTGATCCAGGACTTTGTCAACTGGTGCGATCCAAAACCACCTGCACCTCAACACCACCCACCAAGACCAGGGAAATGGTGGTGGTCTTTAAGAGAAACAGGACACACCCAGAAACTGTTTTCATTAAAGGTGACCGTGTGGAGGTGGCTCACACCTACAACTCCTGCAAATACCTAAAAGTGCATCAGGATGACAAACTGGACTGGACTGCCAACATGGATGCTCTATGCAGGAAAGAACAGAGTCATCCGTACTTCCTCAGAAGACTGGTATCCTTCAGTGTGTGCAAGAGTCTGCTACAGATTTTCCACCAGACTGTAGTACCTAGTGCCCTCCTGTATGCTGTACTGTGCTGGGGTGGCAGCCTCAAGAAGGATGCCACACACCTGGACTAACTGGTGAGGAATGCAGGCTCTGTCATTGGCCCTGAGCTAGACAGCCCGACATCTGTGGCAGAGCAAAGAAGACTGAGGAGGCTCCAGTCCATCATGGACTACCAGCATCATCCAGTGCACAGCATCATCTCCCAACAGAAGAGCAGTTTCAGTGGAAGATTACTATCACTGTCCTACTCCACTAAAAGATCATTCCTCCTTCACGCCATGTGGCTTTTCAACACAACAGAGGAGGCGCGATTCAAAGTACAAACAGGACTAGACTTTCTTTTACCTAATTATGTTTTATTCATTCATTCATTTTCTATACCGCTTATCCTTATTAGGGTCGCAGGTATGCTGGAGCCTATCCCAGGCGGACAGACAACCATTCATACTCAGAGTTGCCGAATAACCTAACATGCATGTTTTTGGAATGTGAGAGGAAACCGGAGTACCCGGAGAAAACCCACACACGCACGGGGAGAAGATGCAAACTTCACACAGAGATGCCCAACAGAGATTCAAACCCTGAAACTCCTGACTGTGAGGCTAATGTGCTACCCACTCATCCACCGTGCGGCCAATATGTTTTATAGCACTACATATTTAAATTGTTATGTTTGGTGTTTAATTATTCTTACTCTATGTTCTTATTGGCGTATCTCTCCTGCATTTCCTCAGTTGTTTTATGTTGTGATTAAGTGTTTATTATGAGGTTTTTGAAAAGCTGCTGGAAACATGATTTTCTCTTGGAGATTAATAAAGTATCGATCTATCTTTGGGGAATGGATCACGGCAAACTTCTCAAACATCAGCCAAAAAAAACATCTTTGTTTGTGGAGACTTCAACATTGAGCTTGTGGAAGAGGCGGATAAGAGGCATTCCGACTAGATTTAGTCGGACTCACCTCAACCCACAGTTTGGTTTCTGGAACCACATTCCTTGAGAGGGGCTGAATCTTGTTCTTCTCTGGAGTTGCTGCACGGGAGAGGCGGCGAGCTGGTGCGGGCTTATTAATAGCCCCCCGGCTTGGTGCCTCTGTGCTGGAGTCAACCCCGGTGAACGAGAGGGTTATTTCTCTACGCCTTAGGGCTGGGGAAATGTTCCTGACTGTGGTTTGTGCGTACGCGCTGAACGGTAGTTCAGAGTACCCAGCCTTCTTGGAGTGTATCAGAGAGGTTCTGGAGAGCAAGATGGTGGTCCCCATTTTTAAAAAGGGTGACCGGAGGATGTGTTCCAACTATCGGGGGATCACACTCCTCAGCCTCCCTGGGAAAGTCTACTCCAGGGTGCTGGAGAGAAGGGTATGACGGTTAGTCGAACCTCGGTTACAGGAGCTGCAATGTGGTTTCTGTCCCGGTCGCGAACACTGGACCAGCTCTACATCCTTGCAAGGGTACTGGAGGGTATGTGGGAATTTGCCCAACCGGTCTACATGTGCTATGTAGACTTGCAAAAGGCATTCGACCGTTTCCCTCGTGGTGTCCTGTGGGGGGGTGCTCCAGGAGTACGGGATTGGTGGTCCGCTACTACGTGCCATTCGGTCCTTGTACAATCAAAGCATGAGCCTGGTTCGCATTGGCAGCAGTAAGTCGAGCTTTTTTCCGGTGAACGTTGGCCTCCGCCAAGACTGCCCTTTGTCACCGATTCTGTTCATAATCTTCATGGACAGAATTTCTAGGCGCAGTCAAGGCGTTGAGGGAGTCCCGCTTGTTGACCTTAGGATGTCGTCTTTGCTTTTTGGCAGACGATGTGGTCCTTATGGCCTCAGGTATATAAAATAAAGTTATAAATATTTAGAGAACGTGCAAGAAAAAATATTATAAAAAAATACTAGATAGGAATAGAAACAACATTAGAGCTACTTGGGGCATTCTGAGCAGTATTATTAGGAAAGGCACTAAGAAAGCAGACTACCCTCAATACTTTACAGTCGGAAATGTTAATAATCATGATATACGGGACGTAGCTGAGAAGTTTAATAAATACTTCGTAAATATTGGACCAAATCTGGAAGAGAAAAACCCAAAATTCTGGTCAGTGGAGGAAGGGAAGGAGACTATAGAGAGGAACCCTAACTCCATGTTTCACACTGAAGTAACCAAAGAGAAAATCATTGACATTGTACAAAAATGTAAAGCAAAAACATCAACTGCTTGTAATGGAATTTAAATGGAAACGATAAAAATGGTTATCAATGAGATTGCAGAACCGCTAACGTACATCAGCATTCCAGACGGGCAAATTCCGAGACAAATTGAAAACAGCTAAAGTAGATCCAATCTTCAAAAATGGAGATAAACATTAGTTTACAAACTACGGACCAGTTTCATTACTACCACAAATTTCCCAAATCATCGAAAGGTTATTTAACCATAGGTTGGACAAATTCCTCAATAAGAATGACATAATAGCGGAAAGCCAATAAGGATACAGAGCTAATATTTCCACTTCTATGGCACTGATTGAAATCACAAAGGAAATTACGAATGCTATAGACCATAGAAAGTGTGCAGCCTCAGTATTCATGGATTTAACAAAAGCTTTTGATACAATCAATTACAACATCCTAACTACAAAATTGGAAAGGTATAGAATCAGAGGGTTAGTTCTGAACTGGGTTACAAATTTAGAGATTTTATGTGGCATACCACAAGGGTCAATACTGGGACCAAAATTATTTAACCTATACATTAACGACATCTGCAAAGGGACAAAACACCTAAAGGTAGTACTATTTGCAGATGATACCGCTTTTTGCTCTGGAGAAAACACACAAGAGCAAATAAGAAAAGTTTAGGATGAAATGATTACTCTAAAAAATGGTTTGATAAAAACAGATTATACCTGAATATAAGTACGACAAAAATTATGCTATTTGGTAATAGCAGAAGAGATACATGTGAGAAAATTCAATACTACCATATTACTTAATTCTGTTGACTGTCAATGCTATGTTGTTACCTTTAACCTTATACCTGTACTAGGATCTTTTCATCCTAGTGAGAACATTGTCTGTAATACAACAATGTTTTGTTACAATTGTTATACACCACTCTGCACTATTATTATTTATTTATGATTATCATCCATCAGGACTGCAATATACAGTAAGTTATTTGCGATAAGGACATTGACTACTATTTAACAAAATGTCACATTACTTTACTTATGCATACAAACTTAGTAACTGCAGGAAGTGTACAAATGTATTGAAATAGGGGAAAACCTACAGGGGTAGGATTTAATAAGCTTTGCTTCTTCCTACTCCTTTTGGACATGTGGAACTGTTGATTGTATTAAGTGGTGTATTCCAATGTATTTTATACTGTATGCATGTTCAAACCAAACAAACCATAACCTTTACCATAAGCATTACCATCTATCTAGACAGGAAGTAACGTAAGAGTCAGAGTTCAGTAAAAGTCTGTTGTTCTGGCGATCAAATCTGGCGTTTGTGTGTCTCACCAAACATTACAGTAACATTACTGACGCTTAGTGACCGGTGTAGAATACTACATATTGTCACATCTTTGTGTCTTCTGAATGTCTTACGTTTGTATTATAGTTCATTTAGTTATTTTTATTTTTGAAAACGCTTAATTACCTCCAGAGGTTATGTTTGACATGTATGACTTGCAGTGTATTTTAATTCATTTGTGAATACAATAACAAAGTTTTGGTCTGGATGTGTCCAGGCATTATGTCATGTATTAAAAATGTCTCCTTGAGAAAATTCTGACATTTATGAAACAAGTAGGTATTTTGTATTTATAAACTTAAATAATGCAGCTTCTCTAGCTTTAGTTTGTCTCCCTGTTGGTGTAAACATTCCCCCTTCTCTCTAGTTTTGTTTTCTTCCACTGTGAATTTAATCTTGGTGTTGTTGATGCAATTTATAGTCATATATATACATATACGGTACTATGCTGTAGTGTTCTGACAAGTTTTTATGATTACTAGGTAGGACTTTGCACACAGTGTTGACCATTTTCATTATGGATAAACTGGACTATTTTCTAACAATATGAATGTCACCTTGTATGCATGAGCAATAAAATGCTCCAAAACAATGATATCATTTAGTGCACATTTAGTACAAACATCATGGGGATAATGGTCTGAAAACACAATGTCTTCAAATTAGATGAGCTGAGACGAGACACTAAATACAATACTTTAATAATTACATTTATGTTAAAATACATTCTAAGTCAGTAGGTAAAAAAATCCAAAATAAATGCATTTTTTTTAAATCCAGAACTTACCCTGTTAAAAACAGGTAAAGTGTGCCTTTACATCTGAGAAAATGAGCTCCTTCCTAGTTTCTTCTTTTAGGGTTTTTTCCCTAATAGCATGCAACACCTTAGTCAAGAGGCATACCAAACCGGATCTGCAAGTGTTGCCACACTCTGCACTGCACTTCACCACCCTTTTTCCACCTTTTTAAGCTTGTGTTGTAAACCATTCCACACAGCAAAACAATGGGTAAAGATCCTCTAAATACAATCCAGTGGAGTTTTTTGATGGCCTGATACTAATGGAATGCAAAGTGCAGGTTGTTAAGTAAAACTATGTCAAACGTGTAGGATGTGAAATTTATTTCCCTCTGTTTTAAGTGTGCTGCTTTTCAGGTAAATCCTGTTAGGAGAGATGTCCTTGCTGTCAAACGGTGCACCACCAAATATCTGCACATGCTTCTCAGGACATATAACAGACAAAAGGTAAGGCAATAAAACTACTTTTATTTTGCTTAGGGGCTCTTTGCGTTTATTGACATGCTTACCAGTTTTACCTGCTATGGATTGCATCTATGTTGACTCAAACCACTGTGTGAGAAATTTGTATGCTTGTTTATTTTTTCTGGGAGTTTTTCTCTGGATAGTTCAAAACATGTGTTTTATATTTCATTGATAACTAGATGTGTGTTGTCTGTCTTTTTATGGCAGTGCTACGATTGATAAGTGATAGGTGATCCATTGTGTACACAAGCTGTCAACCTGGACAGACTCTAGCTTCTTCACATTGAACATAATGTATTTTATTTAATAAAAAACATTTATTCTATTGCAAAAACGAAAATATAATTATGCATTTCATAATCCTTAAGGCGTATTTATGTAAGCATTTCAGTGTGCTTTGTTTTGTGTTTGGCAGCAAGCACTCCATGAGCTCAAGTTACAAAAGAAATATAGTCAAATAAGTATAGTGAGTATGTATGGTGTTCTGCCCAGCAAAAAAGTGCATTTGACCGGGTTTTACAGACTATACCCCACTCAGGGTTAAGTGGATAGATAGATAGATAGACCATATACCTTTTTTAAATGAATTTTTATGGGACAGAAAATGAGTGAATGAATATATTTTTTATTGTGTAAAAAGGCAAAAATAAAGCAAGCTCTTTTGCAATATTTAAAGAAAAAGCTTTTGTAGTTTAATTTAGTTTGTTTTATTTCAAATATACATACAGTAGAAGGTTACATTGGAGTACATGTTATAATTAAAGTTACACAATTCAACATGTCTGAAAAGGGATAGGAAGAAGCAAAGCTTATTTAATCCTACTCCGTTCTCGTATCACAGCAATCAATAATAAATCCACTTTTTGTATTCAATATAGACGATTCAGAAAGGGCTAGGGGCGCAACCCCCACAAGCAAACCCGACCACGCCTTCCCAACACCCAAATGCACACATGTACAAAACAAAACAATGAGAAGAACAAGAAGAAAAAAAATCAACTCATCGCTATTGGATAGTAGAAACTTTCCATACTGGAATGGAAGTGGGAGAAAGCCCACGTTTATGGAATGGAATCCCACCCCAGCATGTTCCACTAGATACTGTAGATAGATGCCATAATTGTAGTGCCATAATTCATCATAATAAATCATATTAATAAATAATGATACACGGAGGCTGAGTGGGTAGCACGTCGGCCTCACAGTCAGGAGGTTCAAGTTTTAAATCTCTTTGGGCATCTCTGTGTGGAGTTTGCATGTTCACCCCGTGCGTGCGTGGGTTTTCTCCGGGTACTCAGGTTTCCTCCCACATTTCAAAAACATGCATGTTAACTTAACTGGTGACTCTGAAATTTGTCCATAGATATGAATGGGAGTGTGAATGTTTGTCTGCCCTGCGATTGACTGGCGACCAGTTCAGGGTGTACCCCGCCTCCCGCCCAAAGTCAGCTGGGATAGACTCCAGCATACCCGTGACCCTAATGAGGATAAGCGGTATAGAAAATGAATGAAATAACGCTACATAATAAAATTATACATTATTATATAATAATAATTAGTATGAATATACACTTTAAATATATAATAATAATTTACATATACAAGTTACAGTATATTTATGAAGTATAATTGTGAAGTAATACACATTATTATAAAGAGAAAAAACTAAATAACAAGTAATATGTATTAGTAAGTATAAGTATTATTAAATAAAGACAAAATATAACCTTTCCATGAACAGCCGGTGACTATCATACCATGCATATCTCGAGAAAATATGGCTTTTATATTTAGTTTTAAACTGGACATTGTTTTAACTCCTGGCACTCTGCACAAGTCGTTCATTCACTTCCTTTCTCTCCGATTTAAACTTCCCGGGAATTATAAATACAGGCTCCTCAAAGATACTGGAAATGACATGAGGTGTCCCCCCAGGGATCACTTTTTATTCACCAGAAGACATAAAGTATCATTAATTTTCACAGATATGCTGATACACAACTGTACATTTCCATGTCTCCTGATGACACAAGACTAATGGACCCTCTTTTAAACTGTATTTTAGGATCAACAATACAGAAAATGGATTGATGGATGGATTCAATTTATATTGGTTCAAATCCCTGAACAGTGCAGCAGTGAAAAAGTGACACTGAGGGGGGATTCCCTCAAAAATGAGGCTCTGTTTTTGTACTTCAGATACTGCTTTATCATGATTGTTAAACTTTCCCCTTCAGTTAGGTAATACTATAATATTATATAATATAATGATTTATATGCAGTTTTAAATCATAGCCATTGTGAGTGCACAAAAAATTATGCTCAAATTCAACCTGTTTAAGCGGAAAAAAGCCAACATCAGACTGGAATAAAAGATATACGGGATCATTACAATCTATCAGTGCTCATGTGAAACTTGAATCAAAATGTAGACATGCAAAATACAATTTTTGATGCAGAATTACTACAAAATGTGTTTTGTAGTAACCAATTTACTACGTATATTCAACAGTGTTGGCTGCTGGTCATTCAAGGAGGGGGCTCCAGCATACCCGCGACCCTAATGAGGATAAGCGACATAGAAAATGGATGAATAATATTAAAACGTTAATTTTTTTAAGTGTGCAAGGGTAGGAGGTACATGGATTCCTGTCAAATGGGATACCCTACTGTAAAAAATTTGGGAACCACTGCGCTAATGCATGCATTTATAACTAGTTGTATAGATTACTGCAATGCTCTGCGTTCCACTCTTCCTAAAAAGACTATTTCATCTTTACAACTATTGCAAAATCAGTGGCTTGTATCCTCACAAAGACCAGAAGGCGGGCCGACATTACACCAGTTTTAAAATCACCGCATTGGGTTCCTGTGTGCTTCAGGATCAATTTTAAGGTTGTTATTATGGTTCTAATGTTCTTGGGCCTTCTTATCTTTCATATTTGCTTCATATGAACCTTCATGAACCCTGAAATCCTCTGGCACTGTTCTCCTCAACTTCCAAAAGTCAGGACAGACACTACTGTATATTGTGGCTCTCATTTGTGGAGCAGTTTACCGAAGAAACACAGGGTTACAGAGAATTTCAGGTCTTTAAGACTATACTCAAGACCCAACTCTTTCATCTGTTTTTTACATATATCCATCCATCCATTTTCTATACCGCTTATCCTCATTAGGGTCACGGGGGTGCTGGAGCCTATCCCAGCAGACTCTCTCCACACAGAGATGCCCAACGGAGATTTGAACCCAGATCTTCCAGATCTCCTGACTGTGTGGCCAATGTGCTAACCACTCAGCCACCGTGCGGCCTTTTTACATATATTCATCATTAATTAATTTTATTTGATTCTGCCCCACCTCTAGGACGAAGCTGGGATAGGCTCCAGCATACAGTGAGGAGGATGTTTTTTTTTTTAAATCTTTATCCCCTTTTAATTGTATTTATTTGAAATCTTTTTATTTTTTAAATCATTTTTACTCTTCATTTCTAATCATATGAGTTTTATAAGAGGGAGCCCTCTGCATCAGGGTTCTGTCGGCCATGGCTGCAGGGGTCTCCTGTGTCAGTGTTCTGGTGGCTATAGTCTGATCGGCTCCTGGTGCAGATGACTCCTGTAATAGAGTTACCTCTCCTGGCTCCCCTGTGCACATATTTTATTTCCATATTTCAATGCTTTGGTAAATGTACGTATGTGTGTCTGTGTGGTTGGGTGTTTTATAGGGATGGGGTTATCAAGGCACTGTTTTTAACGATGTAAAACACTTTGGGTTGCATTGTTAATGTATGAAGAGCACAGTATTAAAACAATTTGGTTTGATTTGATTTAATTTGTAATCTGTTACCGCACAGTAATGCCTTGAAGCTTTATGAGGTTACAATTTGTCATAAAAGATGGTGATGATGATTCCACATCAAGGCCTTCTAAGGAGTTATACATCAGGATGGTACAACTTCTTCTTTTACAGGGGATGGAATGTAGAGAAGGGGAGAAAGGAAAGGAGGAATCTGACAAATGGTCTGAGGCTGCTGCCAGAAAAAGCAGCCCTTTATCTTCTTTCACCTGTTTTCTGTTGCATTTTTACAACAGCAGGTAAATTGACTGGACAAGTTCATTCCACAGACATGTGATTGACTTGATGTTACACTGTGATGATGATGATGATGAACCCATTTTTTGGGTGGTGTACTAGAGAATGGCGTTATCATGCGTGTTGATTTTTTTTTATTCAGATATGAAGCTGGAAAGGTCATGAAGATACCAAGATCACTGATTAACGGGGTTATCCTTCTGTTGATGCTAGCGGCAATGTTCGCCTTGTATCGTGACCCATTTGTAATCCTCTGGTGGCCTCCAGAACCTGCCCAGGTCAGTACACTTCCCCTTTGCACTAACAAAGTAACATAAACTTGTCCCATGACTCTTCTAGGGCAATTTCCTCAGTGTGTGGCCTTTAAAGCAATTATGATTGAGCCCTGTGGACTAGTGGCAAGTGCTCTTAAGCTTTTGGTTTGAGTGCTGCATGTCTGTTCCTGGTGCATAGATGACATATAATAAATAGCTCCATTGTTGACACTTGCAACTGTAGCTGTTTTGTCATTACAGAGGCCTCATCATTTATCTCTGAACATGGAGACGGAGGCCATTGATGACATGTATGAAGGTTGCCGCACTGAGATGGCTGCTGTGATTGACCTGCTTGGCGTCTTTGAGCGTAGCAATAACAAACTCTTTGGTTCCACTTGGGCTTTTTCTAAAAAACACGCAAGAACACCTGAGCATAAAGACATGAAGCAGGAGCATGCCATCGCTCTGTACTTGTACACCAGAATGGCTGTAATCCAAGATGATTTCAATACGGCAGTTAAAGAAGGCAAATCAAAATACAGCACACGCGAATTTCAGTTCCACTACTTCTACTTCTACTTGACAGAAGTCATCCGTCTGCTGCGTCTCACATCCTGCAAGACCAGCTATCATTGTACCACAGAACGTTACAACCTCAATGTGGTGAACACAAACATGCGCTTTGGTGCTTTTATTTGGGCAGCTACAAGCAAGCAGACATTTGAGTCCAATGGCAAAGTTTCCTGCTTTGAGATCCACAGCTGCTTTGGTGCTGATGTGACATTGTACTCTGCGAAAGGCCAAGTGGGACAAGTGCTGATTCCTCCATATGAGGTTTTCACTATCACTGATGTACTAACAGATGAACAGTGGTGCGATGTTGTCTACAAACTACAAAGCACTAAAACACCAAGGGGAGATCTGAATTGTAAACTGAATGTGCAGCAAATAAAAACATTTGTATAATGTTTGCAAGTGTTGGAACATTTTAGGATGTAAATGTTGCGTTTAATACTGTAGTATGAGGGTAGTTTTCACTTAAAACCACAAAGGAGTGAAACCATTCCTGTCTAGATTTGTCTCCTACCTGGAAAAAACACTCACCTTGCACCAAGTTCTCAGACAAAAGTGTAACTGGTGTATGTCTCAGGGGAAAACTGAGTGCCAGAAACGCATTACAAATGGCTCAGAGAGCATTTGGAAGATCTTGCGAATCGGTCATGTTGGAACAACTTTTAAATAATTAACATCCCGGAGAAGAATTAAAAGTTTGTAGGCCTGGAATCTCTTGTCTGCAGGCTTCAATATGAATCCTTTTAAAGCAGCAGCAGCAACAGCCGGTGATGGTCATGAGACCAGCTTTCTGGACTCCAAAAGACATGAGGTATATCAAGCTTGTGGAAGTACTGTTCAGAAGAAGAAACCCAGCCTGGCAACATGGTGGGTATTCATGGAAGGACATGCTAACTGATGCTACGATTGCACACTTAACACAAGTTTTTATTCTCCAAGAAGGAAAGGTCTGATAGAATGAATAGAATGTTGTGGGTTTTGCACATATAGACAGTCAGGGCAAGCATAGCAACCTCGCATCCTGCCGAAGAGCTGATTGCTTGGAAGTTGAAAAGCCTCTCTGCTGGTGCCAAAACTGATTCAAGATGCAAGGGGGATTTAAAACCTGGTCAGGGCTGATGGTAGCTAAGAAATCCACTGTCGTGTTGGTTATTTCTGGAAAAAGACAATCTATATTTATAGTCACCCTCACCATCAGCGCTGCTACCTCTGCTGGTAGAACCAGCAGCTTTTGGTGCAGTCACTCCGTGTTCAAAACCTGGTCAGGTTTCCTGGTTAGATTGGGCGTCTAACTACTTGTATCTTTTTTTGTCTAGAAAAGGACAGATGCCATCCTTGCTATTTTTCCAGGTCATCATCACCACCAATAGAATACCATGAAGTGTTTTCCAGCTGGATAGCTCAAAACCCGATCGGGGCAGTTGGACATGTTGGGCATCCAGCTGTTCTATTTTGTCAAGAAAAAAGACAAACTAATGGCTTCCTTTCTCAAGGTCCAGCAACTTTTCTGTTCATCACCATCAATACAATACCATGACCGTTTGCCAGCTGGATTGCTCAACTGGTAGCACACTGGTAGCACTTCTGGTTTATGGTGCAAGGTACTTGGGGGTTCAAAATCTGATCGGTGCAGATGGTAATGTTGGGCTTCCAACTGTTCCTTTTTGTCTAGGAAAAGCCAAAGTAATGGCTTCCTTTCTCAATCATCACCATTGATACAATATCCTGAGTGTTTGCCGACTCCCTAACTCGCTGGTAGCACCACCGATTCATGGTGCAGGGGGTCGCGGTTCAACAAGTGGTAGGGAGTTGATTCCCCAGTTGGCGATCGATGAGGCACAATGGGGTTTGGAAAAATGGCTAGGAGAAGAGGTCAGGTGGAGTGGAGCTTTTTCGTCGTCATCTTCGTCGTGGTGGGGGTGTGTACACGCCCCCCCCCCACGACGGTAAAGACGACGAAAGAACTCCACTCCAGAAATCAGCCTGGTGAAAGTT
The DNA here is from genome assembly GCA_024372805.1 of Oostethus manadensis. Lineage (NCBI taxonomy): Eukaryota > Metazoa > Chordata > Actinopteri > Syngnathiformes > Syngnathidae > Oostethus > Oostethus manadensis. The sequence continues at coordinate 3,076,073 of QODF01000024.1, forward strand.
TAGGGAAAGATGTGCCTCAGAGATCAGTCAGCTGGAGGGAGTCAACCTAAAAGGAGGAGTAGTTGCGTAAAAGTCGGGGTTAGAATGTGCGCGTGATTTTGGAAAGCGACTTAGGCAGCTCTTTTTTTATAAAAAACAAAACTTAAAAAAAAAAAAAGACTTCTTCTAATTGTCAAGGAACTTGATGTTATCCACTTCTGTTGAGAGACCCTGACTAGGTTTTGAACCTCAATCCCCTGCACCATGAATCTGCGGCGATACCAGCGAGCAAGGTAGCTGGCAAACACTCAAGACATTGTATCGGTGGTGATGATTGAGAAAGGAAGCCATCGGTTTGTCTTTTTCCAAAATCGACAAAATAAGTACACTTGGCTGCCCAACATTAACAACTGGCCCGATCTGGTTTCAAACCCTAACTTCTTTGCGCCATGACCCAGACGTGCTACCAGCCTGGCTATCCAGCTGGCAAACCATAATATTTTATTGGTGGTGATGATTTATAAAGGAAGCCATTGGTTTGCTTTTTTCTAGGCAAAACATATGCAGTTGGAAGTCCAAGGTTGCCAAGTGCCCTGACAACAGCCAGCGCCTGCACCATGAACCTGCGGTACTTACCAACTGAGTTAGACCGCTAGCAAGCATTTACAATATTGTATCGTTGGTGATGGTGAGAAAAGATGATGGACCTTGTGAAAGGGAGCCATTGGTTTGTCTTTTTCTAGACAAAACACATACAGTTGCAACTCCAACTTACCGAGTGCCCTGACAAGGTTTTGAATATGCTGCGGCTGCACCATGAACCTACGGTGCTACCAGCGGAGTTAGGCTTCTCATAATGTTCATATTCTCGACCAACTAGCTACATACAGGTTGGGGTCAGACAGAGGAAGGATGGGGTGGGGGGCACAGAGGGGGGCATCGCTCATACGCGTCCTGTCTCAGCATAGTGTGGAGTCGTGTGTTTATGTGGTCACGTGGTTAGCAAAAACATGGCGCTGTTGCATAGTTTATACAATATTCAACAATATATTTTTCATTCATTCATTTTCTATACCACTTATCCTCATTAGGGTCACGGGGATGCTGGAGCATATCCCAGCAGACTTTGGGCGAGAGGCGGGGTACACCCTGGACTGGTCGCCAGTCAATCGCAGGGCACATATAGACAAACAAACATTCACACTCACATTCATACCGATGGACAATTTAGAGTCACCAATTAACCTAACATGCATGTTTTTGGAATGTGGGAGGAAACCGGAGTACCCGGAGAAAACCCACTCACGCACGGGGAGAACATGCAAACTCCACACAAAGATGCCCAACGGAGATTTGAACCCAGGTCTTCCAGATCTCCTGACTGTGTGTAACCACTCAGCCACCGTGCGGCCCACAATATATATTTAATTAGTGTAATTTATATATTTATATTATTTTATTCACATTATTATTAACAATAAAAGTAATCGTTCCGAAAAAAATAACCAACAAGAAGGTGGATGCCTGATGGCTGATACCATCATACGGCTCAAGCCGTGGAGGCCCGCGTGGTGGTTGTGGAGGCAGTTGAGGTGACAGAGGCATGTCTCGCAACAGATACTAAAATGGACATGGAAGTCTCCCTAAAAATAAAATGTTAAATCTTCTTGCACCGGTCAACACCTTGGGGGCGGGGGCTCTGACAAAACAAGTCACCATGTCTAAACCTGAGAAATATGAAGCTTAGCTTTCAATTGTATCTTAACCTTTTCCGATTTTTTGTGTTAACATTTTATTTGCATTTCTTACTTATATAACTGTACAGTAAACAAGTGTTTTTGTACATTAAATGATTTTAGAACCTGCAATCCCCTAAAAGACTGGCTTTTCCTACTCCAGTAAAGCTTTTAGTTGTACCCTGACCACTGAGCATCAATATTCCTACAAGACCAAAGACTGGGGACCTTATGAATGTTGACAAAGTGAACTATCCCTTTTAACCAGTTTGCTGTTAAGTTGATGAGTCTCGGCTCTGGAGCCTGACTTGACTCTGGAAAAACACATGCGCTTCCGACTCGTCACTTCTGTGTGAGGCAAATGTCACTGTCAAAATGTTCCAATGTAGTTCTCTCGGAAATGGATCCTAGAGCCATTTGATGGCATGCAACGACAAAACCAAAGGCAACAGCAGCCAAATGCAAGCTCCTATTCTACAAGGACCCATAGACCCCTTTCCCTCAATGGACTAAAGACATGGAGATCACCTTGAATATGCCTTTTCATTGCAGCTAAATTTGTCAAACTGCAAAAACACCCTAGTCATCCCTTGCCAGTCAAAATGTAACAATTTTTGCTAGCAGAGCCCTTAAAAAGATCCCTTGCAAAATTCTTGCGAAGATCTTGCGAAAATCTTGCGAATCGGTTAAGTAGGAACAACTTTCGAATAATTAACACCCCGGAGAAGAATGAAAAGGCCGGGACCAGGACAAGTTTGCATCAGAGCTGCTAGTGGAAGTTGCTTCCCAACCCCGCGGAGCTTGAGAGAGCTCATTGCTCCCTTACACTGGGAAACCCAGGTCCTTTATGATATGTTTCCACAGTTTTTGAAACCAATGGTCCAGACAACACAAGCGACGCTGCCTGTTCCCGGATGTCAGTGCTGCTACCTCTAAGAAACAATATCAAACAAGCCTTCTGCCAGAAAGGACTAAGGTTCAGGCTGCTTTTCCCAGTGCTTCTGCAGGTTTCATACAAGGATGAGACATTTATTTTTAAAAGCAACCAGCATTCAAACAAGGGCAATTTGGTGCTCCCGGTGCTAAACACCACCTGTGTTTTTTTGTACGCCCTGCGCAATGAGCACCTGCTCAAACGCTTGTTGTTTACCTTGTGACCTGACGCTCTGCCTTTACTTGCACTGACTGTTTCATGGACATTTTCAGCAAGCGTCATGGTTTCCATGGGAACGGGGAGGCTCAAGTTCTGTTGTGTTCCGGGAGTGTGTTGAAGTGATCCTTCTTCATATTCCATTCTGTTAAAATAGGACCTTATCTACCTTTAATTATACTTTTGATTATACAGCTTTGTTCAATTATATAGCCTTGCTATGTGGACTTTTTTCTTGTTGGTGCCTTTTGCAAATAATTAACTTGGCATTTTCTGTTTTTACACTCTGATTGTATTTATTCTTTTGCATTCTGCATTATTTTACTAATATTATATTTTATATTTGGGTATTATTTAATATTTTTGTGAAATTCTGAGACAATTGTCGCATTAATGTAAGCATACAGTAGTGTTAAAAATAATAGCAGCCCAATGTGACTAACCGGACGCAGACAGTTTGTAAGATGATCCCCAAACTCTGAATTCAAGCCACAGTACACAGTGAAGACAGTGAAGCTTGCTTGGGTACACTGTCTCACTGTGTACCCAACACCCAACACCATAACACCAACACTGTGTACCCAACACCATAACATGCCCATAACATCATCATGTTATGGGCATGTTATGGTGTAGGGTCTATTTATCACATAGCAGGGATCATGGATCAGTTTGCATATGTCACAATACTTGAAGAGGTCATGTTGCCTTATGCTGAAGAGGACATCAACAAGACCCCAAACACACTAGAAAACCAGCACAATCTCGTTATGTTATGTTATGTTATAGAGGGGCCAACCCAATCCCCGGACCTTAATTCAATAGAGAACTTGTGGGGTGACATCAAAAATGCTGTTTCTGAAGCAAAACCAAGAAATGGTAATTAATTGTGGAATGTTTTAAAGAATCTTGGAGTGGAATAACAGCTGAAAGATGCCACAAGTTGGTTGACTCCATGCCACACAGATGTGAAGCAGTTATAAAAAACTGTGGTCATACAACTAAATATTAGTTTAGTGATTCACAGGATTGACAATTCCTTGGAACATAAATGTTTGTAGAAAATACTTTTGAGTTTGTAAAGTCAGTGGCAAACACTGCTACTTTTTTAACACCCCCTTTCAACTAATTTGTTTGTTTTCTGAGAATGTATTGCACCTACTGGTAACTTGTTTGCCATGTAGCAGTAAAAATATCTTAATAACAGTGATTAATCTGGTTAGACACTTTGGACTGCTATTATTTTGAACACTACTGTGTACCCCGCCTCCCACCCAAAGTCAGCAGGGATAGGCTCCAGCATACCCGAAATCCTATTGAGGATAAGCGGTATAGAAAATGAATGAATGAATGAATGCATAAGAGCAGTTTATGCTTCTTTGATCCATGGAGATTGAAATTTCTTGTAGGAAAGTTTTTTTTTTCCTTTAATGTTCATCACTTTACACAACTTCCTTATGTATGGGGTGGACAAGTGAGGAGGGAAAAATATAGGAGAATACAGATATACAATGTTTAAATATATTGTGTGGCGTACCAAAAGGGTCAATGCTGGGACCAAAACCAAAAGTAACAAAATATCATAACGCTACAACTATTTACTGATTATACCACTGAAGAAGGCACACAAGACATAATAGAACAAGTCTCAGAGGAAATGACTAGACTAAAAAGATGGTTTGATAAAAACAGATTATCCCTGAACCTAAGTAAAAAAATAAAAAAAAATAATAATGGTAGCTGGTAATAGCAGAAGGGATATTTCCATGAAAATCAAAATTGATAGTGAGAACATTGTAAAGATGAATGAAAATACATTTCTGGGAGTCACAACCGATGGCAATATGTGCTGGAAACCTCACATCAAAAACATACTCTACAACATAATGTGGGAAGAAATACAGATTGAGTAAGGAACTCAAACAATGCACTAAAACGAACTATTTCAATAAAATATACAAGCAGTTGATGTTTACAAAATACAAGGACAAAGAGTCCTGCACTACTGTGTACTTCCAATTACATATTGCAAAGAGTACATATGGAATGCAGGACAAATTGAAATTGAAAAAAAAAGAAATTGAAATTGCTGTGAAACCGATGGGTGTAGGATTAAATAAGCTTTGCTTCTTCCTACTTCTGGACATGTGAAATTGTGAATTGTATTATGCTATGTAACTTGTATGCATGTTACAAATAAAGTTAAACCATTATCATAAACAAGATGTCTAAGTTTCTGTTATTATGTCTACTATATTGGGAAATACAAGTGTGAAGGTGATTACAGGGGTGTTATTTTATATCCAGAGGGCGCTAATAATGTTAAAAAAAAACGTATCTAGAAGGTCGTAAACAGGTTTTCTATGCTCTTACTATGAAAATCTTGTACTTATAAAGAAGGAATCCTACTTTAGAGAAATTCACTTATTTGTTACTTAACTGAATTAACCGCGATAAATGAGGTATTGCTGTATGACCGTCTTTTGTTGTGCCACAATATGTAATGAATTTACAGCTGAGGGCTTTTTCGATTCATTTTTAATCCTTGACAGCGCTAGTTTAAGATCATGTATGTTTTGCTCATTAGTTATTTTTTTTACACATAATACTTATTTTTGGAAATCATTGGCACAAATTCAGAAGGACAACTTGGTTCGGTCGCCATCACTACTACAAATGGCCCCATCGCTAAAGCACTCAATGATTTGCCCTGCAACGCTGGAAATGTTGTTATGAATGAAAAACCTCCTTGACTTGCAGGAATTCTGATGTAATAAATAGAAACATGTAGCATTGTCTGTTTAACCTTTTTTGTGCATCGCTGTAGCTGTACTGGTAAATAGAAAATGCATTTTTTCCCCTTAAAACACATTAGCAGAACTGGAGCTTCTCTGTTCTGAGAAAGGATGCAGATGTCTTATCTGACTTTTTCTCAAAATGTTACCACACAAGTGTCAATTTATTCTAATAGGTAACTGTTGCTATGCAAGTTTGTACAGCCTATGTGCAGTATAAAAAGAAGCCATTTTTTTCAGGAACTACATTGACTGCTAAACCGCTTGCTGTTATCTTGTACTCTCTCCCTGCAAGAATAAAACTCATAGGACAAATTCAATGATTCATATCTTTATTATAAAAAGAAATCCACAGCAGCACACCGACTGAGGTGAGTCAGTCATAATATGCAGTGAAATTGCTGTCTTTTGTTGTGCTTGTGTTTTAATGTTGTAATGCTGTGTTGACAGGATAACAATGGCAGTGTTGATGTCAGTGTGGGTAGTGGCTATCGCTGCTTATGGGGCCTCTTCAGGAATTACACAGGTACTGCTGTAAAAATTCAAGCAATTTTCAAAGTTGGAAAACATGGGAATTACAAGGAATACATTTGCCAGCTGGACAGGGAATTGCTTAAATGTTGTTCAAAAAGCTTGTTATTGTTTTTCTATTATTCAGGTTACTGGTCAACCTCTTATTTATTCATTTACGAAACTATTCCCCCTTAGGAAATAATGCAAATAGAAATAACGAATTGTAATTAATTTATTCACTATTAAAACATTTAACTGTCTTCATACCAACATTTTTTAACTCTACAGGCCATTTTTAAGTACCATATTAACATTCCCAACTGCTATTCGAGGCTAAAAGTGGACATTTTACGTGTTGTTGTTAAGTGTTTAAGTGAGCCGTTGTTAACAGTAAATGAGAAAACTGTTTTGAATGTGTTTGTTTCACATAACTGGCCTTTAACAACTTCATTGTGTATTTTTCACAGCATAATAGTAATAACAAATTAAAATATTTTATTTATTAATCAGTAGCGATACTTTTTAATTGATACTCATTCGATACTCATTTGAGTATCACTATATCGATACCAATGAATCAATATGTCCATCACTAATGCAGTCTTATTCTGCAACTATTTAGACCATATTTTGATTATATTTGCCAAAAATTGGGACACTTGGCCCACCAGTGAGATATTCAAGTGATACTTGATAATTATACTGTAAATTTACTCAGCGATTCCTTATAATCTCTGAAATGAAAAATGACAGAAATACTGTCTCTTCTGTATTTGATAAATCGGCTTCTAAGAAAATAACAGCTCCCTTTATTCAGTATAATACTGTAACTAAAAATATGAACTAAAAGAAGCTATTTTGCTAATCCAGCAGTTCCTTGGGGATTAAATCACACATAGCAGAGTGACCAAATGCCAGTCAATTTTTGACACAATTAAAAACATGAAAACCAGTACATTTTCATCACCTTCTAAAAAACTCCACCCAGGGCAAGATGTGAAAACAAGACACCTCCTGAGACAATGTTTGGCCAGCCTAAAAAACTTGCATATTTTTGTCCTATTTTGGTCAAATTCTATGACATATATTGACTAACAAACTAAATAAAAAGTCATTTCAAAGGAACCCAGTTTCTGAAAAGTACCTGAAATTGTCCACTCCTTTAGCCCAAGACATGGGTCTTCAACCTTTTTATGTGAAAACTACTTTAACACAATAAAAATAGCAAAAAGAATGTGTGTAACAACCCAAACAAACTGAATTTCCTTGTTTTTACTGGAACATTAACAAAATGTACCCGAGTCACATTTTATATTAAAAACATCAACAAATATTTTTTTCCATTATTTCAGAATGCCATTGTTTTTAGTGTATCACAAATTATTTACTCCAAACCAGGCTTGCAGGCCACTTATGTGGTCGTGAGGGGGGGGGCTACCTGGCTACCTGGTGTTTGCAGGTACCCCTGGCGTAGGTACTTTCCTTTATCATGCGGTGTCTGTGAAGTTTATGAATTTTCTTCTATGCTAACCTTTTGCAGGCTTCAGGCTACGAGCCTTTACTTGACATGGCTGTGGATGCTGTTGACGACATGTACGAGGGCTGCAAGGACAAGATGGAGTGCAAAGTGAGAAAGGACTATCTACTAAATGAGAAGAACCAAAATAAAAATCTTACACTGGCCTGGGCTCAAGCTGAGGAGTACTACAAGACGACATGGGGGCGTAAAAAGCCAAGGAGACCCTCCGGTGCACTGGGGAAAGAACAAATCATGGCCATTTATGTTTACTCCCTTGACAAACCCCTAGTTTACTTAGATTTCAATACTGCAGTGCGAAGCCAGAGGTCTCAGTACAAGACCACATTCAGATATCACACGCTACACTTCTTCCTGACGGACGCCATCCAAAAGCTGAGGTCACGTCGAACTGCAGCAGAAAAATGCCTGACCATCTTCCGGAGGGTTAAAACGCTTCATTCCATCAAGAAGCTCCTAAGAACTCAATCCGCTTTGGCGCTTTCACGTCTGGCTCAATGGGTCACTACCTGAGTGCTGAAAAATACAGAAACAAAACGTGCTTTGAGGTGATCACGTGCTTTGGAGCAGATATCTCACTCTACTCTAAGCTTGGAGAATCTGAGAGGGAGGTCTTAATTCCTCCCTATGAGCTTTTCAAGGTGACCATGACAGAAAGGAGCACTGCCAAGAGGAGACTTCCATGTGAAGTGGTTTATAAACTGAAAAGCATGGAAGAAACACATTCCAATTTAAATTGTGCTCTCATTTGAACTTTGATTTTGAGTACATACAATTTCACTCCACACTTGTTAAAATAGACCAGATATGTTCAATGTCCAGCCCATTGGCCATTTTTGCTACTTTTTTCTTGTCCCATGGCATATTCTGAAAATAAATAAACAATAATAATAATACATGCCTGCATCAGATTATTACAAAGGAGGATTAGGGTGACATTTAAAATAAACAAAAGGATACCAATTAAAATATTTTCAACAAGTTAAAATGTTACAAGATATCACAATCAAAAATGCTCCTGAACAAGACAATCAGGAAAGACAGGTAGATAGGAAGGTACTGCGTAGGTGATACTCTGGGTAGCACTTATGTGCAGTGAGGTTCATGACTGTACACCATAGATCAAGACCTTGGATCATTATGGTCGCCATCTAATGAATAAAGGTGAAAATCATGCGAGTGCATCATTTAAAAAATATATACATCTATTTGAATCTATTGTAATGTTATTGTAAGGGTAAATTGTCCCGGCCAACAAAGGTGTGTATGACCGTGTCATCCAGCAGAAGGCACCAGAGACACACATCATTGCTGTTGTCTTTTTTGTCTTGTACATTACTATCAAATACTAACCATTTTTCAAACTACTGCTACTGCTTTAACCAGTTTCATTTTAGCTTTAAAAACACGTCATTAATACTGCTAATGAACAGTAAATATTGCCCTATGCTTGTCTAATATTGTGGAATTATCTGTTTGCAACATACAGAAAGTTGTTTCTTATTTAATAGACAAACAATCTTTAAGTATTATTATTGTTTAAAAAATGCATACTACAACAACAAGAAAGGTCTCCAGGCAGGTCCACAAATATTAGTCCCCTAAAGGAAATTAAGTGGTGTTGCCACGGCAGTGATATTGATGCTACAATTCAGCGTAGTATTAAAATGACCAGATGATGAGTGAGTATGCTTGTCTTATTAAGTTGTAGGAGTTTGATTGAGCTGACAGAGAGTAACCGAAGAGCCCACACCAAATCCTGCATATAGAGGCTCACTAAAGTGAGCCTTAAATCTGTAAATGAGATCCATAGTCTCTGAGACAGCATAAAACGCTATAGTGTTGCCAGCATAGTCCAAGTACACGCCAATCCGTGACGCCCTGGGAGCACTGGGAAGGTCGCGGTCGGTTTTGTTGTGCCAGGCGGAATACCCCGAGTCAGAGCAGAGCAGACTCCAAGACTTGTTGTTGTAGCCTAGCAGACTGTGCGAGTTCTTCCCCTTGCGACTGATGCTTTTATAAGCCAGACCCACAGAGAATTCACCGCTCCACTCGGCCTCCCAATAAAACCGAAAACCAGTCAGCGGCTCTTTGCACAACACCTGGGAGAAACCATCAAATCGGTCAGGATGATCGGGATAAAACTGGGCCGTTTTCATCCTGGTGACCCTTTGGTTTCCCTCTGATAGGACCAGCTCTTTATAGACTGTGTTTGGATCGAAGGACATCTTTGAAGAGTCTGAGAAGGAAGACATTTGATGTACTAAACATTCCTATACACAATTAGAAACATCCATATTTGTCTGTGAACCATTACACTCCGGCTAGTATTGCACATTAACTGCAAAATACTCACATCTTAAAAAGTCTGCCCTCGTTTTCGGCTCCTGAAAATCCACTCTGCTTGGAACTGTTAGTGTGAAACATTTTTCCTGTTAAGTTGATCTTTTCTTTTGCTTCAAACTTGTAACAGCTCACTTACCTTTCAGCCTTCTGTCCCCATTTCTTGGCAAAAGGATGTACACAGGGGTTTCATTTACTGTCAATATTACATACATATGTTACTTGACTTTGTGATACTTTATATGGTAAGTCGTGTTTTTGAAATGATCTCAGCAAACCTGTCTTGGAGATTTTACTCAGTTCCGTTTTACAAATGTCATCCAGGTGTTCCTTCATTTCCAAAGCTGTTTTGCTCATTTCACTGAAGGAGAACTGAGGGTTCATGAGCACTTTGGGCACCATGGCTTCCGGAGCAACACACAGGGTTGGAAAATTCTATTCAGCAACATATAGGAGTTATCGTACAATAGACTAATATTTGCATACTACATAAACAGCACCGAACAACGCCGATCTTCTGATGCCTTAAACCAGTGTTTCCCAACCCTTGTTGAGCCAAGGCACATACAATATTTAACATTGGAAAAGCCTGACAACATATTACCACATAAAAATGCTGTATGAATGACATAACAGGTAGTTATTTATGTACCTTTTGCCATCTGGCAGAAGACCATATGATTGTTTTGCCTGTCTGGCATGAACACATTAATTTTCTAACCAATTAAGGGCAATTAGGTCATATTCCTCACCCCATTTGACGATCTATCACGGCACAGTAGTTGGCAATCACTGCCTTAAACAACAACCACAACCACCCAAGCCTGCTTTTCTCCTCAATGTGGCTGGGCTCTCCCTTAGAGATAGGGTCAGAAGCACTGTCATCCGGGAGAGACTCGGAGAAGAACCGCTGCTCCTCCGCATTGAGAGGAGCCAGATGAGGGCGCTCGGGCATCTGGTTAGGATGCCTCCCGGACGCATCCCTGGGGAGGTGTTCAGGGCACGTCCAACCAGTAGGAGACCTCGGGGTAGACCCAGGACACGTTGGAGAGACTATGTCTCTCGGCTGGCCTGGGAATGTCTCGGGATCCGCCGGGAGGAGCAGGATGAAAGGGAGAGGGAAGTTTAGGTTTCCTTGCTTAGGCTGCTGCCCCCGCGACACAGCCTCGGATAAGCGGAAGAAAATGGATGGATAAAATAACAATTAAACATTAGAAACTAATTTTGTGACTAACAAACTAACTAACCCCTAAACTAGCATTCTGAGAGACAGTGAGACCTACCTGGCAAAAATTTGTTGAAAATACGTTGAAAAGACATCATTAACATATATGTTGAAACAACGTTTAGATTTGATTAAGAAGTTAAAAGTAACTAGACATCTCCATAAAGACATTCCTCTTCTGTCTACATTTAGTTGAAAAGCGCCCATTTCCATTTTTGGGCTATATTTAGACCAAAACAGTTGGACTAAACTTCAATTTTCAACGTTTATTTCTGGGCTAAATCAAGGCAATGACGCACCGACCAGATTTAGCCCAAAAAACAAGGTCCAAATGATGTCTAGTGTTGGGTGTGAAATATCCAATTGACCAAATTAACAAGAAATAAACAAATTCACTTGCTAACTAACAAAAACTACATAAATAGTTTATTCTACTACTTAACATCGCTGTCTACCACTAGACACAAAAACGACATAACAAAAAATACAACCCAACCAATAAACTCCAGCAATTATTCCAGAAGGTTCATTGAAGGGCAAGTCTGATTAAAATATGAATTTCAACATTTGATGAATTGGGATTCCTTTCACAACATTTATCAAGTTCATTTCATGTTCTTACGTTGTGAATTTTCAGATAAATAACAATGGAGAACCTGCAGAAAGTGAATGTTGTCTTCTGTTTCCAGGATCTGCCTGAGCTCTGCGTCTCTTCGCTGCAGTTCAAGTATCTCCTGCTCCAGACGCTCCACATAGCTATCCGCTTGAGACATGGCCGCCTGCATATTGGCTGTTATCATCTGATGGATTTCAGCCTTCCAGCGCTCCACCGCCTGTAGCATCTCATGAAATGTCTTATCACTCTCAGCTTGGGCCCGCTGGGCACAGCTCTAGCAGATAAGTTCACATTGACAGGGTGAGTACGCAAACATTTTTATATTTCTGACATGATTTTTTATGTGTCAAGGAGTGGTCTTACTTTGAGCACATCTACATTATGTTTGAGCTCCTGCAGCTCCTTTATTCTCTCCTGAATTATATGCTGGACCTCCGTCTGTGTCACCACCAGCACTTTCTAATGGGAAGAAATGATACGAAGGTCTTGATTCAGTATGTTAGTTTGCATCTACTGTAGGATGACCACATCTAGGTTTTGGCGAAAAGGTGGTAGGGGTGAAGTGCAACAAATACCTGTCATATAATAATGGACATTAACAAACAGAATATACATTTTTCTACACACTGGTAATTCTTCAGTGTCCATGATCTTGCTGCAGCTTTTAATGACAGACATGTGGGATGACCAATGGCAAGTGGCTGATGTTACTGGTGCTGTGCATAATGACTCACATCAAGACCAACCGATGAAGAGTGACTGACATAACTGATCAAACCATGTCATGTAAATTTACAAAAAACTGTGACCGATGAAACGATGTGCCCGAAATCTAGATTCTGCTAGAACCTTTCATAGTTCTCAGTAAAAATGTCCTCTAAGGACTCACCTGTTTCTCAATGCGCTCCTCCTCTGCCGAGGTGATGTTGTGGCTGCGGTGCTCTCTAACAGTACACAACACACATATGCACATCTGGTCCGAACGGCAAAACAGCTCCAGTCCTTTCTCATGCTGGGGACAGATCTTCCTGTCCAGGTGGCCAGTTTCATCCACCAGCTTGTGTCTCTTAAAAGTGGACGACTCGTAATGAGGTTTGACATGCGTCTCACAGTAGTAGGCCAGGCACATGAGGCACGATTTGACTGCCTTGTTGCGGCGACCGACACAGAAATCACAAAAAGACTCGCGATGCATGTAAGGGAAAGGCGTAAGCTCCGGAAGCTGACGTCTGGGCTCGTGGTAAATGTCCGGAATGTCTCGCCTCAGCACAGGCCTTGGCGTGAAGGTGGCACGACATTGTGGGCAACTGTACACGCCCATGTGGTCAAACTGGTCCCAGTAGATCTTGATGCACTCCAGGCAGTATGTGTCCCCACATGGGATGGTGACTGGGTCTCGCAGGGAATCCACACACAGAGGGCACACGGCTTCAGGTGGTAGAGGGAAACCAGACTCAGCCATGATTAAGGTCTAAGCAAAAATGCAGTTCCACAATGTCCTGGTAATAAGTCACTACTTTCTGTTTTAAACCACCTGTGACCAAGCATCCTGACACTGTGTTGTTTTATGCTGATATTCAAAAGGGGAGGTTTTGTGTACACTACAAGCATACAACGTGTTAAAGCAGCAGAGTCTGCTATCTGTACCAGTATAAGGTAAAACACACACAAACACAAGGAGCTTTCACCCAGACAATGGAAAATAATCTTAAGACAATTTTTATTATTAACACAACAGTTTTTATTAGTAACCTTTTATTAGTAAGTAATCATCCTGTTCAATGAAATCTCTAGCACAGGTGTATATACAAGCGACAAGTGCATAAGCAAGCATATGATACTGCATATAGTACAGCGCAAAAGTCTAAGACCATCACGAGTAGGGTTGTTCCCACACAACTTCTTTCATTTCCATTACAATACCAGTTTTGAAGCCTTGAGTATCGACCAAAACCAATATTGATCTGATTCCAGCACGAATCATGCATCATTTTATTACTTATTTTGTAGTGTTGAATAATCAAGTAATGTTACTCAGAGAACAATAGTCAGCAACAGCGGGTATTTAAACCCAACATGACAAACTGGTCATGGAACTCAATAAATTATCAACTGTTAATGACTTGTTGCCCCTGTGGGAGTTTATCATGCTTTGGAAATGTTTCGAAGAACGTTGGTTGATTGAGAGAGTCAGTTGATTGCGAAAATTCTTGTGTTGCTTCAAATGCTAGATTACACTGGTTAAATAAAACATTCACGGTTCTGTTCCATCACGGGAAAGTTGTGCTTGACAAGTTTTGCACTTCGCTGCAACATCTTTTTCTCATTTTAACATAAAATACTGCTACATGGTCAACATCGGTCCTCTTGCTACTTTGTTAACACATGGCCCCCGACCTGGGTGCTGCTGGATGGAAGTACTGGGGCAGAGTCTGTAATGGACTGCTTGTAGTGGAGTGCTTGTATTGGAGATTTTAGATGCAAGCCAATATAATCCAATACTGTTCTGATATAGAACTGCTATTCAATATCAATATTGTATCGGAACATGCCTAATAATGACATTGCGTAAAATTATTGCTGCCTGTAAATTGGAATACAATCAGAAAATATAATATATAATTCATAAAAGCCTTTGACCAGCTTGTTGTTTTATGCCATATACAGTATACCATAGTTATACTTGCAAGTATACCATAGTTATACTTGCATAGTAGGCAGTGAAATATGTAATATATGTATGTAATATATATATATATGTATATGTAATAATTATTAAATAATCAGAATCAGAATCAGAATCAGAATCAGAAAAATAAAGTAATTATCCAATTGTACAATTGAACAACAAATTGGAATCACTGCACAGTTATAACCCACGTTAGCGACTAAGTGTTTATCATCTTAAAATGAAAAAAGGTCATTAAAACTTAAAGAGTAATAGTTAGAGTTAGTGTTGAATTCTAGGGAAGCCTAAGATATTTTGACACGTTGCAAAAGTTGGGCCATTTAGAAACACAAACATTTTAGACACACCTCATCATCACACCATGACTATAGTACTATTGCTACTAATGTTATTATCACTGAAGTATACAACATTCCCTAGCTTTCTGTGTGACTGAGCAGTGAGTTTTGATGATGGTGCATGTTTGCAAAACAACTCTGTTTAGCCTATGAACAGAACAGGATGTGGGTATCCACACCGATACTTGTGAATGTGGACAAATAGTCCAAAGTGTGGGTTTGCAGGATCAGACAATGTACCTTGGTGACACAAATACGCCTGTACGGTAGACGTGTATTTTTCCCTAGAAAAAGAATAGGTCATCTGATATTAGGGGTCTAAAAAACTACACAACGAGCATGGGCGCCAAATGACTTCTCACCAAAAAGCCAAAGATTTTCTTCTCATCATTCACACGCCTGTATGAGTGTACAGTAGTTGTGCTTGTACCAGTGTGAATGGTCGTTTGTGTATATGTGCCCTACAACTAAGTGGCAACCAATCAGGGTGTACCTCATATCTCAGCAGGGATAGGCTTTAGCACACTAGATTTTTCAGTTCATCAAAACAAACGTGCAACCCATACAAAAGAATTTCTCAATTATTTTCTGTCATTCCCTAGAGGACAGAAATGTTTTTTAAATGTTTTTGAAATTTTAAATACGATTGAGAACCTGGGATTGACTGGCCTACCCCACACTGCGACTGGTATTCCCCACCTATTCATCTTATTCAGTTGCGGTAGGCTAAAGGATAGGCTCGCAACACTAGTGAGGATAAGCAGAAAAGAAGATTGATAGTTTACAATTTAGATCATATTTATTTGTTTGTACCGTAGAAACTGAACTAAAAAGAGAAACCTGGAAATGCAACCAAATGCATAGCTGGAGGGGCAAAATGCATGCAGTGCATTAAAAAGCATGTTGACAGGTTTGCACTATTATTGAAAGTCCCCTTGCTATCCTATTTATGTCTAATAGGTCTTATTCTCTCTGATTATATCTACTGTATTGGGTGATGCGAATGTAAAGGTGACTATAAGGGTGTATTTCATGTTTGGACAGCTCTAATAATGTTTAAAAAACATATTTTAAGAAATGTTTTAAAATAGGTTTTCAGGTATGTGATAGTAAAAATAATATTTAATGTACTTATATTTAATCCTTATTCGTGGCAATTCACTTATCGCGTTCGGGACAGGGACCAATTAACCGACCGTATAATAATTTCAGTTGATAAGCACAAATGTTCCAGTTTGACCTTTAGGGCTGTATTTTCCAAACCACAAAATGATCCCTGATGTTTGGAAATTTGATTTACACCACAATATGACCTTTCACTTCAAGCCACATTAACATCTTTGGTTGCAAATTATTATTATACACTGAGCAGTCTATACTAGTAATATTAAATAAACTTGCACAATCGAATAAGACCCAAGACAACACCTGCATTAAAATTATTCCCTTTACAACGGTAATAATGTCAATTATGAATTTAACATTCCCTACTAATTATTAATTAAGACATAATTTTATTTCATTGCGCTTGAACAACTACCCCGCATTGTCTTGTGTTTTAATTATTTGATTCATCTGCTGTACATGAGAGAGTGCTCAGCTAAACCTTCATAAAGTACTGTGTGATTTATTTGTCAGCATCAGTGTCAGTGCCTTTTGTCCCTTCAAGAGTAGCTCTCATTGCGTCCAAACAAGGGGACCTCTGTTGTTGAAACAGAAGCTGTCACATGTGCGGACTGGACACAAATATAAGAGCTAACACAAAGACTACTTGGCATTATGGTTAATAGGTTAATACAATTGAATTATAAAAATTAGTGACACTATATATAATATTCAAGTCAAAACACTTATTATAGGACTAAAACAAACAGAGGAGTAGCTGAGTGGCCATGATGTCATTAATGGCGCTGGCTGGTACTCTCCCTCCTCCTCTCTCCTCCGGCTTATGCATCTGCATCTGTGTCGTCACTGTCGAAAGTCTGGGAGTGGCAGTGAGGAGGAGAGGAAGTAGAAAGGCAAAAAAGAGGAAGGAAGGGAACACTGAGGTTGAGGAGAGACAAGCAAATTGCAGATTTCCTGATTATTTCCAGCGACGAGCATTCTGCAGCCTACAGCAGCAGGTACGTTTTATGTTCTCTTTGCAGCATCTTTACATGTTCTCTGGACCAATGCAACAGGAAATACTGTAAGCAGGATGCAGTAGCAACTGATGCAAATTACCTAACACGTCTTTTGACTAAAGCAGAAGAAATTCCTGGCATTCAAAGCACACTTGAAAGAACTTGTAGACAGGTAAAAGATGAGTAAATCATGTTGATTGATTAGGGAATACTTTTAATAACCATTGTGCAAAAATCATGGCTTAAATAGAGTTTCAAGGCTGTGAAATAATTCAAAGATCATTTTACAACGTGCATGTGATGGCTGGCTGGATTCTTCATCTAGAAAGTGAGCAGAAGAAAAAAGAGAAAGTAAATGACTTTGTTTGCTCAGTCTTCGCAGAGTGGGCAACAGAGTGGCAACTCAATTTGTAAATTGAGTTGATGGAATTAAACTGGCCTGAGCTCAGCTTGAATAACACTAACACGCCAGTGATGGATGTGAAAGTGTGTGTCTGCATTGAAAGAACCTGTGACAGAAAAAAATGTTCACTTGGGCTGATTAGGATGACAATCAAGTCTTGATGTATCAAGTTCTTTTCCTGCAAAACTGAGCCAAAGCCAATTCAAAACACCAAAGGAATAACAGTAATTGTACAGTATATGCTTATGATGTGTGTGTTGTCAGCATGGCCGAGAGCTCCGTGTCTGCAACAGAGCTGGAGGTGTCCTTCCAGAAGTTTGCCATTCATGGTGACACCAAGGCAAAAGGGAAGGAGATGAATGGCAAGAACTTTGCAAAGATCTGCAAGGACTGTAATATCATCGATGGCAAGAATGTCACCACCACAGATGTCGACATAGTCTTCAGCAAAGTCAAGTAATAATCTAAGTGCAGCACACTGCATGGATGAATGCGTTACAGGTCCAATGATGGAGAATTTGGCCAAAATTTTGTGAGGCAAAATGAAAAATCCCAAACCGCAGCCATGCATTGTGACATGAGATTTTGGCATCTTTATTTTTCAGTTATTTACTCTTCCTGTGATTGACAGCCAGTCCAGGGTACTACTAATCATTGCTGTCTACCACTAGACACACAAACCTCTCACCCTCCCACACAGTCCTCTCACCCAAAGTCAGCTGGGATAGGCTTCAGCTCACCAAAATGAGGACAAGCAGTATAGAAAATGGATGGATTAGATCGGCATTTATAACCCCATATTAAGTTGTAGTATAAGTCGCATCAGTCAAAAAATGTGTCGCAAAGAGGAAAAAAACATAAATCTCACAGGACTATAAGTCACATTTATTTAGAAATGTATTTCACAAAATCCGAAACCAAAAACTGACATTTAATGGAAAGGCAAGTTATTCAACTAAACGGAACAAGCCGACTAGGTGTCTGGTACATTAATGCAACACATTAACATTCATTTAGCTACACAATAGCATCAAGATATATTTGGGAGAGTGAATGTGAAATTAACAAAACAAATTAGGTAGTCTAATAAACAAGTTACCAGTAAACAAATTCACCAAGCTCCCAATCTCATTCCCCATCACTGAATCCATTGAATTCTTCATTCTCTGTGTCCCTACTGGATTATTCTTGTATGTTATTATCACAATTTTACCATATCAACTTTTACTTGTTTTGTGTTATTGGAAATATTTCCCTTTGAGCGCCATGCAAGCAACATTGTATGTTTCTTCAGGTCCAAATCCGCCCGTGTAATCACATTTGAGCAGTTCAACTTGGCCCTGACTGAGCTGGCCCCCAAGCGGTTTAAAGGCAATAGCAAAGAGGAGGCGCTGCAGCTAACTTATGGTCTCATTGTTGGCAAGGAACCTGCCAATGCTGGAATCACTGTGAGTACACAGTTATCACTAAAACTGCGTTCCTGCATCCTTCATCCACAGCTGAAGAAACCACCTACAGAATGATGTAGTGCTGCTGTGCGCCACTCCAAACCACAATGAATGAACATATTATTGAATGAATACCGCTGTCACATAAAAAGGGACAGTTATTACATTTATAACGGCAACATTTCAAATACAGTGCAAGTACAGCGGATCTCAATAGATAGTGAAAGTTGTCTCAGCGTTGAAAATAAGCAAAGATGAAATGTTTGTTTCAGCAAACATTGTTTTGTATGTGTGTTTAGAGAGCAGCAAAGGTAGCAGCTGTGGACAGATTGACCGACACGACCAAGTACACAGGAACACACAAGGAGCGATTTGACGATTCGGGGAAGGGAAAGGGAAAAGTCGGACGTGAGGACATCCCAGACACAAGCGGCTACGTCGCAGCGTACAAGGGCGGTGGCACTTATGAAGAAAAGGTGAAGGAATCATAATCCTGAAGACGTGACTGTATATTACATTACTTGGATTGATCATTATATACCGTTTTTTTTCCAGACTATAAATTGCACTGGGCTATAAGTCACTTTTACTGGTATTTATGATCAGAGTGAGCATTTCTTAGGAGTTTTATGGCACTGCTCCTAACAACATTAAATTTACAAGAGAACATGAAGCCAGAGGGAGGAGGCAATGTTTACACCAACATAGAGGCAAACTAAAACTACAGAAGCTGAGATAAGTTACATTAACTACATGGATACACTACGAACTTACCAGTTTAATAAATGTCAGAATGCTCTGGGAGAAGACACTTTTAATACGTGATACGACGACCGAACGCATCCCAGTGTTTAGAAACGTATTAAATGACTCAAAATCATACGTGTATTTAGTCTGTGGCTGACGTGACAGCTACAATCTCCAAACTAGAGATAATTAGAGTCCTAATTAAACAACAATGCTGTCTGTTATATGACCTTTCCCAATCCACACAGGTATTGTATCATTACAGTTGCACAGTACTTACAGACACAGTCTCCAAGGTAGAAGCATATTGCAAAGTACTGTATTCTGTAACACAAAGCATTATCATCCACTAGGTGTCACCAAAAAACAATTTTAAATGTATTTTTTTTAATATAATATAACACATTTAGTGCCGAAACATCCAGACTTAAAAAAGTGTGACTTACAAGCTGGAAAATATGGTATTTGAAAATGAAACATACATCTACTCTTATTGTTGAGCGGAGAAAATGCACTTAACTGTGCATTTTTATACAAATATTTAAATGCATGATGACCTTATACTGCTATAGATGAGAAGTCAACTCATGTCAAGAACAGAAAACACAAACTGGAAATACATACAGTACGGACCAAATATTTGGACACACGTCATCATTCACTTAGGGACACCTTCAAAATTTTTGCAATTTTTCAGACTGACTGACCCTAATTTCTTAAAGTAATGATGGGCACTGAATTCTGACAGCAGTCCAAAAAAGTTGGCAGCTGTATATCAACCGAAGTTCTGCACAACCTAACTGATGGTCTCAACCCCATAAATAAGGTATGAAATTCCACTAAGTGAAGCTCACTGAGAAAACACCAAAGAATTGCAACGCTATCAAAAAAGCAAGGGTGGTGATATGCCCCTGCTAGGGAAAAGAGGAATAACATTAAAACCCAAGATGTTTAAGGGGTGTAAAGTTGAAATTTCCTTCCATCCATCCATTTTCTTCCGCTTATCCGAGGTCGGGTCACGGGGGCAGCAACCTAAGCAGAGAAGAAACTTCCCTCTCCCCGGCCACTTTGTCCAGCTCTTCCCGGCGGATGCCGAGGCGTTCCCAGGCCAGCCGAGAGACATAGTCTTTCCAACGTGTCCTGGGTCTTCCCCGAGGCCTCCTGCCAGTTGGACGTGCCCTGAACACCTCCACAGGAAGGCGTCCAGGAGGAATTCAAACCAGATGCCCGAGCCACCTCATCTGGCTTCTCTCAATGCCGAGGAGCATTGGTTCTACTCCAAGTTTCTCCCGATGAAAGTGCTTCTCACCCTATCTCTAAGGCAGAGCCCAGGCACCCTGCGGAGAAAACTCATTTTGGCCGCTTCTATCCGCGATTTTGTCCTTTCGGTCACTACCCAAAGCTCATGACCATAGGTGAGGGTAGGAATGTAGATCGACCGGTAAATTGAGAGCTTTGCCTTTTGGTTCAGCTCTCTCTTCACCACGACAGACCGGCGCAGAGTCCGAATCACTGTAGACTCTGCACCAATCCGCCCGTCCATCTCACGTTCCATCCTTCCATCACTCATGAACAAGACCCCGAGGTATTTAAACTCCTCCACTTGTGCCAAGACCTCATCCCCAACCCGGAAATGGCACTCCACCCTTTCCCGGGCAAGAACCATGGACTCAGACTTGGAGGTGCTGATTCTCATCCCAGCTGCTTCGCACTCAGATGCAAACCGATCCAGTAAGAGTTGAATGTCACGGCTCGATGAAGTCAACAGGACCACATAATCTGCAAAAAGCATAAATCTAATCCTGCGGCCACCAAACTGAAACCCCTAGAAATTCTGTCCATGAAAGTAATGAACAGAATCGGTGACAAAGGGCAACCCTGGCGGAGTCCAACCCTCAATGGAAACGGATCCGACTTATTGCTGGCAATGCGAACCAAACTCTAAAGCACTCCCCACAGTATTCCCCGAGGAACACGGTCGAAAGCCTTCTCCAAGTCCACAAAACACATGTAGACTGGTTGGGCAAACTCCCATGCACCCTCAAGGACCCTGCCGAGAGTATAGAGATAGTCCACAGTTCCACGACCAGGACCAAAACCACACTGCTCCTCTTGAATCCGTGGTTCGACTATCCAGAGGATCCTCCTCTCCAGAACCCCTGAATAGACCTTACCGGGAAGGCTGAAGAGTGTGATCCCACGATAGTTAGAACACACCCTCCGGTCCTTCTTCTTGAAAAGTGGGACCACCACCCCGGTATGCCAGTCCAGTGGCACCGACCCGACGTCCACGCGATGCTGCAAAGTTGTGTCAACCAAGACATGCCCACAGCATCCAGGGCGGATCTTGCCACCAAGGAGTTTTTTGACCACCTCGGTAACCACAGCCACAGAGATAGGCGAACCCGCCTCAGAGTCCCCAGGCACTGCTTCCATGTCGTTGGTGGGATTGAGGAGGTCTTCAAAGTATTCCCTCCACCGGTCCACAACATCTCGAGTCGAGTTCAGCAGCACACTGTCCCCATCATACATGGTGTGGACTGTGCACTGCTTCCCCCTCCTGAGACAGCGTATGGTGGTCCAGAATCTTTTTGAAGCCATCCAGAAGTCGTTTTCCATTGCCTCTCCTCCCATGTCCGTGTTTTTGCCTCAGTGACTGCCAGAGCCGCAGACCGCTTGGCCTGCCGGTACCTGTCAGCTGCCTCCAGAGTCCCATGGGCCAAAACGGCCTGATAGGACACTTTCTTCAGCTTGACGGCATCCCTCACCACTGGTGTCCACCAACGGGTTCTGGGATTACCGCCACGACAGGCACCGACCAATTTACGGCCACAGCTCCGATCAGCCGCATCGACAATGGAGGCACGAAACATTGCCTACTCAGATTCAATGTCTGCTGCCTCCCTCGGAACATGGTCAAAGATCTCCCGTTGGTGGGAGTTGAAACTCTTTCTGACAGGGGACTCTGCCAGACGTTCCCAGCCGATCCTCACAATGCGTTTGGGTCTGCCAGGTCTGACCGGCATCCTCCCCCACCATCGGAACCAACTCACCACCAGGTGGTGATGGGTTGACAGCTCCACCCGAGTGTCCAAAACATGTGGCTGCATGTCCGACGACACAACCACAAAGTCAATCATCGAACTGCGGCCCAGGGTGTCCTGGTGCCAAGTGCACATGTGGACACCCTTATGCTTGAACATGGTGTTTGTCATAGACAATCCGTGATGAGCACAGAAGTCCAATAACAAGACACCCCTCGGGTTAAGATCAGGGGGGCCATTCATCCCAATCGCACCTCTCCAGGTCTCACTGTCGTTGCCAACATGAGCGTTGAAGTCACCCAGCAGAACAAGGGAATCCCCCGAGGAAGCACTCTCTAGTACTTCCTCTACGAACTCCAAAAAGGGCAGGTATTCTGAACTGCTGTTTGGCGCATAAGCACAAACAACAGTTGAGAGTTGAAATTTAATAGGTAAATTAAAGAAAGTAAAATTTAACAAAACTAGGCTCCTTACCAAGAATAACCATAAAATAAAAAACAAGCAAATGTCAGAGTTTCAACTCTGAAATTCACAATCACAATGTGTCTCACCAACACCAAAGCGGCACAACACAAGAAACACGTTTTTGGCAACTACACAATGGGAAATGTCCACCCGCCTGGAGTGGTGAATCCAGTGCCTGGAGATAGTCTTTATGGGAGGAGGAACTCGTGCTGGATGTGCAAAATGTTAGCATGGTTCCTCCCTGTATGCCCCTTGTAATCCAAAACTGCAGATCTTCATAAAGGTCATAGAACAAAGCTTAATGTACGGTGCTCATGTGCCAAGATAGGTCTCCTCCTCCCTATATAGCCTAAGGGATAAGCATCACCTCAGTTTTCTGTGGGCGCTGGAGTCAAATTACATAAGACAGAGCCTTTTTTCACTGCATTGTCACACTTCAGTCGTGCACAATTACTCTGCCCCATACATTGCAGCTAAGCCATCTGCAGTAGCAGTATTGTTTAATACTTTTAAAATGGATGTTGAGCATGTGCGCTAATAAATACTCCTTTCTTGACTGTGAAACCAACCAAATTTGTTGTAACTACATTTCAATAAAGTAATACTTACTCTTACAATGTTCAAACTGGCCATGGTTTCTTCCACTTAAACTAGTTGGGTGCAATAGTGAAAGTCAAGTCTAACTAATATGTTTAATTTGTTTATTTATTTGTGTTTATGTCCATGTTGTTGTAGGTGTTTAGCTGCATTTGGAACATCTGTGGTTTGCTTTATGTGGTCACACAGGTAGTCACTTTACCAACATTTTCATAGGACAAACATTTGAATTGGAAATACTCCAAACCTCCAGTGGGCAGAATGCTACCAAAAAGCTGGAAAGTGTCACGTTCCGGGTGTTGTTCCCGTGCCAGTTTTGGGTTTTGTTTGAGTGGGTTGTTCCTGTGTTGTTATTTTCCTAGTTTCATGGTTTTCTCTGTTAATTACACGCACCTGTTCCTCGTTTGTTCGCCCCGCTATTTATGTTCAGGTGTGTGCACCAGTCTTTTGTCGGGTCATTGTCATTCGTGCCTTGCTTTCCCGTGGACCTGTTTTGTTCCTGCCACTGCCTCGCAGCTTTATTATTAAAAGACTCTCTTTCCCACACTTACCTGCCTGACGTCCTGCTCGCTTCATCCCCGGGGTCGTTTCACCATGCCGCCACGAGCGAAGCGTGACAGGAAGTCGTTTTCTTCTATTTATGGCGGCTGATAATTTAGGCAGTTTTGAAAAATTGCAACATATTAATATTGATAAAAAGCATAAAAAGTTGATTCTGTTTCGTTACCTATTGATGTAAAAAACTATTTTTGATATAAAATGATATAATTAAATACAATATTAACATAATTGTATAAAGGATGTGTACATTTTGGCAATCATAGGCAGTGCATTTAGTGCCTGGGCCTTCAGTGGGACTTAATTTTTAATTTTCTCGGCAGACACTGTGTGTTGTCAGTGTTGTTAACAAATTTTACTGTATGTTAAACTTCAAATTCCAATGTGCCATCCAGACAGTTAGTCTTAACACTATACAACCCGGAACCCACCCCTGTCACAACCCCAGATCCCTCTTCCTCTCTTCTCCCCTTCCCTACCTTTCATCCCCTTATTGCAGCATCCTGACGTATAACTCCAGGGAGTACCCCTCTTCTTGCCCCAAGTCAGCTGGGCGAGGCTCCAACATGGCTGGATGGCTGGAAATTACACTGCAAAGCTCCAGGAATCTGCATACTAACAATAACTGGGAAGTCCATTCATTTTTTGTGGTCCTCAGCACACATTGGAAGGCAGACAAAACCTCACCCTAGCATTGTACTTGTGTGAACCAGCCAAAATGTCCCCAATAAAAAGGGGATGTTAGTGGTTGTGTTGCATAAACACAGAAAGACAACACACACACACACGCACACACACAATTAGTTTATTAGATGAAGTTTATCAACCCTAAACTATGCCTTCCCATCAGCTAACATGACACCTTCCACTGAATAACAAAGGTTTACACACACACACACATTTTTATAGACACTGAGACAATGAAAAGTCTCTCAGGATGCTCCCTTCCGAAAGCAGCTCTCACACGTCCCACCGAACCTGAACTCAGCACAGGGATTAAAGTGAACACAGAAGGAGGGATAAGGTTGGGAAAAAGACAAAACGATGGTGATACCAATGGACTGATGTCCCCACCCATCTGGAACAAAAAGCTGAAAACGAAGGAAGGTTACAAAGGACAGGGAACACCTCGGTAAACTCACTTTTTTTATTGTTTAGAAACGTTTCTGCCTTTTGATTTTAAACTGGGATAAATTGAGTTTGCAGGATTTTAGCAAAGTTACAGATTGGAAGGGAGGTTCTGTGTGGCATTACAACAAGTAAGTAGTAATATTTTCTACTATTATTCAAGATATGAACTTAAATTACAACAAGATTATTAATTTAATAACAATGACTAATAAAAATAAACTATCAAAAATGTCTGACAAAGCTAAAAACATTATTCTTGATTGACAAACAGCAGAATCTTTGCAGCTGAAGATAACGTTAATATTCCTGACTGCTAAAACCAGAACATATGTATTTTTCTAACGGTCTCTTTTTCCCTATCATTAGACGGACATCCATTAGCTGGGAGATGCAAGCTGTAGTGTGCACCCTTTTTGTCTTGGGTCTGCTGCGGGGCAGTTTGACAGCCCAAAAAACTATCAGCACTTTAAAACGTGCAACAGGTAAATTTTGATGACACCACAATTTCCTATGTGCATCTGTTTAACACGTGTATCACACACTACACAGCTGGCAAGCAAATGTGGAACAAAGTAAAATATGTTGTGAAACTTGAAATCTTTCCCCTTTAGGAATAAATGGCTATTTCTAAAACGTTTACTGTGCGTTGTGGAATAGTTTCTAAGCATTTGCTCACTTGGAAAATTATGACATCAGGTTTTTGGAAAGTGATGTCAACAGTGCTTGCCTCCATGTTTGTAGTGGCACCGGAGGATGAGTTGACATGCAGCAAGTGGGACTGCGAGTGTGCGTTCAAAAAACAAAGCGGCTGCTGCTGTGCTAGCCTAGATCTCCGAAAGATGGAGGACGAACTCCTGCTGAGGATGATGAACCTGTCCACAACCATGTCCCAGTTAGGTGACAGCGTCTTGGAAGTCATTGGTAATAAATGCACAAACAAAAACATAACAAAAAGCGAACCCAGTGACTTTCCAGACCATTGGACTAATAAATGGATGTTGCATCTTCTCTATATGTCCTAGGGAACATGAGAGTGGCATTCACTGCATATTTGAGTCCAACAACAACCTGTCTTGGGCCTTTCACCAGGAACATTCCCATTCCTTATGACGTCGTCATCTTAAACCATGGAAGTGGGTTCAACCCAGCTCTCGGTAAATGTAACACAACAAATTACAGTTGCACTCAAAATATTTCAAAACTCAAGGTCCATTTTTTTTACGGTATTTGCAAAGTTTGTTAAATTTGCAGTAGTTTGTTAACAATCTACTAATAGTTTAGGTGTTTTTCAAAGGATTTAAGCACATTGCGGCAATGTACAGTGCAGGAAATTGTATTGTATCACATTGCAGTTTTCTAGTAACATTACCAAGACTGTGCATGTGTGATCTTAGTGCATCTGAAACCCAGCCTTGCACCCTGGCCGGGGTTCCAACTCATGCCCACAATGCCTAAATAAGAATCAAGTTGAGCAGCACATTCCAAAATCATGCATGTTAGGTTAATTGGCGACTCTAAATTGTCCATAGGTGTGAATGATTGTTTGTCAGCCCTGAAAACGTGTTGTGCTGGTAGATTATAACCAGCACCAAAATTCAAAAAGAGGAAACAGGAGCAAGATAATCTATTGTTTACTGAAAACTGCATTTATATTGAAACGTTCGTCAACCGATCAGCCTTCATTTTCTGTCTGATATTCACACTCTCATAATCGAGCTGTTTTAACAATGGTCTTTCCTTGCAGGCATCTTCACAGCACCCCACTCTGGCCTCTACTCATTTTCCTACACAGTATACTCCAAGCTGGGGGAGTCAGGCGAGAGGATGTACTACAAGGTGCAGATGATGATGAACGGAGAGGTGGTGGCCTCCACTGTGGAAGACAACACGGACGACTCGGAGGACAGCGGCTCCCACGCAGTGCTGCTGCGGCTTAGTCAAGGAAGTCAAGTATATGTGGAGGTGCTGAGCGGCAGACAGCTGTGTGGGAATGTTGAAGGTCTGAACTCCTTCTCTGGTAGCCTGCTTTACCCAGGCCTGGCCTAACAAGCACATAACAATCCTTGTGAGTGGCTCACAAAGAATGCATAGTATGCATATGCCGTACAAACAGCATAAGGCTCTAATAAACATATACAGTACATACTGTATGCAATGGAATCCACTTACTGAGATTTGATGTATATTTTCCAGAGTTCAGCAGCATTCAAGTCAGTGTAGTGATTCATTCACTTGAGCGCCATGCAGCCAGCATGGCTTCACTTCCCCATCGGCTAGTGTAACTGCTAATGTACAGTGTGTTCTTCTTGCCTCTCCTCTCATGTTTTCTTTGGAATACATTGATAAAATGTCAAATAAAAAAAATGATGCTTGATGAGGTTTCGTGATGTAAGGTGATGCCTTGCTTGATGTTGTGCACGATATCTTGAGTTTTGTGCAACTGTTGCTCAAATTCCAAATTTTGAGAGGTTACACTGTATTAAGTACATCGTTTTACACGTGTTATTCCAAACGCTTCAGAATCCGGAATATTGACTGAATATTGAGCGGTGCGCATATTGGACTGGTCGCCAGCGAAAAGAAAGGTAATAGAATAGAAGGATAAATAAATAATACGTAAGTGTTCACCTCCAATTTGTAATGCAATCATACATAATAATAAATAATATTAATTAAAAAGTATAAATAATATTAGTACATAATAATATATTACATAATTAAATAAAAAGGGTGTGTGTGTTTTTCTTACACTTACACCTATGAACAGTCAACAACAACAACCTATGATCAACAACATTTGCAGTCGACAATTAATAAGAATGTTACAAAATATTGGAATATGTCAACTTAAATATGTGATTAAATTAGGTTCTATCTGATAAAACATGACCTGAACTTTAATTTCAAACCACATTCACTTCTCTATCTCAAGTATTGTGGAAGTTAGAGGAAATGTCATAGCGGTAAAAGTGCTTTGGTACTTATTGCTTTAACATTCAGTCAAGACAAAAGCAGTGATCGGCCCACGGACCTCGGCAAGTAGGACCGCACTACAAAATGATTAACAACTTAGGCTGTGACAAAAGTCAACAAAGCAGCCATTTACATTTTTTTGGTCCAGGGTGGAAAATCATGTCATAAATTTTCATATAGACTGTATTTGATTCCCCATTCCCCCACTTGTAGTGTACATACTCTATGAAACTGAAACCAGCAAAATGCAACAAAATGCAGAGCAGTAAAGCACACAAGCGTATTTAAGAGTCACATTGTATGCAGAGTACAAGAAATTCATACATGTTGGCAGGACAGGTCTGCATTAATATTAAAAGCCCTCCCTGCCTCTCACCCCCCGCCCCAGGATAATTCACCCTGCCCCGCCAGTATTTGAAAAGCACAGGCCTACAGTAAGATTATGGCTGGGGTTGACCCTTTGATTTTTCAGACTAGCGCATCCAGTCCTACTCCAACCACAAAAAACGCCTACAGGTACATGACCCAGTTCATGGACTTTGCAACAAGAAGCAGTGCCAAGGAACTGTAGTCCGGTCCAGAACAAATGACTTTATGTTGGAGCCGGTGGGTCAGCTTTTTGACACGGACACAGCCGGTGTTACGCTGAACAGCACTGAACATATTCCTGTTCCCGTTGGCACCAACACAGGTACTTCCCAAAAAACACTGAAGGCAGATGGAGAAACAAACACTGCGACCAAGTGAACAGGAAGAGAGACACACCCTAGAAGTGTCAGGAGGTGGACAGGTTGCTATTACCTGAAAAAATGTATACAGCATTTAACACAGTTTGAAGTTTTTTGTGTGATTTTAGGTCAAATACAGTTTGTCAAAATGAAAAAAATAATTACATTTACATGTTGTAAAAAAACCCAATGAGGCTGAAGTGTTTTTAAAGTGAACTATAAAGGTAAACTAAAAATTGTCCAAAACAGGCACTTAAATAGAAATCTAGCATATCTTTATTTTTAATTTTCTCAACAAAAAAAACCCAAACTCAAATACTTTTTTTTTTTTTGCATTTAACTGTGAATCCATACTGTTTTTAGCATTTAACATGAAAATCCCTTATGAAGTAAATGTTTAGCCATGAAATGAATTGCTGCAGAATAAAGTTAATTGTAACAAAAACAGTGCTGTGCTTACTTTTAGTAGTCTTTTTATTCATTCATTCATTCATTTTCTATACCGCTTATCCTCATTAGGGTCACGGGGATGCTGGAGCCTATCCCAGCAGACTTTGGGCGAGAGGCGGGATACACCCTGGACTGGTCGCCAGTCAATCGCAGGGCACATATAGACAAACAAACATTCACACTCACATTCATACCGATGGACAATATAGAGTTGTCAGTTAACCTAACATGCATGTTTTTGGAATGTGGGAGGGAACCGGAGTACCCGGAGAAAACCCACACACGCACGGGGAGAACATGCAAACTCCGCACAGAGATGTCCAACGGAGATTTGAACCCAGGTCTTCCAGATCTCCTGACTGTGTGGCCAATGTGCTAACCACTCAGCCACCGTGCAGCCTATTCTTTTTATATATTGATAAATATATTTTACATACATAAATTTAATAAAATATTTATTATTATTTTTAATAATATATTTATGTGAATCTGATATTCTTTTTTTGAATTTAAACATTTTTTTTCTTCCAAATACTTTTTGGCCATGGAATTTTTTGTGAAATAAACATTCTACAAAATATAAACTACTATTTTCTCTATAAATGATCCAAATATTACAGAAATAGAATATTTGCCACGAAATAAAACTTTTAAATGAGTATGGGTGTGTGCTGTGTTCAATACTGTTATGTTAAACAGAAAAATAAAACAATCGATATGGACAATGAGCAATTATAACAAATGTTTAAAAAGTAAACAAATGCATTGTTTCTTTTTTCAAAACGTATCAACTTTATTTTAATATTTACTATACATAACAGGTAACAGACTCAAACAGCTGTTTAATACTTGAAAAAAATGTAAACGAATAATAATATTGAGCACAAGAGGAGAAAATCCCCACACTACCGGCGTTTGACTTCGTTTTCTGGCTCAACCACTCATTTCTCGATCCAAGTTCACCCTTCAGACAAATCTTTTGTTGTTCCAGTGCAGTATTTTTCTTTTTTCCATGTCTCAAGCTTTATTTTTTTAGTCAACATGTTGAAGCGCAACAGATTTCTAGCAATTCCAGAGCTGTTAGAAATCCTTTCTACAACATTTATTATTAACACTGAGAAACAGTAAAAAAAAAAAAAAGCCTCATCTTTTTGAACCCTGGATATGTATTCATTTGGTCAGAAGACTTAACTCAATTGCAGTGGTCCCTGATTGCGTCCAGTCTGTAATCACGGGTGACATCATGGTAAGCACAGTTGGGAGTTTGGCAACTTGTCACTATTTCACATATGATGTCGTTTGACAATTGCTTTGACTGA
This sequence comes from Oostethus manadensis, assembly GCA_024372805.1. Classification (NCBI taxonomy): domain Eukaryota; kingdom Metazoa; phylum Chordata; class Actinopteri; order Syngnathiformes; family Syngnathidae; genus Oostethus; species Oostethus manadensis. The sequence continues at coordinate 3,106,980 of QODF01000024.1, forward strand.
CTAAGGAGGAAAAATAAGAAAGTGACACAACTTTCAATTTACAAGACAGTTGCCTCATCATTGTTCTGCTGGTTGACACATTTTTAAGTCAATTTGGCACAGAGAGAGTTTAATTCCACCGCTGACATCACAAGACTGCTACTGTACAGAAACATCTACGTCCAACTCAAGCGCCATCTTTACTTCCAATTGTGTTACATTTTCATCATCTAGCAGGTACAAATGCTACCTTCTTACCTGCATCCCGCTAATCTCACCTTTTTATTTGCATTTACAACGCAGCAGAGATGACCTTTCAAAGTCTCCATGTTAAGCACACACAGAATAGGGCTGAGTGTGTGTCCATGCAGAAGAGAGCATGCAATAATCTTCACCATCACATAGCTCCAAATTGTTCATCCATCTTTACTTGAAGGAAGTCACAAGGGAGTCCATTTAAAGATGGCGGGGGCGAGTAAAAAGAAGCCATTATAGCAGACTGCACGTCTCAGAGAGAGGCTGCATGTCTGCAGCAGTCTACAGACTGCATGTCATGTAGAGACAATAGTTACACGATTTTTTTTGTTTCCATCAAGCAAGGACTTCTTTTCTCCACAAAAAACTTTTTTGTGCTTTGATGCTTTAATCTTAAACATTCCTTGGCAGCCTATTTTGTTGTTGTGGTTAATGGAGTGCTCCCCCCTCCTCCATTCCTGTAGGCACTGTGATGAACCACGTCAAGGAGGAACAACTAATAAAGAGACAATGTTTAAAAAATACACGTTATGACGTATTGTAGTTTAAAAAAATCTAATTAGTAAAAGTGTTTGGTGTTCCACGCTTGAAATGAGTCAGACTGTAAATGTGTTGAGTCACACATCCTGCATTACAAAACTACTCCTGGTAATGAAGAGATTAGACCCTGGATAAAGTTGCAGTTGGCAGTGAATGTTCGCAACTTTTCAGAATGGGCTTTCAAAACTAGACTTCTTTTAAGTGAGTAGCATCGCTACTTTTCCAGTCAAATGCAACTCGACTATCCCACTTCAAGTGTCCAAATACAGTGAAGGAGAAGCACCAGTCTCCAACCCTCACTCAAGTATCCTCTCCTGTTTAAATATATAGATTTCTTGCATTGATTTGCATTGAGTTCAGTGTCTTTTACGAAACCTGCAGTCTCTGCCTCGTCATGTCTTCAGAGGCTGTGCGTTTAACGGCAGGTCCACTGAGAATTAACAACAAAAAAAGACTACAAATGAGAAAAAATAAAGTGAACCTCGTCCCGTCTCCCACTTCAGATTTTAGTGGTACAGATTATCTGTGGAGGGATGACGCCATGAGGGTGCGGCATTAGATAGCCACTGGCTGAAGGTGGCGTGGTGGAATCAGACACAGCTCTCCCTGGTCTTGTTGTCCATTAGGAAAGAGTTCAGCTGGGAAATGTCCACAACCACAGCGTCCCGTTTGCTTAGGTGGACGTCTTTCAAGTGGTCCTCATCACTTTGGTCCTTGGCGAAATTTACAAACACCTTGATCGGGCAAAGAGAAAAAAAAAAATTATTTTCTTTGTCTAAATAAAATTAACTACAAGAACTATAAAAAAATATATACACTTGATATTAAATTATATGAAACATAATATTGAACTATTACTCAGTCCTGATCCTGTCCATCCTGGTCACACCCAAATAAATATATAAGTATCATGTCCCTCATATAGAGGGTTGTGTTAGGAAGGGCATCCGACGTAAAACTTTTGCCAAATCACAACATGCGAATCAAACAGAACACAATGATTCGCTGTGGCGACCCCTGTTGGGATAAGCAGGGATAAGCCGAAAGGAAAAGAAGAAGATATTATACCTAACAATAATAAATGAAGTAATAATAACAAATATATAAAAAAACACAAATAGTTATAATGTACATATAATATACAGTATGCAAGCAATATTTACATTTGACATTACATTTTAAAAGTGTATGTGTGTGCAGAAAGAGTAGGGCTGTCCAATGACAGTTTTAAAATTAATTAATCCTGTTTTCTGTAGACATAGGTGACAGGACAGGATTATATATTTTTCTATGTGGAGTATGAATAGCTCCAAACAAACTGAAAATTTAAAACAATCGCAAAAAATTCATAAAATCAGACGGCAGCCTACTTGGTCTAAAGTGGTCTGAGAGACAGAGTAGTCCTCTATCCTGAGTGCCTCCTTGTTGGTGGCCAGGAGGGAGAAGATGCGTGCAAGGGAGGTGAGGGATGAGGGCAGCTGGTACTGCAGCATGTTGCGATGTTTCTCCTTCAGATTGCTGCCGGGAAGTTCTTGCTCGATAAACTCCATCACCGGCTGAAGGTCTGGATCCGGTCCAGCCACCCTGAGGATGATGGTGTAGCCATCCCCAAACCTGAAAAGTAAAAGATGATGATTAATGCCATGTCCATCCATGCGTACCGTACATGAAATGTGACAGCATTCACAACATCAAAATTGTAGATGCAAAAATCATATTTAATTTACTCTGCCCCAAGAAGAGGTGTAATTCCTACCTGTTTTTCAGGTGCTGCACACTCCCCAGACAGCGGAACCTGCCATTGACCATGATGGCCATCCTGGTGCAAAGTGCTTCACATTCTTCCATGCTGTATAAAAAAAACAAGCTCAGTTTGTGCATGTTTAGGACTATCATCTTAAGTTATCACATCACATCTAACCTGTGGGAGGTCAGGACTACAGAACGTCCCTCTTTGATGATGCTCAGTATGGCGTTCCACAGGGCGCGCCGTGCTTTAGGGTCCATGCCTGTTGTAGGTTCATCCTGTTAAATATAAACAAAAAGTGATGTATATTCACTTCCTTGAGCAACATTGTGGTTATTCCCTACTGACCAGGAACACAACAGGCGGTCCTCCTATGAGAGCGATGGCGGTGGACAGTTTCCTCATGTTGCCTCCACTGTAGCTGCCTGCTGCCTTGTCCACATACTTGACTAACCCCAACTTGCGAATGCCCCACTCTGCCACCTAGTGGAGATGAACAGGCATCACATTTGTTGTGTGTTGCTGAACTAAAAACACTTTCAATTGGATTTTCAATGCTAACTCAAATTACTTGGAAGGGAAATTCAATAAACAACTATAACAAGCTGCTGTGGTCATGAGTGTTTGCATCATATACATACAAATATTTAGTATGGGCACACCATTGCATGTTGAGACAGAGCAGTACAGGGTTCCGGGTTACAGCGTTTTGTGATTACGTGCGTGTGCTCATTAATAATTACACATTTATTTTGATTTAATCTTAATAATCACACAAGACTCACTTTAATCTTAATAATCACACAAGACTCACTCGGTGGTGCGCCGAAGAATACTATTTGCCTGGCAGAGCAGATCTGCTTGGCATGTAAGGGGCATGTAAATGAACAATACTATTTGCCCCGTAGGCTGGACGGGACAAGCAGCCAATCAATTCATTAACAGCGTGCTACATAGAATATGGTGCTGTTTTACAAGTCGGATTGTAGCTAATGGGGGAGCAAAGTTAAGAGAGCTGCAGCCTGCTTCTAACCTGTGTTATGGCAAAACTACTGTGTGTGTGCGCGCGTTCTACTGACCTCACACACTTCCTTCTCAGGCACACCCCTCAGAATGGCATAGAACTCAAGGTGTTCCCGTCCCGTCAGGAGGTCATTGATGGCATCAAACTGAGGACAATATCCCATGTTCTGATGTACCTCATCTATTTCTGTCGTTACACTGGAGTGAGACAAACAGTTTTAATGTTATAATTCCACTGAGGTTGCATAAATCATCATCATATGTCATTTTATTACAAAAAATTTAGTTTCTTACCTCTTTCCCGCCAAGTTGGCTTCTCCACTTGTGACCACTGAGTCCCCAGTCAGCATTTTAAAGGTACTGGTTTTTCCTGCTCCATTGACTCCCAACAAACCAAAGCACTGAAAATAAAGAAAACCACCATATAGCCTTTAAGACACATTTCAATATATAGTGGCACGTGGATGCGTCTCTAGCAGCGGTGCTCACATTTTCCCAGCCCACAAGCTACTTTTAAAATAACCGAGTCCAAAAGAGCTACCTCCTTTTCAATATACAGTATTTATATGAGTATTCATGCACATTGTACAAGTATATCAGCGGGGCAAACACTTTTTCAGTGGTTTTTCAGCCGTAGTTACAAGTCAAAATAATCTACCTCTTACTTAATAACATATACAGTATATGCCATCTAACCTGTAAACTTTGAAACTACTATACTAAATACAAATGATAAGTCTTTCACATTCACAGTTGAAAACATTTAGTAATTCACAATTCGATTCGGCAATAAATTTAATTGCACAGAATTCCTCAATAGTTCTGTACATGACCTGAGTAGAATGTAAATGCATGTGTTACATCCAGTTAGCAATTGTTATCAAACATAATCGATGTAAGTGAGAAAATAAAATGACTGTGCACAAGACAATACAGCCAAAGTCAAGGCAACCTATTTCAGCAATGGCCACATTATTCAATTTATCATGACGTAATAGTTTCACAAACAAAAGTGTAGAAAGCACACGTTTCTATTGTGTAGTTTAGAACGCCTTTAAACAACTGCATTTTTCCTTAATAACTTTTGTTATACAGTAGATGAAGGCATCTTAGCAGAGTTAAGTTTATTCGTAATCATAATATTAAAGATGAAAGTTGCATTTTCATGTGACTCTTAGGACGATGTCTGTTTATCGTTTGTATCATATCGTATCGTTTATCGGTGCAACGGCGAATCAAAAGTGGGGCTTAATGCAAGCTGACTAACATCATATGACAAAGTTACATTTATGACGTGGGTGACACATTCAATCTCGCCATACGATCGACGTAATGGGTGACATGTGGTATAAAAAAAGAGAAGGGGTATGTTGTATTTTTCTTACCTCGCCTGGGGGAATGCCAACACACAGTCGGTCCACGGCTGGCTTCTGTTTTCGCTTGTAAATCTTAGTGAGCTGCTTAAGCTCCAAGATGTCGGTCTGTCCTCCTCCACTGAGTATTCTCTGTCGTTCTCTGGCCACATCCTCATCCTCTTCTCCGATTGGCTTCAGGTGACTGAAGGATGATCTGCAAAAGTGCATGGAGGTGAGGACACACTCAAAAGCAGACTCATGAAAGAAAAAATGTCTTTATCTTGGAAGAGAGGCACTGGAATAATGACATCGTTATGCACTGACCTGGCCTTGATGCAGAAGCGATACTGAATGAGGACAGTGATGCAGAAGAAGATGATTCCCTCAATGGCCATTGCAAACAAGTTCTTTCCCACCATGTCCCAAGCCAATGGAGAACGGAAACGGTTTTCCCCTGAAGACACACAAAATCTATCTTGTTAAAATCCAGAGCGTATTAAGAGCAGTTTCCTGTTCCTTTTCTGTGCTTACCAAATCTTTCCAAAGCATCAGCCATTGCTTGGTTCTTCACCATGTCGATCAGGCCTCTCCCAAGACAGAAGTGAGGGAAGATGAGGAAGACGTTCTTCAGGATGTCGTTGATACCACCAATGTCCTACATGCATCGAAGCATTTACTCTCAATCCTTTAATAATTTGTTAGAAAACCAAACAACAAGGAAGTTATTTACGTTGCCTCCAAACAGCTCCAGTACAAAGGTGGACACGCTGCCATTGATTCCGATCAGTATGTTGACACTGGTCAGAACCACGTAAGCTGTGCTGGGGATCTTAAAGAAGAATGAGGCTGGGTACATCAGAGGGGTGATGGACCATCTGCAAAAACAACATTAAACAGTGAGTAAAGTATATGTCCAAAAAAATTGTATTTAAAAAATGATATTATTTTGTGAGGAAATGTCTGTTTTATAAGCATGCACGTTCCAACTTACCCATAGAGCAGCAGCAGTAGGGCCAGAACAGGCAGGTTGGTGGAGGAGACATAAGCCTCTTGTTGGAAGCAAATAAAGATAATGATAACCAGTGTGGCAGGGACAATGTAGTTACACTGTAAGAAAGGAGAAAAAAAGGACGAGTAAGATATAATCAGTGCTTAAGTGATGGCAACCAGTAGTGTTGCATTGGCACCAGGCTAGAGCAAAATTATTCTAGAAAAACTGATAATTTAATTTGATGTATTACAAGTTTAAATTTTTAAAATATAAATTTTTATGGAGAAAGAGGGAGAAATACTTAATTTCCCAAAGTGCTTTGTGACAATTACATGCAACAATGTTACCCGATAAACTGTGATTAATGATTGTTATTTACCACAATTTTGTGTCTTTTTATTTATGGCAATTTCTTCAAAATAGAGAGACTTTGTGTCTAATTTGAGTGTTTGTAAAGTCAAACAGACAAACATCCTGTAAGGTGCAGCTAATTCAATTCCAACGAATTGAATTAAATCTCCCAAGTTCCAAATTTGCACAATCCTGTTAGGCACCCCTACTAGCTTGTGGATCGCTCCCACTGAGTCTCTTTCACTATTTAAGACCTTTTATATGTTACACCACTGATGGCATCGATGTCGTACCATGTCCCAGACAAAGTTGGCCAGCCAGTAGAGGAAAGGTTGCACTCCGCTGATAAACTGCATGTGCTTGGCCTTGTTTACCCTCTCCTGAATGAGGAAAACAACAAAGCTGGCAGGCACAAAGGACATGGCGAAGATCACGCAGATGGACACCAGCACATCCACTGATGTTGTCATTCTGCAAAAACAATTAAAGAATGAAAGGAAGTCATCAATTAATTTTCCTTGTCAACAGTACTTTGACAAATTGATTAAGACTTACAGTGCAACTTGTGACAGCTGCTCCTTAGTGAGGTTGAGAGGATGATTATACGCAGTGATACCAAACTTGGCGGGGTCTTTGCCAGCTGGCAGACTTGCTCGAAGTATTCCATTGTTCATCACATTTAGGAAAGAGCCAATACTGTGCCAGCCCTTGTTGTTGAACCAGATCTGTTGACGGATGTGAGTTTTAACATTAACATTTAAAACATTAACATCTGCATTTTAACTGACCTTAACATTATTTTTGGTGTCCAATCCTTCCATAAAGTTGGAGAGACTGCGGAAGAAACGATCTGCTGCGGTTCCCTGCAGGGAGAATGTACAAACAGGTCAGTCACACATCTTTTATCAGTCAAGATAACAGGTCTAATAAACTGTAGTACATTTTCGGGACAGAGGTACTAAGAGACAGGCCCTTTTCCCAGACACAAACTGAAAACAAGAAGTATGGAGGTAATCTCTCGTTTGTAGCTTTAACAGCTCCAACAGGCAGCTCAAAACCTCTGATCCAGTTCATCCCAAAGGTATATAATGGATTTATGTCTTTGTGTCCCAATACCGTTGTCTGTATTTGTATTACAGATGTTTAGTTTCTTACATTTGATTAGTTTGTTGAGGTATTTATCTAAGCTAAAACAATACAACTACTACATTTAAAATCTCGTACCCTTTCCAGACGGAAGCGTCTGCGAAGTTGAGCAATTGCATCATCGACCTGGTCTCTGTGAGCTGGAAGCTGAGAGCCCCTCGCGCCAAGCGAGAAGCCACCATATCTGTGTAGAGATATTGTTGTTTTTTTTTTAAACCAAACACAGATTGGATCCATCGATACGCTCATGAAATCAAAAGAGGAATTAAATGTACCTGAACTCATTGACCCAAATCTTGTTCTTTAGGCTGTGACGGAGACGCGAAAGAGGTTTAATTATGTTCACTTTCTCCAAATAAGTCAAATGATAAAATTTGTAATGAGCGCTACCTTTTCCCAATTATCTGAGCGTATGTCTTCACCAGATAATCCGACACATTTCTACCAGTCAAATTCTGAAGTGTGTCTTTATCGCTGAGCTTAATCTGGATACAAAAACAGACAAAACAGATGATTTACATCATTTATGTTAAACTTTACATTTGTGTATCAATGATCTGGCTTCACTAACCTGAGGAGGTGGAAGACCCCCTGCACCAGCTGGACATTCAGGAAGCATCCTTTTGCGTCCTTCACAGCTGCACTCACATACAGGAGATGGATTCTCCATGGACCAGTTACCGTTGTCAAACAAGTCCGTCACACTTTGAGGTACTTGTGGAACTGTCCACTCCTCCTCCACTGCTGCACATGGAATGTTCCTGTAGCATACAGACAGAACGCAACTACTACAGGTCAACATTTGTAAAGTGACTAACTCTGGTTTCTTTTAGAGCTGCTCTGTGCTACAGAATATCTATAACTTACAATATGTTAGCAGTTATGAAATATACTCACATCATGGGTCCTTTTTCCATGCAGCGTGTTCCGTATCCTGGTTTGTCTGTCAGAGCTCCAAGTAGTTTGTTGGTGTGAGGGTCCTCGGGTATGTCATTACTATGAAGACACACAGTATTATTGTTTAATTTGCATTTGTTAGAGAGCCTTTGTGTCTTATCGCAAAATTCAGTTTTTAATGTAGCTGAAGACAAAAAAGTTCTACAAAGCTATACTGTTACTTTAACAACGATTAAAGATTTCAAACAAACCTAATGAAGGTAAACTGCTCCCCGTACATGCTTGTATCTAGGACCAGACTAGGGTACTTTCCAAATGGAGGGACAATTAGGCTGAACACTAGGGCAATGCACACAAATACAGCTGGGAGGACAATCTGGAGAAACAAAAACACAAATGCTGATTATTAAAACTAAAACACTGACAAAATGAAGGTACTACTTACATGATAATTCAATACATTCCCTAACTAGTATATAAGCAGAAGTCATACAACATTTATTATTATTACTCAGTGAATCAATCAATTACTGATAGGGCTAGTTAATTCATTCAGAATCTTAACTCATCATTTTGAGAATTTTGTTTTGAGAATTCTATGCATCCACTTTTGTGGAAACAGCCTGACTGCATGCCAGTGCACAAATTAGGGTACATAAAAGTCTACCAACGGGTAGAGCAAGTCCAAATATACTTCCAATTTCGGTTCCTACACGTGTAATGGCCAGGTGTACTGACAGTTTTGTTCATATCAAGTATATGTTTATGCAAAAGCATCAGCATACCTGTGCAAAAAAGCCTTTCCTGGAACGGCGAGCATAGAGGAATCTTTTCCAGAGTAGTGCTACAAACTGCTGTCGCTTCAGACTCCAGCCTTTGACCTGGTATGAGCCTTTACCATCTGTTCCACTGAGCCAGTCAGTCTCACGAGATTCTGGAATGACACAACGGAGCACAAATGAGCAATGAGAAACAGAGTGAAACTTAAAAAAAACTGTATAGTTATGAATGACAACAAGAGAACTATGCGATTCATGTTGGGTAGAGCAGTTCCTGCTGTTACCTTCAGAATCATTGAAATCAAAGTCATCCTCTGTGAAAGGCTTTAAGCAGCTTTGATGGTCTCCAAAGGCATGACGCCGACGAGTCCGTGTTGGCACTACTCCGTCTACAAATAACATCATTGGAGTGATTGCTTTAAGTTTGCAATGTATTTCTATTTTTTAACATGGGTACAAATGTGGTTGAACTGAGGTTAATAAGGATGGTATAATAAAGAGAATATTCCATCAGATCTCACCTGAAAGTTCCACAGAATCAACTCCGCTGTCCTCAGCAACTTTTAAGAAAATCTAAATGAGAAAACATATAGTAAATAAAATGTCAACAGAAACTGTTTGTGTCTTGAAATCTTTACCTCCTCTAGAGTGGTGTCAGATATTCCATAGCTTGATATCCCCAAATCAGTGAGACGGTCATCAAGCTCATGGAAAAGCTCCACAAAGGCTCCATCTTTGGCTGACTGGTAGGGCAGGATATAAGTGAGCTCATGTCCAAGGTCTTCCACCAGGCGAGCCTCCGAAACGTGCTTGAAAATCACGTTGGAGATGAGGGAAACATCTGGAGGCAAGAGTAGTCAGAAAAAGAGGCATTAATAATGTGTAAATTTAACAATGTGAACTTTATTTAAATTTTTTTTTTTTTTTTTTTACCAATTGTGGTGGTTTCACTCTCTGGTTCACTGCCAAGGCCTGCATCCGAACTGCTCTCAGACACACTATCCTCCTGTGTGGAAGTTAAGTACAACAAGGTAGCATTATAGCAAGATTGCAAGTAAAATAATAAACACATGCTCCTGCCTACCTTCTCGGCTTTCTTGCTATAGGAAACGGTGCTAGCAGAATTCCTGCAAGACTGAAGTGTCAAGTCATAGTCTCTCTTGACCAGGGTCAGATAGTAGCCTGTGCCCAGCTGGGTCTTTAGGAAAAGAGAGGAGCCGACACAGCACAGCTTGCCGTGGGAGATGATGGCAATGCGGTCACCTAGGATGTCTGCTTCGTCCATGTGATGGGTAGACAAGATGATGGTGCGGCCTGACAGATGGACACTCATTGTCAACTTTGAAAGCATATGTAAAACTGCAACTTAGCAACATCAATGACTACGGCTGTGCATTTCTAGATCTTACATCAGGAAATCATGTTTTCATCAATATGTTTGGGTATATGTTTTTTTTAGTAGGTCAATTTGGGTTGTTACAATGCGTACAAGGGCCACCCTAAGACATTTTGGAGACAATCCAAGTGATGCATCCTTTTATCTGATTTTTGCTATTAAGGTTGTATTGTTTACATTCAGATTGTTCCTGTTTCCTGTACCTTGTCTGTATTTAAGTAGCAGGTCCCAGATTCCCCTCCGTGCATAGGGGTCAACACCAGCTGTGGGTTCATCCAAGATCACCACCTTTGAGCCTCCAACAAAAGCCAAAGCCACTGACAACTTCCGCTGCATCCCACCTGAATTGACAATAATGGGAAGAACAACTTTTTTAGTACATCACCAAGGACTGGTGCTCACATGAAACACAAATATTACTCAATCACATTTGGCTGACCAGAAAGTGTGCTGGTGCGTGACTGTCGCTTATGAGGCAGTCCGACATCGTTTACAATTTGTTCCATCTCGGCTTTCACTATCTCCTCAGGTAGTCCTTTCAGTCGGGCGTAGAACCAGATGTGTTCCTCCACCGTCAGCCTGTATTCATTTTCGACCAGACCACAAATCAGTGAATTTGTGTAAAGAAATAGCAGTAATATCAGAATACTTGGCTGCAAAAATCTTTAGACTTACATGCTGAAAAGTACATTATGTTGGGGACAAACACCCAGATTCCGCCTGATGGTGCTAAGTTCCGAGCGAATGTCTTTGCCCAGGATGTAGGCTGTTCCTGAAGTGGGCGGGAACAAACCTGTCAAGATTGACCTGTTGGAAAACAAGCAGGGACAAGTGAGTGATTCGTCAGCGTAGAGCTCTGGTAAACAGGACATAAGTGTTGTCTTACATCGTTGTGGTCTTGCCAGCTCCATTGTGGCCGAGGAAGGAGGTGATCTGTCCCTCGTAGAATCTCAGGGAGAGTCCATCCACTGCCAGCTTGTTTCCATGGCTATAGACCTTCACCAAGTTCTCAATGTAAACACCTGGATCAATGTGGCTCGGTTCCTCCTCAATGCACACAGCTGGAGATACAATTCGGAAACAACATTAGCATTAGTGTAACGTGTTTTTTAATGTCTTGAAAACTTTCTTAACTGAGCAAAAAACGGATTATTTGTACCGTCAGCATTGCCTTTCTTGGACAAAGGAGTTGAGAGGTTCTTGTTCTCTTTTTCACCGCACCAGTATGTTTTTGTGAAAGGGAAATACCAAGGTCTGGGGATTCCATACTGGCCTGTTATGGAAAGAATGACATTGTTTTTCAGTACATTTGTTTCTGATTTACTACACCACACAACAAGAGTGGTTTGTGCAGACTCACCAGGGAACACAGCCTCGATATACCATGTCATTATTCCATAGAGCACAGCATCAAACAGCATGAGACAGATGGAAGTGCTCAGGTTGTAGCTATCCTCTTCCAGGGGGCTTGCCAGCAAGTTGGACCACTGAATTCCCACACCTTGCTCCTCAAACAGGGATAAGTACTCACAGCCAAATCCAAAAGCTACAGAAGACAGCAAGCTCTGAGGAGAGAATGGTGAGGAAATACATTTATTCCACAGGGAATGTTATTTTACAAACTGGATGTTTGTAGATAAGTAAATTCCATTGACGCACCACAACAATTTTTGCTCCATATCCTACGTAGTCTTGCCAGGCAACACACAGCACGTAGGGCAAGTAGAGGGTGAAATAGATGATTCCACCACAGGCCGCTGCCAGATTGGCACGAGAGAACAACGTGCTAATGAGGAAGCACTGCATGATGGTTACCACGCCAAAGGAGCTCAGGAAAAGAAAAACCACGCCCGAGTCGCTGTAAGGCAGCAAGTTTCCCATCTGAGACAAGGGAGGCAAGCATACTTAATAACCATGACTATTATTTTCCACATTAATTTAAATGTCTAGATAGACAAATACCCACCTTCAACAACATTACCAATAAGCCAGCGCTGATTAGCAATGGAATTAAACTGCTGATGAACCAGCTGAGCCACAAGGTGCCATTGTTAAGTCCCATGATCCTCATGGTTTCCTTGAGCCGGGCCTCCTTCTCGTAGACTACTCCCTTGATGATAATGGCCACAGAGTACATCCATGCCAAGGTCATAAACAAGGGCATGGAACGACTCATCACCCTCAGGAAACTATGAAAGGTAGCAGAAAGTAAAACATACTCAAGTCATTTGATTTATTTGTACTTGTCTTATTTTATTTTGACATTGTGTGGTCTCTTACATGTCATCCACATAGCAGGGGTAAGGCATTTGCTGAATGTAGATACCAGTCTTTTCCTTGCTGCCTGTCACAGCTCGGATGATTCCCTGTTCAATGACATCCTGCAGGTAGGAGAATCCTCCCCAAATGTACCGCAAGTCCTCAAAGGGGTCTGCTCTGGGGCCAGGGTCCCAGTAGCTGCAAACATATATACAATCCTATTAGCTCAATAATATTGCTTGTGTAGAAATTCAAAAATGATTTTCTTTCTCATACCCATCCTTGATCTTGTTGGTCCTCTCAACATTATCAATGTCCATGCGGATTTTGTAGTTGACGTTAGGCGGCAGGTCAGAGCTGTTGCTATGAGTGATGTTGGGGAACACAATGCCTGCCCAGAACTTCTGGTTGTCAAGCAGACCCATAGATTTGTTGACTAAACGCTCTTCATTTGCTACAGGCTCCAGTTTATCCAAGTTCACACACTGAGTGGCAGAAGAAGAATGGTCATGGTTATTGAAAAATCACAACACCTTTTTATACATACTATATGGGCAACATTGTTAGCTGAGTGTTTCCAATATAGACTGATTTAAGCTCAGTTGCACCATGTATTTGAAAGGCCAATAAGTTCAACACATGATAAAAAGGCAGCATGAGCACTCTCCAGTGCTAAATGCATGACGGATGTATTTATTATTGTTTGGCCTTGAGAAATGACAGCAACTCTGCCTTGTGAGCTCCTTAGGAGGTAAATCCCACCTAGTAGGTCAGTGGGACGGTATGTTGTTTACAATGGGACTAGACACGTGCTGTGTTTAGTTTTTCTGACATATATAAATAATCGATCTGACGCAACTGTGCAATTTTTGTCCCGAGTTGGATTTAGAGACAAATTGTGTCCTCTCGGCATAATCAATTTAACTCACAGAAAAGCTCATCTTCATGGTCTTACATAACCTCAGCATTACAACAAAGAAGAAGAAGAAGTTCACATTTCCATTGAACTACAAAATCTCCAACAATTTCATGCCTTGACACAAAAATACAACAACAAGAGAATGAAGACTAGTTCATGTTTGCCAAGAACGTATGTGGTAAATCTTTATCTAAGCCTGGCATGATGACCCAGTGAGCACAGAGAAGAACACAGTGACCTACTCAGCATAGCCATGAATCGATTTTACATTCTACAGTTCCAAGAGCAAAACAATGACTAAGCTCATCAATGTTAAAATGTAACTCCTATTTCATGAAATTTGCCGTGTCTTTTTTCAGTCCTTTATACTAACCTCCATGAAGCGGGTGATGGTTTGGATGGCCTGGTCAGTTTCATTGAAGACATCCCTCCAGGTGTAAGCTGATTTTGCAGTTTTTTTGTCTGTCGAGGACTTGGAAAGGAAGTGTGATATGTCGGACACACGCCAATCAGTCCCACTGAGTTGAGTGTTCATGAAAGTGGCGCTTGCGTTATTTTGGAGCAGTGTCTGCGGAAAAAGTAAAATAGATATGCGTTAAAACAAAGAATGAGCTCATTGCTGTAAAAACTGGCGAAACAAATCTTCTAATGTGCCTGTAAGCCTTAAGGCTTAGTTGATTTTTGACATTTATTGCTCAAGTACTATTCAATGCACTTTTGTTTGTGATGTCTTTTTAATGTCTTTCCATTTTTGGAGCGCTCCCTGGAAGGCTCTTAACATACATAATATAGTTCCACAGGGCTGAATAGGCAACCAGCAAACACCACAGTGTCACAGGAATTATTTATACTATATTATCGTCAGTTGAAAATTAGTTGACACAAAAAGAGAGAGTTAATGGCAAATTATGCCCTAAAATTATAAGCACTGAATACATTGAATAACAAGAAGTGTGTTGACTTCATGGGCCCAAGCAGAAACACACACAAACTTTTGTGTTATTCCAACATTGAGCACTAAGAGGCAGTCCTGTCACTGTGAAAGATGACCAAGAGTAACCATGTTATAGAACCTCATCCTAAAAATCGTTTGTGTGCCGTTGTGTGCTCTGCAAATGTGTATACTTTAATTATCATATATGTTTTGTAAATCGGCTATTGTAACACAAAATACACTGAGCGCTCATATGTTATTTAAAAATGATCAGTGGGTTTCAGATATTTTTTAACCTATTGTCCAAGTTCAGCTTCACCTGTGTTAACCCAAATAATTTTATTTTTCTCTGACTTTCTTTCCCACCATGACAAGTCTTATCATTAGCCTGAGAAAAAACAAACTTGATCAGTACGTACAACAGTAAAAGTGTGAGTCCACGGCAAACCAGCAAAGATCAAGCGGCCTGAAGGGATTTTTTTTTTTTATGAAGTGACCCGTTTTGTAAGCACCTAATTGGACATACGCCACAGAAATGTACAGACTACTAAATTCAAGATCTGAAGTAAAATAAGTATCTGTACGCCTGTTTTGTCAGTGCAGCCCACTCACCCTCACTAGGTCCATCTCCTCGCTGTTTTCCATGAAGTTCCATACTTTGGGCTTCATTTCTTCCCACATTCCTCCAAGGTCCCTCAACAGGCCCAGCTCCTGGAATGTCTTGTTCACCTGGAGCAAACAATCACACACATCCGTCGACATTCAGGATGTGTTAAAAGATTTCCAGCAGGGCTCTACACACGTTACCTCGTGGATTATCCTCTGTGTTGCTGGAGTATCTGGGGTGTAGAGAATCTTTCCCATGAGCAGAGGCTTTAGAGCTCTCCAGATCATCCTGGAAATGGGGCTGGACTCCAGGTTTCGCATCATGTTGTTACAGTAAGGAGCTTGACAAGAAAGGCGAGAGCATTTCCATTTAATGGCTTTTTTGATTGGCATTTTAATAGCAGCACTGATCAGACACTTACTGGATGTGTTGTCATATGTGGAAAGGGGCTCACTGTCGCTGTCGTTGCCATGGTTTCCAAACAGCGCCTTGTAGTTGTTATCCTCATACCAATTGAGAGACTTGATTTTGAGGCCCCCTCCTTCAGGGTGGCCACAGACAATACGTGACACCGCCTGGTACATCTGATTCGGAGAGCCTGTGGGATTGGCAGTGAGATACAGGATCTCCTTTCTCATTTCTTTCCAACTCTTCATGCTGGAAAGCTAGAGGGAGAAACACAGGAGACGTGAGCAAAAACAACAGACCTGATCATTTTAATATTTTTATCTCCAAAATCTAAAATCCTTTTATCTCCAAAAGGGGGGCGCTACAAAAAAAAGTTTGGGAACCAGTGTTCTAACAAATACTGAACTCCTTAGTTCAATCATCTTACCAAAACATTTTTGCTATGCTTCTGTTTCAGCATGATTGTGCCCATGTATACACAGCAAGATCTAATAAGTCCTGCTTGGATGACACAAATAGACAACAAACACGCCTACATGTGCACCAACAGTCAAAACATGTTCAGAAGTAAATATTTGATCATAACATATCTTTGAGGGCAAGTCAAACAGTAAGAAGAAGAATGATGATAAACCACGGTCAGTCCCCATTCTGTCAACAAAAAATGTTGAACACTGCCAAGTCACCTACCAGGCACAGAACAAATATTTGAACATAAAATATCTTTAAGGCAAAGATTCTTAACAACAGAATGTAATTTCCACGGTGGCCAATCGCCTTCAAGGTGGGGAAACATTATATCATCTGTTGTAACTCCATCAAAATATGATATAAATAACTGGACTTGCACCCTAACGAGTGCAAGTGCGTAGCGTGTAGGTCTAAACAGATGGTCTTGAGTCGCAAGATGAATGGTATTTCAGACTGTGTGTGTGTGTGTGTGCGTGTGTGTGTGTGTGTGTGTGTATGGCACTCTGCGGGGTGCAGGCACTTAGCAGACATTGATAAATCCCCAGCCTTTCTGTTCTGTAGTGTGTGTGTGTGTGTGTGTCTGCAGAGAGCTCTGATAAATAACATCCATAGGTTAGTGTGACACTTACATTCTATCTCTCGTGTTAAATGGTGTGTGTCTCCATTGTGGTTATTGCATTGTTATGTTTTGCATGTTGCAGTAAACATCCGATAGGGAGTATTACAGCTAATGTAAAGTGAATATCCCACCAATAATTAATACCTACTTTGGAGGATATATGCATAAAATCTATGCTTATAATAATTTTCTTACTAGTCATGTGTCTCTTCAGCCAATCATATTAGACATTATTATTGTTGTGATTAGAATTGTAGTATCATGTGTGTTTGTAAGTTTTGTTGCCATGCATCCCTTTTATTATGCTTGTGTTGCTGTTTATGTTCTTTAATGTGTTAGAAATACATTTTTGTTTTTGTTTTTGTTACATATTTGTTACATTCTTCCTTTAGGCTATATTTTGCGAGGTGAGCAGACAGAAACAGGGTACATCAAGAAACAAGTTAGGGCAAAAGTGCATTAATTGCAATGTGTCACCAACTAGTGATAGTAAAGGAATGAGGGGGTGGTGGCGGGTGGATGATTTTTGTGTAACAAAGAACAAGGGTGAAGTAAGAAGTGTGAAGCTTTTGTTTCGGTAAGTGCGAAGGAAGGGAGGTTACTTGAGTTTATGGTTAAAGCTCACACTCTGAGGAGAAAACGATTGAAAAAACTGCCCTTTTTAAAGATGGAAACCAGAAATGTGAGCAAATATACAAGAGAAGAAACCAAATTGTAAGATAATGTCTTTCATCAAGTGAGATAAACTGGTGTTGATGAGTGGAAATGAACACAGAGGGAGGGAGAAGACGATGCGAGAACAAGGCAAGGTTACTTTCGGTCACTCTCCTAGTAGGCAAACCTCCGCAGGCTCCACAAGTACTCTGCTATTAAAATGACATACGCTACTGAGCACGCACACACATGCTGTTGTACATAAACACTATTCAGACATGCATCGTTCAGTTTTCTTTGTCCGCTGCATCATTTCACTTAACTATTGTTCAGTTCACATTCTGCCTTTAGTGTGTTTGCCAACAACATATCCAACATGCATATCACAACCAAGACACGTGTGCACACACTGAAAGAGGTTGTTCTAATCGGGGTTTTTTAAGCTGAGCCATCAACTGCATCAAACCATTACACTGTTTATTCCCGACTGGGCAAACTGTTGTGTACAATGTTTGTGAGCTACGTCTAACTGGATGCATATCTGTGTTTGTGTGTAGGCGTGTGTCTTGTGTGGATGCAGGTCAGTGAGAGTGTTACATACAGTATTGTGCTGCACAAGCTTCAAAAACAGCAATGACTGGAGACCATTATTGTGTCCAATGCTGGCATTTATTCCTGTGTGTGTGACTACTGGCACAAACTGTGGAATGGTCTCCAAGGGCACTAATTTAGACAGTCTTCTCTCAGAGAAACAATGAGCATGTTGGCATGGGTCACAACCACACACACACACTCACCATCAGCAGTCTGTTATGTCCCACAGTAACCTCCTCTTAGAAGAGCCTGACTGGGGTTACTAAAGTACACTTTCATCAACCAGCTACATTAGAAGACCGACCTGTATGAATGGTCTTTATTTGTATTTATTGCTAATGTAATGCTATGACACTGTCACAGCATGCTTTCATGGTGTGAGTGTTTATATTTCACTTACAGTGAACACAGAAATATGATGGTTGATAAAGTACATATTTCGAGAATGCTTCAGTGAGGAAACCAAGAGTTTGAAGCCATGTTTGCATACCAGATCCGCTGTATCAGAGAAATGTGACATGGTCTGGTGAAAAACGTTTTGTTTGACTTTGGAAGCAATACAAATTCTTGGTGGTAAAAAAGTATGGGTTACAAACGGGCAAAGCTCAATATGCCAGCCTAATATCGGCTAAGCAAGCCAAGCCAGCAAAACGTCTTAATCAGCCAGCATCTGTTTTCAAGAGCATGCTCAGTGATTACTGAACAAAGATGCTTTTTCAGTCATCACTGACACATTAGAACCAAAGGTATTTGGTTCTAATGTTTTAGAGCATGGATAAGCATAGATTTTTTTAAGCTTTTGACATTCACCAGTTAATGTTTGCATACAATTTCTTTCTATTATGAAGTAAGTGTTTCATGGCACACCTACAAAATATTTGAAAATTTTGGCTGGAATGAATCACTTCAGTCCACGTTCTCATTGTATTTTTTTGGTCTCCATAATGCCTGGCAGATGTAATTTCACTTTATCGTTAGTCTAGACAAGCCCTGGTCAATTAGAAAACAACGGACTTTAAGATCATGCGTTCTTTCTTCTTCCAAAGTTTTGGTGTGACACGTGATCAGGTCGGTGTGTCCGTTTACAGCTCCACATGTACGTAGGTGTGCCTTATTTATTACATCGTTTTCACCCTGTGATCTGTTCCCATCTGGATGCAGCTCCCACACTTTGTTGAAAAATCTCAGGAGCATTCCCGTGTGAATAGGGTCTCAGTGCCAGGGAAAATGGAGTTTGAGCGGGAAAGGAATGAAAATGCTGAATGTTGCAACCGTAGGGTGAGAAGAAAAACCCAGTTTGTTGTTCTTACTGCTGATTAGACAGGAAAGAACCCACACAGCTGTATCCTAATGCTTTGTCAGCATAGCAGAACACAGGCACAAAGTATTGTGTGTGTGTGTGTGTGTGGTAGAGTGTCTTTGTGAAAAAGTGACCAAATGTCCAATATTTTACTCATGTTTTATGTTCATGAGTGTCTAAAAAAAATAATGATTTAAGATTAGAGATTTATCTTATAAACACTAGGTAGATGAATGTTGAAAAGCATGAAGGTTAACACTAACATTTTTGGTCATGTAAAATATTGCTCGCCTGGATTAAATATTCATTTCCCTTTATATGGCAGTCTAAATGAGGCAATCTGAGGGGAAAAAAGGCATTTTTGTAAACAAGATGTTTGCCATGTGTATTTGTGTGCAAGCACGAGATAAAGGTCACAACTTGCTCATCCCTGATAATCATTGATTGATTTTGTGAGCATTACGATACTGGCCATAGGCTGTGTGTCTTGTTTGTGTCTCCCTTTATGTGTCTATATGGATGCCTGCGTTCATGTAAGCACGTGTAGTTTATGTACCTCCACAGCCAGTTCTCCGAGGCTCTCCAGAAGATAATCAGTTGCAACTGAGACTTCCTGAACGACTTTGGGATCTGACTTTACATCTTTCTGTAAATAAAGCAAAGAACATAAGAGTAAATACACATTCTTATATTGCATCTTACCATAATACAAAAGGATGAAGGTTAAGGAATGGTTATGTCTACACAAATGCATTTTTTTAATATAATTTTTATATGCATTTTATGAATGGCCAAGCGATTAATTGGATGTTCCATTTCCGTGCCATTATTGTGTTGAGTAGATTAAAGCTCCATCCACACGAAGACGATTCGAGGCCTAAACGCATAAATACTTTATCAAAACGGTGTATCATCCACACGAGACGGCGTTTTTTAGAGTCTGTAAACGAACACTTTTGAAACCGCTCCACCCCTTTACAAACGCGCATGCGCTAAAATCCCAAGTATGGAATCAACAATCGCACCGTACATCTGCTTCTTCCTCATTTTAGAGAAGAACAAATGCTGGAAAACGCAGCATATCACTTTATTCTGGTTTTATAATCCAGTGTGACTCGAAGTAACAGTTCCACTTCTTCGTCGGTCCACTTTGGCCACTCGTACTTGCCGCCAAGTTTTCTGTTTACAGGCCGTCTGTGCAACTGTGCATGCCCAGTGTTTGGTTACCGGTCTGTCACGTGTTTCCGCTTTCAGAGTGTCACAGCGCCACCACCAGGTTAGTTATATGTATTATATCGTTTTCACTCGTTTTCAGTGCATTCATATGGACGCACATAGTTTCTGAACTGGCTCCATCTTTACAGAAAACGTTTTGGAAATGATGAACGTTTAGTCTTTGTGTGGATATAGCCTAACGCTGGTAGTCTATTTGTTTTTATGTATATAATTGATATACACATAAAATATACACACCCCTATAAGTGTGGACTTGATGTCTCCTGTAATATAAAAATATTTTTTGCTACATTAACTTAGAACCATAATGACAGTTTCCATCCATCCATCCATTTTCTATGCCGCTTATCCTCATTAGGGTCACAGGGATGCTGGAGCCTATCCCAGCAGACTTTGGGCGAGAGGCGGGGTACACCTTGGACCGGTCGCCAGTCAATCGCAGGGCACATATAGACAAACAACCATTCACACTCACATTCACACCTATGGACAATTTAGATTCACCAATTAACCTAACATGCATGTTTTGGGAATGTGGGAGGAAACCGGAGTACCCGGAGAAAACCCACACACGCACGGGGAGAACATGCAAACTCCACACAGAGATGCCCAACGGAGATCTTCCAGATCTCCTGACTGTGTGGCCAATGTGCTAACCACTCAGCCACCGTGCGGCATGACAGTTTCCACCGTGGAAATAAAGAGAAGTAACAGTAAAAAACATTGACAAAGTTCACAAAGGGGGGCGAAAAAAGGGAAGCTGGAAAAAAAAGATGTCACACTGTCCTTGTGTGTCACAATGCTGCAAGGACAGTGTGTCGGATCTCACCTACCACTCAGCAGTCAGCTGCCAAAATGTCTCACACAATAAAGCGCAGGCGACGCTGCAGTCAAACAAACTTGGAGGAACAGAGAAACGCACTTTCTGGCCTACTCTCACCCAGCTTTGTTTTCTGTTTTCTAACTATTCTAACGTTTTTAACTAATTACTTTTTTAAATCAAATGTATTCTTGCTATTAAAAACATTCACTGCCTGCGTTCCTTTGTGGGTTTTGGTCTTTAAACATCAGTAGTACAGAACGTTTCGTTCACCTCTGTTCATCCAAAACCCGCATGACTCACTAGTTTGTCATGGGTATGGAGGGAGAGGGGACGGCTTTTTTGGGAAAACAAATGTAGGAGAAAGGTGACACTGGTCACTTATCTCTTTTGTCATTCATTTGCTGCCTCTATTAGCTGTTTATATATTTTTAGAATGCAAAGAAAAGACAAAGACGTCTGTCCATGTCTCACGTAAGGCTTTAGAATGATGGGTAAAAATCTCCCAATAGGTGCAGCTCTACTTTAGACTCCAACAGCAAAACAACACTATAAGAACCCAATTTTTAATTACTGACATTAAAAATGAAGTCCAGAAAGCCATACTGTTGCGTAACAGACACTTACCCGAATGGGCTTGAGGAAATCCAGGTTCGACAGGAAGTGGCTCTGGGCCTTGTTCAGCCAGTCCTTGGAGGACTTGCAGATGATTTCTTGCGTCAGGCGAGATACATTGCGATCAGCAATATGGACAAACTCCTCCAGGGGTGTTGTGTTACACAGGTCTCTGAGATGGAAGCCAAAACCCTTAGTCAGTACCTAAGTAGAGAAAGGGAGAAAGAGACCGGCATTATTCCATTACACATAAAAGGCAAGGTGTTCCAAACCCATATTGATATCAGTGGGATCATATCAGCAAAACAAAAAGTCCATTCAAGACTCCGCGGCAACACTAGCCAGAGCCCACGTACTCACGACAGGATGAGCTAACTTGCTAACAAAGTTAAGAGCAGGAGTGACATCAAAGTCCGAAAAAAACGTCGGAACTAAGTGCAAAACATCCAAAGCAGCACCACAAAAAACAGCATGATGATTTTCGCAAAACCAACCTGTGCTCCCCCACAAGTAAAAACAACATTGTCAGAGCAAATGTTTGATTGCATTTGTTGCTGCTAAGGGTGGCCCAACCAGTTATTAGATTTAGGGGACATGCACACACAGGGCCAGGAGAGTTTGAGATTTTTTCTCCCTTAATAATAAAAAAATTTCACTTAAAAATTGCATTTTGTGTTGTATTGTGTTGTCATTGACTATTATTTAAATGTGCATAATGATCTGAAACATTGACAAACATGCAAAAAATAAGAAATCCGGACACCACTCTTAACTGTCAACAATTTTATTTTCAAAAGTGGGAAATTGCACAGAAAAGAAGTAAAATGCCCCCCTTTCTCGTGCAGAAGACCCGACTGCCCACCATAGTCTATGTATTGATATCATACACTACTGGAGAGGGTTTTTTTCTGAAATGGTAATCTGGGAAATTTATAGGAAACTGTTTAAACGCCAGAGCGACTGGAAAGAGGGGCAAAATACGGGGTGGAAAAAGGGAGGATAGACAGGTATGCATCCCAAATGTATCTAGTATTGTACTTTACAGGTAGTATTCTCACTATAAAAATGTTGTTCGCTCTTTGAAGTTTGACCTGTCTCAAAAGTTCCCAACCCAGGACTGATAAGAACTCAGCAAACACACAAATACAATTTCAGGGGCATGTAATGGAACCGACAATAATATAACTTAATGAGAGCGAGTAAGAGCAAATATTCATTTAAGAAGGAGTAGGAGCTGTGTCCAGTCCAGTGGAATGAAATGACATCTCTGCTTCTCGTTGGGAGCCTTTCAAGTACATAGGAGACGCTGCCCTTTATCAGACTGAATGTTCATTTTTATGTACAGTATGTCTATGCTTCAAACCTAAAAGACATGCGTCCTCTAAGTGTTCTTGACCAACCTGTGTATTGCCTGCATGCTTATCATGCTATTATAGGTACTGTAAACACAAGCATTACTTTTGACAGTCATGTTCTCTGGGCTTACTAAATAGAAATAGTTCAATATTAAAATACATCAAAAATATGCACATAGATTTGCTGCAACCAATTACCAAAATGGCTAGCACCTCCTCTCCTTGAATAATGACCTTGCCACTTTAACAGAAGCACTCTATGTCTAATCTTTACCTTATACACAATCACAATCAATAGACTTCTGGGTAGCAGTGGTGGGTGGAGCGGAGTCACATAGCAGCACTGTGTCTGCACGTGAGGAGGGGCGGCAGCACTGGGAGGGTTCACATGACTCTCGGCTATGATGTGACTTACTGGCAGCTGTTGTTGACGTGGATGTAAGCTGGTTGGCTCGAGAAATTAAGATGATATTAATGAAAGGAGATGTGTGTGTGTGATTAGGATGATTTTCAGATGTAGATTAAAACGATAGTGATATACTGTATATACTGCATTAGATACATTTGTAAATTGTAGTTTATTTAAGCACAATAAGGGACAGAGGAGATCACTTGTTCCCACAGTGTCTGCACCCATTTAAACCCACACGGAATGATTTTTTTGGTATTAAGGGCTTAACAGACTCCGAGTCAAAGTCACTGGATTTGTGCATGAGCACTGAGCAGGAAGATTTATGGTTTCTCATTTTCAAAGGGCTTTACGATACTATATGATTTTATTCAAGTGCCGTACATTTTTAACAAGAAATTGTCACTGTTTTGTTTTGGGTTTTGACATTTGGAAACGCTAAGTGTGATAGTCTACCTTTTCCAGATTGACGTCGGCCTCTACTATCTGCTTCAGCGCGTGATGAGGAAGTGAAGCGTTGTGATGCAAGAAGTGAGAGAGGGTTTCGTTATCTTTCAAAAAGTCCTTTAGCTTGAAACCTAGAAGCAAAAGACAAGAACAATATACTGTATAATAAATGCAAACGGTATGAAACATGTACTGTATATGACGGGAAAGCACAAACATTTGTACCTCCAAATTGTGTGATGCCAACTCATCATTCCAGCAGTGAAAGCATTCTTATGTTACCTTGTTCCATATTTACGCAGTAATTCAAAAAAATGGGGTATGCAGTCAGCACTATGTCATAACATCCCAAACTACGGTACTCACAGTCTGTTTAGCACCTCTGGAGGACTTTTTGTGCCTGCTTTGAACTCCAAGGATGTCAAAACTTTCTGTTAACATCCTGACTCACTTCCAAGATTGTGCACAAACACTGAACTCATCCACCTCAGTTAAGGTCACTTGGGGCCGTTACACTTTGCTCTACTTGCAGCTAAATGGTTTCTTCCTGTCTGTTGCACACACACGTTTGATGCAGGAGTGAACATCCTGAGGGAGGAAATGACTGCGAACAACGTGGTTCTATGGCTGCATAAATACGGTGTGGGTGTTACATCGTGGACTTGACTTGTGTCTATGAGTGACATCAACTCTCCTGAGGTGAATCTCCAAGGAGAGATAATAAGGTCTAATCAGTGTCCCAGTAGGAAAGAAAGGAGTCCATTGGTACACAGCCTACAACACCCTTGAGGACACACCAGAATAGACGCTACAACCTCTTTAAAATGGGAGGTTATGCAGTCAGCCAAGATGTACAGTATGTGTTCATTGCAGGTCTTTCCTTTATCTAATCTGTGTAAGTGTGTCCTCGTTTGTGTGTCTAAGTAGTTGAATTTCTTTTGTTATCGGCATGAGAAAGTTTTTCCTCAGCCCATTTCAAGCTTGAAGATTGAAAATTACTAGGCCGCCTCTGCCAGTACCTTTTTTTTTGTTGAAATTCCTCACGCCTTAGCAACCAGTCTCATCAAAACCAAAATTGGTCCATAAACAGGCTGCCATTATTGTGAACAACAGAATTTTAATTTTACAAACCAACATATAAGCACAAAAATTGGAGAGGACATTGTGTTGCTACACAACTCAATTACACTAGCTTATGTTTGAACTCCTGCCAGTAGCTAAAAGAAGCCCGGTCTGAAAATGAGACAGCTCAAACATTGCACTGCCTTGAAGGTCGGCAAAGAGTGTTAATCTTGTTGGAGGGCTACTCTTCTAATAGTGCCGTTCCGGTTATATGCAAAATATGGCCGTTCCCAGTCGCCCTTTATTTTCGATATAAATCCCATTTTAGATTCATATCAGCTCGCTCAATTGTAAGCAGACATGTGAGCGCTGCCCCTCTTATCCCTTTCAACCATGCTCTGATTCCGATGGCATCACTCTGCAGTAGAGCTGCATGTGCGTTTTCCGGCATTAGACATCTCCTTTTTCCCAGATCAATGCATTCCTTCACCGCACACCTCACATTTAGTTATCGATTGGGATTAAATGCACAGATAATGCAAGGCTTACAGTTAAAATGTTCATAGATTAAGTCACAGGAAAAACACAATATAAACACAATAAACTATATTAGACAAAAGGCACGGGCAAGCATATTAGTACTTACAATTCATTTGATGTAAATATGATTTTCTATTGCAAATAAATTAAAATATATGTCTTTTTGAGGGTTTGCTCTGCCTTGCAGGGCTGTTGAATAGTAATTTTTTGTACCTCAGGGCAAAAAGAACAGATGGGTTTGCAAAATACAGCAAGAACCTTTGTTGCTGTGTTTTGTTGCATAACAGTTGATGGTGGCCTCTGCTCCACATCAGGGTCTCACGTGCAATTAGCTTACAGTATACCAACTAATAGTGCTCATCACATGTGTAAGTGTATCTTGTTTGCTTTTTTAAAATAAATTATTGTTGTTTGCTCCTGTGCTTGGTTTACATTGGGTTAGTAGTGTGTTTTATTGACGCCAATGATATTACTTCCTTTTGAATTTTGTTTTGGTTGCTCATTGTATGATTCCTTTTTACCAACAATGGGTTATGAATACTTTTTCCCCTTAGAGTTTCCTTTTTTCCACAAAGTTTTCAATTGTTCTACATTACAGTAGAGCCAAAAGGGCACTTGTTCCTAAGTTTGAAACTGTTTCCACCAAGTACACCCAGCGAAGTCCCCAACAAGATGTTATTTTAGAAACACAAACTTTCTCCGCAGCCCTGGCCATGGCAATGGATTTTTTTCTCACTTTCTTATAAAATGTTGCCCAAAAATGAACATTTTTGAACACTGTGTATCAACTAAGCTCCAGAGTGCAACCTCAGAGCCACAAAGTGGCAACATTCCAGTTAGGACAATTTTCAGATTTGTGAACAGATTACACAATTTTCAGGGTGGTACATATGCAAGATTCTTGTCTTGCACCTCTTCTGGCACACAATAAGACACGCAAGGAAATGCAACACCCAGTGACTTCTGGGAGATGGGGCCCTCCAGGCTGTCACACAGCGATAAGAAACATGCCTCGAGCTCTGGAGACTTTTTTGCATAAGCTGCTGACCGTTACAACTAGTTTCAGTTTGCAACGCACAAATTGATTGCATAGCAATAATTCATTCGCAATCTCAATGTGCCTTTTAAGGATGCATGGTACATATTAAGCAAGTAACAATCCAATGTGATTATTTTCATAAGGGGTTGAATATCTAAAAAAAGAAGCTTCATGTTTCAGTCAACTAGTATAATTACTCTAAATAGCAATGGAGTGTATGATTAAATCACATCTCGGCGTGTGTAAGGCTGTGAAGCAAAATGGGTAGAAGAGTGAACTCAACAGACATGTGGATATTTAAATTTTGTGCATAATGCAAAAAAAAAAAGAAAAAGATAACTATATTCTTACGGGCGGTGTTCTTCTGCATCTTGTGAAGGGCCCTCAGCAGTCCACGGTAGCCCTCATAGCTCCTATCTTTCTGGGTGTACAACAGGATCTTCTTAGCATCAATAAACAGTCGGGAGAGTCTGAAAACATAACACAATACACACACAGTCCCAGTGAGAGAAGAGAGCTATTCCACATATTTATATAAATAATAAAAACATTACAATCACATACAACAGGAATCTAATGCTACATCAAAAATGTAGCATTTGCAAATATGCAGCTAGATATGGTCACTAAAAATATGACAAAACAACTTTCAATATGCAGTTGTACACCACTACAAATCACAGATATAAACATATTGTTAACTTAATACCTCTCTGAAAGTGTCAATCAAAACTCATTGTTACTACTTTTTAAGATGTAAATAGAACAGCTGTTTCAAATTATTACACAAAAAACAACGACTGAGCTAATGTGAATTTGAACGGAGATCATATTCATCACTCACATGGAATCATTAAAGTTGCCCACCACACCAGGACTCTCTCCAGGGGTTGGGTTCCGGAAGCAAGGGTTGTTGGCGTTACAGATGATTCCTTGTACCCAGGGCAGAGTGCCTGCTGAAGGCATGGCCTTGTTTGGGAAATGACCTGAAATGATAATTTAATCATGAAAGCATACTTCCTCTTTATAAAGAGGTAAGGAGGTATCCTGTTATTGTGTGTTGCAACCTAAACCCTTAAAGAGATTGTTCACAACGGATGCAATTAATCCTCTCAGCCGCTTTAATAGTAGTAAAGAGACCTTTGTGTCTTTTCTCCTGTAATACAATACCGAACATTGTAAAGCAAAAAGATGAAATATTTCTGCTGAACTGGAAATCATTCAAATGAAGGATTTATATGTAGAATATGTATACAAAATTCAGACTATTTTGTTGTGCGTTATCTTACACAGATAGACTGTCTTTGCAATTGAAAGGACACTTATCAAACTTTATTGCTACTGCAGTTTACTGAGGTAGCTACTGAACTACTCGTTGGATTGGCAATAAACTTTTTCTTCTGTGATACTTTCTCGTGTGTGTGCAATGCCCATGTCTATTGATGTAACTTCAGGGAGAAATCCCACAAGTTAAATACTTTGTTAAAGTTTGATCGCTATAAAAAGAGTTTCAGTAGTCCAAGTAAATATCGACAAATCCAAATGATCCCTCTGCAATAACATACAAAGAATGACAAGAAACTAAGCAAACTATGTCTAATCTTTACCTTATACACAACTTGAAAAATACTCTTATAATGAATAATGAATAGCACAAATGGCATACAAATGACATCAAAATTAAACTTTTGTTAATTCATGCATTCAGTGTTTGTGTACTATGTGTACTAAATCCCTATTTTTAATTATTTTTTTTTTTACTGTATATCATCTTACATTCATGCTGCTCGTAGGGTGGATAGTGTATCCGGACCGAGATGAGGATGAAGAAGATGAATAGAGGCCAGATTATTTCAATCAGCAGCTGAATCTGGGGGGACAAAAAAAAGGGATGAGACAATAAATTCACAGAAGCATTGTCTGCACATCGTTTTGTTTTTGGGGTTTTTTTTTGGTTCAACTGAGGTCATCTTATGTGCTTCAGACATAAAAACAAGTGTATGTGTGCTAGCGGAGGGGGTCTGTCAGGAGTAATCCTAGCATGAGACTCAGTAGTAAAGTATATGGGTTAATAAGGGGAGACAGCGAGAGAAGTCTGAAAGGTTGAGAATAGACTGCTGCCCATCTGTTCCATATGGCTTTTCTAAGTCTGAACCAGCATGGCAGACATGCACCAGAAGCAGTGGTGGGAGGGAGAATAAAAACATTCTTTCTGACAGCACACTGTACCTCTTTGTTGAGATCAACTGGACTGAAAATGAAGCAGCAACTGTGCCGTCACTTCGAGGAAGGTTCCTTTTTAATGGAAGGATGAAGGACTGCATTGTATGCAAAATAGACTTCTTGTTTAAACAAGAGGGTGGCTCTGTGCTTCGGCCCATAGCTAAATTTGATTGAGATCACATTGAGTGAGTGGACGACAGGCTGCTCAAGATGTTAACTGGATAATGGAAACGATGTATAATTGTGTCATCACATTGTTGAATGACTCCCAACAGTATCACCTGTAATGCTACCCAGGTGCCAAAGAGAGGACTATCATATTGTTTGTGAGTTGCACAGTAATAACATATCTTGTATTATAATGAAAATTATGCAAGATTTGTGTATGTCCCATTCACAGATTCAACAATTAAAGAATAAACCTAAAAATTAAAGTATAGCAGATGGTGAAACTCATATACTGTATATATAAAATGATACAATAATTCACTCAAGCAAAAGTAAATCCACCATCGGACGTTCAAGCTCGGGTGGTCGAATGAGAAAGTCGAGGGGTAAAGTATATGTATTGTGCTGTTGCACAAATAAACACATTGCTGACCACACTACTACTACTTACAGTCTGTCTTCTTCGGTACGTGAAGTTCTTCCAAAGCAGTAAGCCCAGTTGAGTGGAGACCGCCATGACGCCGTCTTTCCGAGCTCACTGAGCACGGTCCAGCTCCTCACTGTGAATAGAGAAAAACAAGCAGAGTTGATGGTTGCAGCTTCTGTCATTAGGTAGGACCAGATTGGATACTATTAAGTAACTCGGGAATTCAGAAGATGTGAGTCAGAATGGGAAAAGAAAACAGCTAGCTGAGGAATACACACTTGTCAAAAGAGAAAACAAGAGAGTCACCTATTAAGTTCTATACCGGTAAGCACGGCTGTTGTGCTAGCCAGACAGTGAATGAGTGAGGAAAGCAGCCAAAAGCTGCAAATTTCAACATCTTTCAAGTCCAGTGTCCAAAGGTCAAATGACAATTCACTAAAGGGGGCAGACAAGTGAAAAAGTACAGCCTGTTTCCAAAGAGCCAACGTAGTCTGCGACTCTTTTGAATCACATTTTTTTACCTCGTTAATAGTTGTATGTAAAGTGCTCCCATAGTGGGGTAAAAGTCAAACCATCACTCATCTAAGTTCATCCTTTCATCAGTGGATTTGATTAACACTCTTAGAGCTGTCGTTCCCTGTGAAAGTCCAACATTCAAGACATACCTGTATTTGACACATATAAATGCACATTTCTTTGGGATAATCGTTTAAAAATGAAGAATCGTGTTACTGCAACTCCTTTTGTCACCCCACTGCCTTAGATGAAGCTGATTGGATGGAATACAGAGTGCGATGACAGCAAGACCATGTCAAGGGCAAAAGGATGTGCAAACATGGTACAGGAAAATAGCTTGTTGATTATTTGCTTGAAGGATAATCCAATTATTATTCTGGATTTGTTGGTATTCCAAAACACCTTCTGTAACACAAAATTCTTAATAATTTATCATCTCCACTAACACTAATAGTTCATAATATCTCTGGCATGTTTTATAAGTGGGCCGCACGGTGGATGAGTGGTTAGCACATTGGCCACACAGTCAGGAGATCTGGAAGACCTGGGTTCAAATCTCCGTTGGGCATCTCTGTGTGGAGTTTGCATGTTCTCCCCGTGCGTGTGTGGGTTTTCTCCAGGTACTCCGGTTTCCTCCCACATTCCAAAAACATGCATGTTAGGTTAATTGGTGACTCTAAATTGTCCATCGGTATGAATGTGAGTGTGACTGTTTGTCTATATGTGCCCTGCGATTGACTGGCGACCAGTCCAGGGGTGTACCCCGCCTCTCGCCCAAAGTCTGCCGGGATAGGCTCCAGCATTCCCGTGACCCTAATAAGGATAAGCGGTATAAAAAAGAATGAATGAATGTTTTATAAGTGTATCAATATTTTCTGCCCTACACCAAAGTAGACTGACAAACATTTTACTATCATACCCCAACTAATCGGCAAACCCAGTTTCTTTACAGTAACATGAAACCAGTATAAAGTAAATTCACTGAAATGTACAAAATGTTGCAATAAAAATCAACAAGAACATCAGGATGACAAAACAACAGAATGATCCTTGGACATAGACTATTTTNAAAAAAGAATGAATGAATGTTTTATAAGTGTATCAATATTTTCTGCCCTACACCAAAGTAGACTGACAAACATTTTACTATCATACCCCAACTAATCGGCAAACCCAGTTTCTTTACAGTAACATGAAACCAGTATAAAGTAAATTCACTGAAATGTACAAAATGTTGCAATAAAAATCAACAAGAACATCAGGATGACAAAACAACAGAATGATCCTTGGACATAGACTATTTTACATCTGTGTTCTCTGTGAGTCATACAAAGTAACGGCAGTGCTGATAGCAGTTCTTTAACCGTCCTGACTCTATTATGCTATGAAACTGAAAAACACATAATTGGCATTATATTACCAGCAAATAAAAAGCAGATAAAAATGACTGGACAAAGAGAAAAATCTTATTTCATAAGCATTCAATCAGAGTTTCTTGTTGTCTATTAATGTATTTCAACAGGCATTAAATTAGCCAAAAGAAAAGTGCCCCAACATTTCTGAACACACAAAGCTGTATGTACATGACACAGGTGGGTGTACACATGCAGAGTTCATTAGCCACATGGTCAGATGAGGCCCGCAAGCAACGCGCTTTAATGGAGTACTTCATCCTGCTAAATGTACTAAATGTAGTTTCAATTTTGACAGAAAACTGGTGTGTCCAATTACATTTCTTCAAAACGTCATATTGTCCAATTATGCAACAATATTAAAATGTTATTTTATTGTATGTTTATTGTATTTTATAATACAAGCGACCATCTAAGGCAGCCATAATTGTGATGCATCCTTCAAAAAGTCAAATGGCATCCAGTAAATCCAAGTGTTCCATTACAAACTTGTTATAATTCTCTTTTGACACTGTTATTGATATTGACACTGGATCAGACAAATTTACCATGAACTGAGTGCTAATTTCCAAATGAACATTATACATTTTGAAGGAGCACCTGTATAGCACCTGCATGGGGTGATCCACACACAATGACATCATGTCTCCTCCTGGATGGAGGTCCATCTAAACGCTTCTACCTTCATTATGCAACTTAGTACGACACTATTATTATTATTATGCAACTGTACAGTGCTGGTAAATATCGACTCACTTGCCAGACTTCGACATCGAATGGTTGTCGTGTCATTTATGCAAACGTAGAGTTTCTGTTCGACGTTGTTTGGAATGAAGGGTTCTATTAAACAAGAATGGTGCAGAGCTACAGCGCCCCTAGCGGCAGCAAGGCCAAATATGTCCAGTTTGAGAATTGTTTACCATCCATTCCAGTTCACTCGTTATGCCACACTCATTCTAACGACTTAATTCATTCGAGCAATGCCAAAAACTCGCTCAAAAATGCAGATGCGTTTTCGTGTAATCGTTTAAAAACAATACCGCGAGTAGAAACAAAACGATAGAGCAATACACAAGAGTAGAGGAGCCGCAGTGCTGTGAATTCAGCATTGCAAAGACGACGCAGCACACCGGCAGACAAGACAACTGTTGCTGTTTCATTAAGTCATTTAAATAATTGCTGCTTTGAACCTGGGATGGGTTTTTTTTTGCTTTGAACTAAGGTAACAATCGGACATTCAGCATCTCTGCGATGACCCACAGATGCGTCAAGCGCTTGAACTTATCTACGACAAAGGAAACGCCTTTCATCTTCAAATCATCACCTTATGGAGAGCAATACCCACTACCAACATATAACTGTGTTAGATAAATAATTTTACAAACAAGATGAAGCGTGGGTTTCCCCCTCCTAATCACATTTTTCTAAATTCATTTTTGTTTAATGACAAAGTGGGGTTTATTTTGAAAGGTAAAACCGGAAATACTCAATATTTCATTAGCTTAACCTTGACAATATTCCATTCAATAGAGCAGACGGCAAGCGAGGATATCGAGCTCACACGCTTCAATGATTAGTGACAAAGAAAGCGTTACCGATTTTAACATTTATATTAAAAAAAAACAATATGTGATGTAACATGCCGAGTCAGCATGATGCCATTGTTCATCAAATATCATTTAGGGGCAATTGTCACACGGAAACAAAGGTTGAACAAATATCCCATTAACAAAAATGATATACACAACCATAAAAATGTAAATGTATTTACCGTGACATACGAGCAAATCCACTTTCATCACACAAAACTTCAAACTCACCGACCTTTGTTCTGAATATTGTTCAATATCCTCTCCGTTTTTCCTTTCCTTTCGTAGAAATGACTCTTCCGAAGAAATAAAAGTGAAGAAAAAGCGATAACACCTCCTACTCCGTTGCGGTGCTCTGCAGCTGTGTGTCTGAGTCAAAGCAAACACATTTTCACCCCCAGCAGGTTTTTATACGCCGCTCGGAGCTGAGCAGAAGCGAGCCGGAGAGGTAACTATCGGTCACCACTAGCTGCCTCTAGCCCATATAAGGAGCGCACGTGCGCAGTCAAAACATCTCTTAAAGGGCCACCGTCACCTCACTGGTGCCGCCGTGCTTGATGGTGGCGCTCTAGAAAGGGTTAAGTAGGATACATACATAGACGTTTGCATTGTATTCTCTTTAAGTGTTAGCGACACAATAGGCATCAGGCCACATTTCTCCAAATATTTTTCCCGTCATTGCACGCATTTGCATGCAGAACTCATATGGATTAATCACAACTGCCCTGTAGGAAAACAAAATATTCAAGTATTACTATGTCAAATGAGATTGTAGGTGTAGTTGCAACTGCTCCGTTTCAAACGCATTGCTCCCATACCTACAAAATTCACTATGCATTTTTCTGTTGCGTTGTCTTAAACCACAGCAGCCGAGTAACTGGACAACATTTGCATTCAAAAGCAAGAGTTAACACTTGTAATGAAACACCAGTGTATATGTTTGTCTTTCTGACCGTCTGATTCCTTGTCAACATTAAACCCAGTGACACGCGGCCAGGGGAGGCAGTTTAAAAGCCACACCCATCATCATGAAAAATACAAAAATACAAATAATGAAAAAAACAAAAAATATTAAGATTTGTCCATTGAACTGTACATTGAATACATGTATTTTCTGTATGATTCTAAAAATCATTGAATTGGAACATGTTTTGATCAAATACAGGGCAGAACCCTTGGATGAGGCTGCCGCAAGCCCTCCCCTTGGCTCTGAGTGCAGAGCTGGATAATGGCGTGTGCCAGTTTCTGTTTGTCAGCATGGTGAACCCCACCGCCCGCCCGAAGGTATGCTGGGATAGACTCCAGCATACCTGCGACCCTAATGAGGATAAGCAGCATAGAAAATGGATGGATGAATGGATGGATGAACTTTCTGCATGCAACTTTCTACGTGTATTTAAGTGTGACATGGAAAAAAAATACCGAAACATCAGTCATATCAGTACTTTTCCTGGGGAAGGATAGGGGTGCATGTACTGTACTTCATATACAAATGAAAGGTAAGACCACAAGTATTTTCCAGTTTGTAAAAATGGGTCTAAGAAGTATTCAAAAACAACATATGCAGCAAAAGTTTTTTGTTATCCTTTTAATGATCAATCTGTATTAACATTTTAAAAAAAGAACCACGTAAACTCAGCTAGTTGTCGCAATGTTTAGAGACAGTACTGATTATTGATTGATTGACTTTATTTCAAACACACCCAGAGTCAACTTGAAATGCCTCACATCACAATTCCACAGGTTCGAAAAGGAGCAGGAAGAAGCAGAGCTTATTCCATCCTACCCTCACTACATCTCACATCAATTACTAGTACACATATTCACTTCCTGTATTCAAGATGCACCAATTCAATGTTAACTTATTCTCTTCAGTCAAACAATAAATTAATATTAACATTGGAGAGAAAAAGAAATAAAAGGTAATAAAAATACCAGAAACAGAAAACCAAGTACTATAAAGCAGTACCCATCCATCAACATAAACATAGTTAAGCCTCCACATCTCTGTATTGTAACAAGACGTTTTGTTTATATAAACATTTAAAACAACGGATGCTCTGAGATAGCTTTTGTTCATGTCCTAGACTATTCCACAGTTTAACCCCACAAACTGACAAAGAAAAACATCTCCTGGTAGTATTAGCCAGTGGGGTATCAAAGTTCCTTAAACCTCTCAAGTCATACGGCTGATCTCTGTGAGAAACAATGTTCTGAATATTAATCGGTAATTGATTGTGAAATGCTTTAAACAAAAACATTGCTGTGTACAGTTTTACAAGATCATGTAATTTTAGAATTTTTGATTTAAAAAATAGCGGATTTGTGTGCTCAAGATACCCCACTTTATGAATTATTTGTAATCCCTTCTTTTGTAAATAAAATAACGACTCTATTGCGGTCTTACAATTATTGCCCCACACTTCCACACAATAAGTTAAGTATGGAAGAATTAGGGAACAATATAAAGTATGGAGTGCACTGTAATCAAGGACATATTTAACTCTATTAATAACTGCAAGGCTTTTGGACATTTTATTTGATATATACTTAATATGTGTTTTCCAGTTTAATTAATGGTCAATCAATAATCCCAACAATTTTATTTCTGCAACATACTCAATTTTACCACCACAAACCTCTACCCATTTTTGCAACCTCAATGAATGTTATCCAAATAACATTAAGTTCAAAGATAATTTATTACTTTCCATCCATTTTTTGATTTTACTCAATTCATTTTTTACATTCTGGATCATCAAAACTGTTATTGCTGAAAACTA
Source organism: Oostethus manadensis (assembly GCA_024372805.1). Lineage (NCBI taxonomy): Eukaryota > Metazoa > Chordata > Actinopteri > Syngnathiformes > Syngnathidae > Oostethus > Oostethus manadensis. The sequence continues at coordinate 3,142,845 of QODF01000024.1, forward strand.
TATTTGTGTCATCTGCAAACAATATACATTTTACCAACTGGGAAACATTAAAAATGTCATTGATATACAAATTAAATAATTTGGGGCCCAATACTGAACCCTGGGGAACCTCACAAACAATGCCAAGACATCTGGAAGAAAACTCCCCCATATGAACATACTGCACTCTATCGCTTAAATAACTTTTGACCCATTTCCCAGCTACCCCACGTATACCATATCGTTCTAACTCTTTTAATAATATATCATGATTTAATGTGTCAAATGCTTTTTTAAGATCTATAAAAATACCTATTGCATATTTTTTCTTATCCAATGCTTTAGAGATTTCCTCAGTAGCATCAATTATGGCCATTGAAGTAGATCTATTACTTCTAAAGCCATATTGACCTTCATTGAGTAAATTGTGCTTTTCTATGAATTTATTTAATTTAATATCAAAAACTTTTTCAAGGATTTTTGAAAATTGAGGAAGAAGTGAAATGGGTCTATAATTTGTAAAATCATGTTTGTTTCCATTTTTAAACACAGGAATAACTTTAGCAATTTTCATTTTCTTGGAACACAACCATTTTGCAAAGACAGATTGCAAATACATGTCAAGGGTGTAATTATATTACTTATGATCTTTTTTATTAGCATCATATCGATGGAGTGACAATCTGTTGAGAATTTATTTTGAAATTGTTGGACAATAGTAAGGATTTCACGTTCACTAACAGCAGAGAGTCCAATTGTTTTGATAGTTCTTTCAAAATTAAACTCCATTTCTTGATTTGGAATCTCTAATTTCTAATGATTATTATGATATTTTTGCAAAGCTGCTGAAAATGTAAATTTCTCTTGGAGATTAAGAAAGTACCTATCTATTTGTCTATCAATGTCAGAATAGCATAGTTCTACTCACCTTGGTTTGGGGCGGGTGGTTGTTCACTTCAAAGGAGTCGCCAAGGTAAATTGCATAACCTACAATCACAAATCTGGCAAGCCAGCAAGAACATGCAACCTCTCAGAATTTGCTTCAAAAAATGAAAAACAGTGCTAATGTTTATTTACACCCGTTTTATGCCTTAGCTGTTGACACTCCATATTATACAGAGATTCTACACAAGTATGGTGTGCAATGTATGTGTGGAATATAGTCATTCATTTCTATGCCGCTTATCCTCATTAAGACGCGGGTATGCTGGAGCCTAAGCATCTTTCCAATACTGTTAGCACTTTGCCATTTTCTAAAAGAATACATTTGTGAATAGCTACAAAAAATTGATTAATCGTTTTTCAAAGGCACTTGCTAGGCCACAAAGATATTTGTGACACAAAAAGCGACTCATCACCGAGAAAACATTTAGGAAAATTGACAAGTTGAATGGCCAGGCCTCTGTTCTTATTCTCTGCCGAACTTTTGTTTGAGCTACATTACCTGGCTTTTTAAAAAAAGAAAATAATTGAAAATAGGATTGTAATACGTATGATGGATACTGTGCAATATTTCTGATTTTAAATCACTGTCACTTTTGTCATTGTCTGAATTTTCACAAAAAAACTGAGAAATAACCCATAAATACTCTGAAGTTCACATCGTGTGTCAGTGCAGATGTCAGCTCATTTGTATACAGTCATCCTTGGTTCAGTTTAGTTACATTGTACTGGATGTAGAATATGTTGTTTCCAAGGCGTAACATAATGAGGCATAACATTTTGTCAAGTACCTGTTTAGGATGCAGCAAAGTGATTTTGGTGCACAATTAGGTGCTATACTAGCTGAAATGTAAATTCCACCATTTTGTATAATTTCTTTCATCATCTTTGTGACACACTTTTGCATGTCACATAATGGCAATGTGCAAACTGGCTGAAATTGTAAAAGATCATGTAAAAGAAATATTTGATGCCGTTTCCTCTGTTTATCCAAGCTTCAAACCACGATATTGTGCCCCTCAAAGTGATGGCACCCTCACTGGTACCCCTTTCAGGAGTATCAGCCATTAATACAACTATGAACATTGTGACTTCGCTGTGCAGGTCGGAACGATTCACCTCAAAAGTTTGCCTGTTAACTCATCTGCAGCCTTGCTTAACACGCAAAGAACATGGCAGGCATCAGGCAGTGATTAACAGCCCAAGACAACCTTTTTTCACTCCCTTTGTTTGAGAGAAGGCAAGAAGAGCACTGAAGATGGTAGGTGGGTAAATCCCACTTCTTTCATTTCATTTTCCAAAAGCGGATACAGACACTGCATTAAAATGTTTCCTCTTGTATATGTAAAAATAATAAACAATATAAACAATAGCTTGTATTTAATTAAATCAAAAGAGTTATAATTTAAAATAACTTAAATGATTCTTACATGATATCTCTTTACATGAAATCTCATTAAAATAGAATTATGGAGGTTGGTTTTTTAATCAAGTAATTGATCCATAAATTTTATTTTGTTAGATTAACTAAACATTTTGTATTAAACCAACACTAACATTATATTTTTTATATTCAACAAATATTTATCTAAAAACATCTTCATTGGCAAATGATAACATTTATTTCTTATCCTAATAATTTAATTTAATATAATTTAATTTAGACACAAAGTAATACAATTTTAGTTTTTTGCACAGTGAATCTACTGCAGATTATGCTAAGAATTGCGTGAAAACAAACCAAAGTTCAATTATTTACATATCAGTCATCCTGCTTCTGTTATTCCTCTGAATTGAGAGCGATGCATCTTGGCAGTAAAACAGTGTGAGATATACACTAAAAACAAATGGGAGGAAAAGCTGTATAAGGGCGGAAGTACAGGCTTGATAGATTGATCTGCTGTATATTGCAGAGCACAACAGAGAGATAGAAAATGTTCAACCAAGGGTAGACAGTTCAAACCAGACACCTCAATATTGCACAGGAAAAAACAAGACCGAAGTCATCTTTTCGTTTCCGCCACAAACTTGCTCACGTGAACCGATGAAGTTGATGTCACCCAGCCACAGATGCGCTACTTCTGCATACGACTAGACCATTTACCCTTCTTAAAGTCCTGACTTGTCTGAGTTGTGTTAAACTCTGGTCTCATGTGGTCCCCTGTGGCAAACTTCAGAAATGCTTTTTGGAGGAAGAAATGCTGACATGCCATTAAAAAGGACATCATTAGCCCAGAAACTACATTCTTAAATCCTTTTGCTAAAATGTGTTTCATACGTTCTCTACACCACACTCTCAATTACCAATGTACTTACTGATCTACTTTCAGTCTGATATTCAACAATGACACTTCCCTGCTCTTGCATGGTGACCATAGTATTAGATAAATGAAGGCCTGTGCGTATAATATCAAAGCACGTGACTCTGTAACACTACATTGCCAAGCTGGCTTAATGCATTCTTGATGTGCTATAATAGTAGGCCAATTGTACCGTGCCTGGGCTTTGTACAGATGAGAATGAATAATTAGTCGTAAACATGAAGAAAAGGTAGGATTAAATACTTTGTTTTGATTTATTTCTTTTCGGACATGGGGATTGTGCAAGTGTAAGTATGTGGTGTTCCTTAATGTAACTTGGTAAGTATGTCCAAAACAAAAAAACAATTACCATTGCCAAGGAACCGACTGATGTGTGGGTGGTAAGTACCCAGGAATGACAAGGACATTGACTACTATTTTAACACACTGTCACATTACCTTAATTATGCAATTTAGACTTACTAAATGCAGGAAGTGTACAAATGTATTGAAATAGGGGAAAAACCCCTGGGGGGAGGATTAAATGAACTTTGCTTATTCCAACATGTGGAACTTTCAGTTGTGTCAAGTGATGTATTCTAATGTAATTTATATTCACGTTCAAATAAAATTAAACCATTGCCATTACCATTAGTAGATCACATCATATTATAGACATAGCAAAGTTTTCAAAGAGAGGGCATCATGCTCAACCTAAGCCTTTCACAATACATGTTGGCCTTAAGGATTTCCTCAATTAACTGTAGCTCCCCAGTGCCGGGAGCTCTCATGCAGCCCCATACGGTGACACTCTGACCACCACGCCATCTTCTTCTTCGTTCTGACTGGAGCATGTCCTGTTACAGCTGTGTATGGTCTTGGAGATACAAAACAGAGCAAAAGCCATGAAAAGCTGAAAGGTTCACAGCCAAGACCAGGAATCATGGTCTCAAAAAGGTTGGTGCGTACTGGTCGAGAACATCTTTATGTAGAGCGACAATTATTTTTATAGCTTGAAACTGTATTTTTTGAAAACGGCTTCCAGACTGGGAAAATCGGAAAACGCCAGCTTGTCGTTTTTGTGTAGACAGCCAACACAAACATGACAATGTCACCAACCCACCGCCATCCTGTCGGCGTCACGCGACTGGAAGGGATCTTTGAGTCGGGTTCGCCTATCTCTGGGGTTGAGGTCACAGAGGTGGTCAAAAAGCTCCTTGGTGGCAAAGCCCCGGGGGTGGATGAGATCCGCCCGGAGTTCCTTAAGGACCTGGATGCTGTGGGCGTGTCTTGGTTGACACAACTCTGCAACATTGCGTGGATGTCGGGGTCGGTGCCCCTGGACTGGCAGACCGGGGTGGTGGTCCCGCTTTACAAGAAGGGGGACCAGAGGGTGGGTTCTAACTATCGTGGGATCACACTCCTCAGCCTTCCCGGTAAGGTCTATTCAGGGGTTCTGGAGAGGAGAATCTACCGGATAGTCGAATCTCGGATTTAGGAGGAGCAGTGTGGTTTTTGTTCTGGTCGTGGCTTCATCGAGCAGTGACCTTCAACTCTCACTGGACCGGTTTGCAGCTGAGTGTGAAGCGGCTGGGATGAGAATCAGCACCTCCAAGTCCGAGGCCAACGGTTTTCGTGCCCGGGAAAGGGTGGAGTGCCATCTCCGGGTCGGGGATGAGGTCCTGCCTCAAGTAGAGGAGTTTAAGTACCTCGGGGTCTTGTTCACGAGTGATTGAAGGATGGAATGCGAGATAGACAGGCGGATTGGTGCAGCGTCTGCAGTGATGCGGACTCTGCACCGGTCTGTCGTGGTGAAGAGAGAGCTGAGCCAAAAGGCAAAGCTCTCGGAGGTGTTCAGGGCACGTCCAACCGGTGGGAGGCCTCGTGGGAAGACCAAGGACACGGTGGAGAGACTATGTCTCTCAGCTGGCCTGGGAACGCCTCGGCATCCACTGGGAAGAGCTGGAAGAAGTGGCCGGGGAGAGGGACCTCTGGGCTTCCCTGCTTAGGTTGGTGCCCCCGCGATCCGGCCTGGGATAAGCGGAAGAAAATGGATGGATGGATATATTTCATAATGACTCGTAGAAGTAATTCCACTTCTTGTAAGTCTAGATGAGTCTTGGAAAGCGGAAGCGGACTTACGTACATGCATTCTTTCTTCTTCTGTCTGTTCACAGCGCCACATGTAGGTGTGCCTGTATTACATCGTTTTCCCTCAGTGGTCCATTCTCGTCTGGATACACTTATTTACTAATCCGGCACAGTGTGGACGCAATTTTTAAATCTCAGGAGCATTCCTGTGTGGACAAGGCCTGACAAAGTATGAACTCTAAAACATCAAATTTAACACACCGGCTCCTCAGTCACACCTAAGACCGTGTAACCGCCCAATTTGTACAGTTTAACAAAAGGAGCAGCTACACACAATAACCCATACAAAAATCTTTCTAGAGCTGCCAGACTCTGCATCTTTTCCTGCAGTGATTCCTTGGGTTTCCTTCCTCCCACTTAAACGGTCTGTGTAATTTATCCACCCCTGACCCTCATCCAGGTACAGCTCCCGCCAAATACACTTTGCTGTGATTGGTCACACTCCCAAGTGCTTCAGAGGAATTCAAAACGACTGCCAAACCCTTCTTCCTCGATGGTACAGGAGTTGATAGTAAACTGCAATCTATCTTTTTAAAATGTCCACTTTTAACAGCTATTAGCAGTTCCAGACATTGGTGAGCTTGTAATTTGCATGCATGCAGGAAACATTCCCTACACTCCCCGTATGCAAACTTTATAATGCTACACACACCAACTTTTGTCTTACACAAAGTAAACAGCTGAACAATGATAAATTGTTACTTATAGCTTTCTCTTCTGACTCTTGAACACAACCAGGTAACGGAAACACGTCAGACTTCAACAACAGTTTGGTGGAAAGTCCATCTTAATTTTGCTAAACAAAATTAGCCTTCCCTCACACCCAAATAAACATTTAACGGGAGCCATTGCTCAGCATTGCCTATACAAGGAAGTCCCGGTTGTGTGACATTAGTGCAGTGATTCTTAAATAGTGGGCCGGGACCCCTGGGGGGTTGGGATGGGGTGTAGTGGGGGGGGGGGCGTGGTGAACTGTGAGGGGAGAAGTACTTTCAATGTTCAATGCCAACATGTAAAAATTTATTGTACTCAACATCCTTTTTGACTCTTGAACACACTTGTATGCTTGACTGCTGTCCATTTAGTCTGGACAGTATAGATAAATAAATATATATTATCACTTTCTCAATAATATTTCAAATCAACAAGACGTGAATACATTTCTTTCCACCAGGGGGGGGGCATGACAGAAAATAATTCCGAACCACTGTGTTAGTGGAGCCAGCCGAAACTGCTTTCAGGGCTCACTTCCAAATGCACAAACCTCGTTTTCTGACTCATTGGCATCGTTTAACACGAGAATACCATAACATTGCAACAACATTTATAGGTCAGAAAAGAGGAAAAGCATAATAGGTCTCTTTTAAGGGAGAAAAAACATTTGCAGGTGAAAACGTTATTTCCCAGTGCTGTTAACTTAACTGTGTTTTATAACACCTGAAATTAATTTCTCTAGCCACACCCAGGTCTGATTACCGCCACACCTGTTTGCAATCAAGAAATCTCTTAAATAGGACCTACCTGACAAAGTGAAGTAGACCAAAACGTCCTCAAAGCTAGACGTCATACTGAGCTCTAAAGAAATTCAGGGACAAATGAGATAGAAAGCAACTGAGATCTATCAGTCTGAAAAGGTTATAAAGCCATTTCTAAAGCTTTGGGACTCCAGCGAACCAGAGTGAGAGCCATTCCATTCCATTCACAGGAGTGGCCAGCCAACCAAAATTACCTCAAGAATGATGCGACCACTCATACAAGAGGTCACAAAAGACCCCACAAAAATATCCAGAAATGTAGGCCAAAATTGTCTAAGTTAAGGTCTCCTCCATACTCCATCATAAGTAATTCCACCACAAGAAAAAACACTGGGCAAAAACAGACTGCATGGCAGAATTCCAAGACCCAAACCACTGCTGAACAAAAGGAACATCAAGTACCATCTCTTTGCCAAAAAACATTTTGATTTGAGAATACCTTTAGGAAACTACTCTGCGGTCTGACGAGGCAAACGTTTTTCTTAGGTGGGTTCCATTACATCAGGTGCAAAAGTAATGCTGCTTTTCAGAAAAAGAACATCATAGCAACAGTAACATATGATGGTGGTGGTGTGATGTTTGGGGGCAGTTTTGCTGCTTCAGGACTTGGAAAACATGCTGTGATAAACGGAACCATAAATTCGGCTGTCTACCCAAAAGTCCTGAAGAAGAATGTTTCAACAAGTCCACACCAACACACCAACAAGTCCACCTCTCATTGGCTGTAAAACAAAATCAAAATGAAAACTCTGGAGTGGCCTAATCAAAATCATAACCTGAATCTTGTTGCAAAGCTGTGGTATGATCTGATGGTGGTTCGCTGGAGGACCAAAGCTTGAGAAATGGCTTTACCGCCATTTTCAGACAGACAAATCTCAATTAATCTCTGAATTTTCATCCATCCATCCATTGCCTATGCTACTTATCCTCATTAGGTTCGCGGGTATGCTGGAGCCTATCCCAGCTGACTTTGGGCAAGAGGCGGGGTACACCCTGGACTGGTCGCCAGTCAATCGCAGGGCACATATAGACAAACAAACATTCACACTCACATTCATTCCAATGGACAATTTAGAGTCGCCAATTAACCTAACATGCATGTTTTTGGAATGTGGGTGAAAACCCACGCACGCACATGGAAAACACGCAACTCCACACAGAGATGCCCAACGAAGATTCAAATCCAGATCTCCTGACTGTGAGGCCAACATGCTACCCACGCAAATTGAAATATGAAAATATATTTTAATTTGGGGCAAACACTTTTTCCACACAGGGCCATGTAGGTTTGGATTTTTTTCTCCCTTCATAATACGAATTTTCATTTAAAAACTGCATTTTGTGTTGTCATTGACTAATACTAACATTTGTTTGATCTTAAACATTTATGTGTCACAAACATGCAAAATATAAGAAACCAGGAACACTTTTTCTCACCACTGCACCATACTGTACCTCCAAACTGTTAAGTGTTTGGGCTTTATATTTTATCATAGACAATCAAGATTGCTGTGAATGCCAAGATAATTCAGCAGTTGGATGGTGACTGTTTTGTTTATGGGTAATTAGTTATTATTAATATTTTATCTAATTTAAACGTTTGCTTGAACGTTTGTTCACAGGCTAGTTGCGGTATAAAGACATACTGAGCAGTGATCACACAGGTATAATTACATGAGGGCACTGGCAAGCTGAAACTCGGGAAAAATGGAGGAGGCTGGAAAGCTTTAACCGATAGTAACCTCAGAGCTGCGAAGGAAGGAGGAGGGGAACTTTGACCGATAGTAACCTTACCACCCGGTGTACGACGGATGGAAGCAAAGATGTATATCAAAAAAGCGTGCAGCAAAATGACTTAATAGTAAATAACCATAAAGCTTCATGTTGCTTTTGCTGTGGTTGATTTGACCACCGCCACGTCGTCATTTTTGAGAAGCTGAAATAAGACAAGGAAGAAACAAGCAAAGCGGCAGTTTTAATAAATGATATAAAGGACAGCCGGGAATACCGGAAAGCTGACCCGCAACCGACTTCTGCGATGGGATCCTGTGGTAAATAAACAATCCAACAGCTATAAGAAAAGCGCTCGTGTTAACTTCACGTACTGCCGGACATATTGCTACTACCGGAGTCCGCCACCGACAGCAATAATGTTACGAAATTCACGGACTCCCATTTTTATGTCACGGTTAAAGCAACAACACGCTCACTTGTAACGCTTCGTGACCGACTCTGCAAACATCTCGTACAAATCAACTGTTTGCGTCGACAATTATGACAACAAGTCAAGAGAGCCTGATACTTGAATGTCGGAGGTGTGGGAAAACACGTGAATGCATCTCACTTTGACCGGAGGTTACCTCGCAATGCAGCCTTCAGAGAAGTGGGTGAAAGGGGAATGATGTCAGTGACTGCCTCAGGACGATTGAAGAGAACGATGAGTGGATGAAAAATGGTTAGTGAGTAGAAATATGTCAGGGAGAGTTATGATTTTTTGTAATTGTATCAATGTATTAGGTTTGTGAAATACATATAGTCTGAATGTTAAAGTCTGCCTCACAACAAATGTTTGTACATTGCTTAAAAACGTTTTTTCCATTTATTATTAAAAAATCTATACATTGTATTACATATATAAGATATGCACCGCTAAACTATCTTGATTCTAAAGTATGGCATTTGTTTTTACATTTTACAACAAATGTTGTGTCCACCACTTCTAGGTGTTTATACCATTTTAAGGTTATTATATTTCTTATTTTCTGGTTAGTGGTCTTCAAATGGATTTTGTACTTCAACATAATTTCATGTTTACTGAACACCCGTGTGCAGTATTTTTTTTTACCCTTTATGTCTAGTATGATTATAGACAGTTGCACTTGTGTGACCTTTTTTTTTCCATTCCATTTTCTTCCGCTTATCTGGGTCCGGGTCGCGGGGGCAGCAGTTTCAGTAGGGAAGTCCAGACTTCCCGGTCTTCGGCGACCTCTTCCAGCTCCACCGGGAGGACACCAAGGCGTTCTCAGGCCAGCTGTGAGACATAGTACCTCCAGCGTGTCCTAGGTCTTCCCCGGGGCATGGGCATGCCCGAAACACCTCACCAGGGAGGCGCCCAGGAGGCATCCGGACTAGATGCCCGAGCCACTTCAACTGGCTCCTCTCGATGTGAAGGAGCAGCGGCTCTACTCCCAACTTCTCCCGGATGGCCGAGCTCCTCACCCTATCTCTTAGGGTGAGTCCAGCCACCCTACGGAGAAAACTCATTTCCGCCGCTTGTATCTGCGATCTTGTTCTTTCGGTCATGACCCATAACTCATGACCATAGGTGAGGGTGGGAACGTAAATCGATCGGTAAACAGAGATCTTTGTCTTCCGGCTCAGCTCTCTCTTCACCACGACGGTCCGGTACAGAGACCGCATTACTGCAGACGCTGCACCGATCTGTCTGTCGAGCTCACGCTCCAACCTTTCCTCACTCGTGAAAAAGACCCCGAGATACTTGAACTCCTCCACCTGAGGAAAGACCTCACTTTAAACCCGGAGGGTACAGTCCACCCGTTTCCGACTGAGAACCATGGCCTCGGATTTGGAGGTGCTGAGTGTCATCCCAGAAGCTTCACACTCAGCTGCAAACCGCTCCAGTAAACGCTGAAGGTCACAGCCTGATGAGGCCATAAGGACCACATCGTCTGCAAATAGCAGAGACGAGATCCTAAGGTCACCAAGCTGGACTCCCTCAACACCTTGACTGCGCCTAGAAATTCTGTCCATGAAGATTATGAACAGAATCGGTGACAAAGGGCAGCCTTGGCGGAGGCCAACGTTCACCGGAAACAAGCTCGACTTACTGCTGGCAATGCGAACCAGGCTCCTGCTTCGATTGTACAAGGACCGAATGGCACGTAGAAGCGGACCATCAATCCCGTACTCCCGGAGCACCCCCCACAGGACACCACGAGGGACACGGTCGAATGCCTTTTCCAGGTCTACAAAGCACATGTAGACTGGTTGGGCAAACTCCCACATACCCTCGAGTACCCTTGCAAGGGTGTAGAGCTGGTCCAGTGTTCCGCGACCGGGACGAAAACCACATTGCAGCTCCTCTAACCGAGGTTCGACTAACGGTCGTACCCTTCTCTCCAGCACCCTGGAGTAGACTTTCCCAGGAAGGCTGAGGAGTGTGATCCCCCTATAGTTGGAACACACCCNTCCAGCACCCTGGAGTAGACTTTCCCAGGGAGGCTGAGGAGTGTGATCGCCCTATAGTTGGAACACACCCTCCGGTCACCCTTTTTAAAAGTAAATACTTGTGTGACCTATATATTTAAATTGAATAATGATTTCCCAGCAGTAATGAAGACCTCTGCCTCTTTTAGAGATGGCCTATTTATGCATAGTTGATGAATGAGGCCATTGTTGCAGCAATAAAGTTCAGATTCGCGAGCAGTGCATCAAAAGATTCATTCTCATAAAATGATAGACTGATGATTGTTCTATTATGTGGACACAGTGTACAGGAATGTTACAATGTTTAGACAAGAAACGTTTATATAAATCAGAGGTTCGCCGACAGGGCCAGCAAGGCTTTCGCTCTATGAGAAGTACTGGCCTTGTATCTAGTATTTGTACCATAAAATTGTATTGGTTTATTCTCAACAGTCTATTATCATCATTTTGTAGCATATCTTTTGGTGGAATATCTGTATGAATCAGATATTGGCGTCTGTGTGTTGCCATGTCAATCCAATCGGACCGTGATCTTCAAAATCAGTAGTGCTGGTGGATGTCATGTAAACTCTTGTTTCTTGTTTTTTAATCCACCTGTGTCAAACTCAGGCTCGAGGGCCAAATTTGGCCGGCGATGTAATGGAAAACAGACGCTTTCAAAATAGGTGGGAGGCAGATTATCTGTTCACAAGTATTAAGATTATCTCTTATTTAGGTATTAAGGACAGACCTGTTTGGCTTGTGTGTGGAGCTTAAGTTATTGTTAAAGGGAAACACTCTTCTTATATTTCTAGATTTCTACCAGAAACACATTCTTCAGATGTGTACACATCCTTCAACGGGGAGACAAAATCCTCTTCGGCTATGTTTTTTTTTTTTAAAGATTACGGGGCTATCCACACGAAAACATGTCTAAAAAACCTTGTCGTTTCTGTATGGGCTAGCAATCCGCTACTTTTTAATTATGATCACATCAGCGACCTGTTGTCATCACGTAACCAGATGTGATCTTGCAGTCCAGCATCATATCAGAATATTTTGAGTGTTGTGACTCACCCCAGCTGACATTCACCCGGTATTTTCTGGTTTTATACTCTTAAAATGACAAACATGTAATACCAAGGGTTAATTGGCGACTCTAAATTGTCGATAGGTATGAATGTGAGTGTGATTTTTTGATTGTCTATATGTGCCCTGCGATTAGCTGGACCGAGAGGAGGGGGACACCCTGGTCAAAGTCAGCTGGGATAGGTTCCAGCATACCCCCGCAATCCTAATGAGGATAAGCCTCATAGAAAATAGATGGATGGATAATCATATTGTAATTCCATTTTGTCATTGCTTTTTGTGTATTGTCTTTGTTTTTTCCATTTTATCATTGATTTTCCCCTTTTGTCTTGTCTTTGTTTAAATGTAGCCCTTAGCGTGGGTGACCGCAAGCGGGTGACAGACAAGAACCATGCACATACTTGTCCACATTGAAGAGAAGTGGATAACAGGCTGGATAGGACTAGGGAAAAGGCAAACATTACAATATGACTACATTCGTATATTTTAGTATCATTGATTCTCTTTATATTTCCACGTGTATTTCCTCTCGATTTTGGCACTCCTGTGATTCCATATAGACAAGCCTTTGAAAGTGCAGTACAACGCATCTTTGCACGTGTGTCATGTGGTTCCATCCGCTCAGCTATCATACTCTCCACATGTCAATCTCCATTTGTGGAGTAGGCTCAAGCCTGTGCATTACAGAATAATTTTTAGGATTAAAATCAATGCATGGCACAACCACAGAAAAATATATTTGAAGAGCTATCCAAATGCCGAGGGATAATCTTGTTGGACTGACGACTGCTCCTGCGATGTGTGGTCAAAAGAGTGGGTTGGTAGGCAGGATTCGGGAGAAGATGCAGGAGGAACATGCGGGTGAGATTACGGTTTATCACTACATCATACACCAGGAAGCATTGTGTGGCAAAGGCCTGCAAATGGAGCATGTTATGAGCACAGTAACATGAATAGGTAACTTCAAAAGTTTGAATCACTGCCAGTTCCAGTCTTTTCTGGAGGAGTTTGATTTGAAACACGGAAACCTGCCCAATCACAAAAACTTCACAGATTTTTTGAGCTATGTAAGGAAGTCTATCAATTTATGGATAGCAAAGGGAAAGACACAAGCTGGCATTTCTTTGTGACATTCTCAGCCATCTTGATGTCCTTAACCTGCAGCTTCAGGGGCGGGGCCACACCATCACCGACATGTACGCTGCCGTGACGGCCTTTAAAACTAAGGACGACTCAGATGCTGAAAGGACACTTAGGACATTTTCCGTGCTGCCAAACCATGAAAGACAAAATCTCTCCTGCCGCGCTGCCTAAAGCACATTTTGCTGAAAAAAAGCAATGTACTCAGCGTCAAGTTTACCCGGCGATTTGCCGACTTTAAAACCCAGAAATGTAGATTTGAACTGCTCAATAATACTTCTGCGGTTGACATGGAAAGCGCACCACCAACCTCCAAATGGAGCTAATTGAACTCCAGTGTTGTGACACGCTCAAATCAAAGTAGGAGCGCTGTTTCTTTGTTTCCTCCCCAAATACCCCAAGCTGCTCAAATGCTCTCTATGTTTGGCAGCACATATCCATGTGAACAACTGTTCTCTTCGATGAAGATGAACAAAACACCACACAAGAGTCGACCCACTGATGAACACCTTCAGCTCAGAGCCTGATCCCAGACATTGATGAAATTGCATCTAAGAAAACATGCCAGGTAACTGGTAAAAGAGTAATTGTAGCAAATTGAGCTTTCTACTCCAAAGCATGTGCTGTTCATAGTTGAAAAGCTGGATCTTCATTGAATTAAATTATGGATTGTTTTGCTGTTAGATGGTGAAGAATTGATTCACATTAAAAAGAAATTTGAAAGGTACAGTGAGCGAGACATTATTTACAGTACAGGCCACACCTTCTGTTGGAATAAATACGTTTCCTTTATTTTCATCACTATATACAATGTAGATTCTCAAACTATGAATGAACATGTTGTATTATGTACGTAACAAAAAAGTGGGAACTAACTGTAAAAATGTCTTATATTTTAGACATATACTTTATGTCTTATTTTTTTATAGTGCTGCAAACCATTGGTGTTCTCTCAATATGCTTAATGAGTTAGTCACCTGAAATGGTTTTCACTTCTCTGGTGTACCTTGTCAGGGCTACTTCGTGGAATTTCTTGCCTACTTAATGGGATTGGAAACAGCAATTTTGTTGTGTGTGTCCAAACTTTTGGCCTGTCCTGTATTGTATTTATTTAGATAAGAATTGAATACTACTGTGTTTTTACGTCATTCCTCAGGTGTTTGTAATATCAAGCTTGAATTTTCCAGATTCTGTGTTTAAGCAAAGCTAAAATACGTTTCCATTCAAAAAGGTTTTTAAATTTTCCATAAATAGAGTCCGGCTCGTGAATTTGTTTCGCTTTTAAAATTTTGTCCCAATGTAAATTTGCGCTTGACACCCCTTCTTTAATCAAAATTCAGACTCACCGGGCCAGCTAATTACGTTGTAATGTTGCATTTTTGGCTGACTTTTCATATTCCTTCATCCAGGAATACGTACGCATACGCCATGCCGGCTCACCCCGTTTCTGTGAACTCAGCCAAAAGGCTAGTTATGTATTTAAGAACTTGGGGGTATGCAGTATGTGTTGCATATGAGGCAGTATTTGGAGTAGGTGTAAAGTTGTTTGTTGCATAATGCTTTCAAACAGCACTGGCCGTGGACAACCGTTTTGAAGTGAGTGAGTGAGTGCTGACCTCACCGTTATTTTTTGTGAAGCAGACACAATGCATGTTATTTTCTCAAAGCGCATTCATGAAACAGTGGTTTTGCCGCACCTCGCAGCTTTCTGCATGCAGGTATGTGTTTGTAAAGCTCAATCTTCACGAGTACATCAGATGGTGTGTATTCTGATGCCATTGGGTCTGGTTGTCACACTCAATGTCTTTTACATGAATATGAAACTGCATCCTCAACACACACGACAATGCATGACATACTGATAAAAATGAAATAATTATTTGGATATTGGTCGTTTGAATATAATCTGCAGCGCTTCAACATTTCTAGGTATTATGCGTGCGTGTGTTAGTAGCCCATGACTGACAAGCCATCTGTCGCCCTCTGTTCAATGTGAGGTTCTTTTCTGTTCAAACAGCTGGCAGGCAGTCACACTGTCACACTGTCCTCTGTTCCTGTCAATCCCATGCCTCACTGTTTATGGACTGCCAGAAAATAAGAACAAGAAATCAGCATTTCAATTTGAATCAAGTAAAGACAAAATGTTACTTGTAATATTTCTGTAATGTCTTCATTTTTCTTTTTTGTCATTGTTTTTTTTGTATTGTCTTTGTTTTTGTCATTTTGTTGTTGAGTTTTCTGTTGTCTTTGTCTTTTAATTTGCTTTTTCTCATTGCATTTACCGGATGGCTCAAGCTGAAGGATGGTGTAGATTTCACATTCAAGTAGTACAAATCGGTTTGCCCAACACGTGACTGCCGAAAAGTAGTTTGACCGCATGTACAAGCGTTCTGCGCATGCGTAGAACCGATCCCGCTTCCAGTACAGACTCCTAAATGACACCGTGGGACTCATAATGGCTTATGAGTGTGTCTCATAATGGCTACTAAAAATCATCCAGTGTGGAATTATTTTGAAAAGATTAAAGATGACTCCAGAAAATGAAGTGCAACTTGTGTCAGTGGTTTCTTACAGATCACACCACAAACACCAACATTATTGGTTCATCACTGGACATTTTTGAATATCATTTAAAACAGGAAAAGCTGTTACACCAATTTCCTTCATTTATCACGGCCTACTGGTTGGTCCCGATGACCAAATGTTGTCAAAGTAAGATTCAATCTTAATAAACAATTTTTGTAGTCAGAGCATAGAAAACCTAACCCTAACCCTATAAGAGACCTGTAGTCATGAAATAACACCCCTATAGTTGCCTTTACTCTCCTATTTTTCTTTGTTTACACTATATTGTAAAACACTAATGCACAGGCTACAGGATCACTGCAGAGATGGCCACAGCTCATAGCAAGCTATTGAGAAAACTAGTTAGCCTCCAACTTATTTGTTCTAAATGTAAGAACGCGTTTGAAATGGAGTGGAAAAGCAGGACAAATTAAGAAGCCCAAAACGTACCACTTCCGTAAGCAATGGGAGGAGAACATTTTTAACTATAAGGCACTATAATGTCTCATCAAAGTATCTGTCTATCTATCTATCTATCTATCTACCTATCCATATGTTCATCCATCCATCTGACTTGTCTTTTAATATTTTTATTTCTTGACTAACAATAGGCCATAGTCAAACGTGAAACACAGGTCATTAATGAATTAATATAATATCAGAAAGATGACTCTAAATGGCACCGAATACTCTCCCTAGGCAAATAATCCCCGTATTTCGATGGGGCAGGTGAGTGACAGTACCAAACCATGACAAACAGCACCTTTAATTGTGCCCTTCTGTGATGACATCACCATCCATCCACTTACCTCGAGTGACCCGGGACTTCAGAAAAAAAAGCAAAACACACCTAGGCTAAAATCTTGCATGGTGGTGATTTGAACTCTGAAATTCAGTGCAACTTTGAAAAGCCATTTTTTTCCCTGAAAATGTTGGTCTAGCTCTGTAAGACTTCAGCAGCATATACCTGTAGCGTTTTCCATAAAAGGGTGGTTCTGTTCTGTCCATATATTAACACAAGTTACACATTTTGTTAGATAATTGGGGGATGACATCCTGAAATATTAGCCGTCTCTTCAAGTGGGGCTGTGTGGTGGATAGAATGTTGATGTGTTATGTAAATAATACACACTTGTCATTGTTTTCATACAGTATTTGTTATTGTTTTAAAATTATTACATTTTATAGACGGCTATGTTCAGACAGACTTGCTGTCTCTGTTGTCTGTCTTATCCCAAAAAGTGTTGTTTCATGTTCTCTTCTCTTTCATATCTGCTGCTGAAGTGGCTTTCCAGGCTCTTGCTGACAAATTATTTCATGTATACATTTATGAATGCAAACATCTAGCTGTCTGGTCTGTTTTTACAGCTCCTGTTGACCAAACATAAAATTAACTCTAAGATTCACTTTGAAACCAGACCTGAAAGCAGATTCTACAAAAAGAAGTTCGCAAATGACCTTGTATGTGTGATGGTTTCAAATTACACAGACTCACTCAGACACACACACACACACACACACACACACACACACACACACACACACACACACACACACACATATGCACACATGATATTAAGGCACAGCTCTGCTGGAGTTCCCACAGGAGCGCCAGTGTCTATTTTAAGCAGTTGCGAGGATGTACAGTAATAGTGAGTGAGCAAGAGACTGAGCAAAGATTCAATAACATACTGTGTGATATAAGGGTGTCCAATATTAGCATAAACATGTAATATAGGTAAATATCGGTATCAGGTTTTTCCGTATAATGAATTGCTGTATGCAGGCCTGTGGGCTACCGTACCGGGTCCTATGCAGTTTGTTTTATTTTTTTTTCAAAATTCTGTTTAATGTTTTATGATTCTAGTTTTTTACATTTCAAACTTTTTACCAGCATGGAATCTGTGCTTTTTGGGTTAGTGAATAAAATAAATGCAAAACTCCATACATTTACAGATGCAATGCATCAATGGATCACATCAAAGATGGACTGCGAGAATACATCAAAAATAAACATCAAGAATAAAAAGAGAAGAAAACAAAAGAATTTATCCACCGATCTGGTTAGACATGGCATGTTTATCACTGTTTTTGTCGTGAGCCGCAGCCAACATGGGCGCCGCCATCTTGCCGAGTGGCACACATTGCTACAAAATTTTCAACAAACTGTACTGGCCGTGCTTGTGATTAAGGAGGGCGTAATCAGCGATGCAATTCCTACTATGTAGGTAAGATATTTTATGACATACATTTTTTGTTTACCCAGTTCGACAGCAATCTCTGTGCTGAGAATGTCAGTTGACGAATGTCTGATGAATGTCTGAGGGAGCTCGGTGCACTTTGCCACTCAGAACTAGTAAGTCATCACCGACATTCTAAAACGCACCTTAATTAAAGTGGCGACGGGTTACTCATCCTGTCCGAGAAGCACACACAGCCGCACGAGCATGCTGAACTAAGCTAACCCCGCTAGCTTCCATTCGCTAGCTTCCGTTTGGGAGGTGGCAGTTTGGTGTTTGTTATGAGATTTTTTTCACGATTGAGCCGTCCACGGGGAAAATTGTTCCCCACGTGAATGTCCTGTCTCGTCATGATGACAATATTTTATTCACAATATGTCAATTACCGTGAGTTTCCGCGTTTAACAGTAAATTCCATTTTTATTGGCCAATTCCGTGATTCAGTCAAACGAAATCAGAGGACCTTAAAAATGTCCTGTTGTTTCTTGCAGTTGGAACTAGTCTTTGATGTGTTGAAACCACGGGCATGGACGCAGATACCACCGTTGTAGCGTTGTTGTCGCTGTTGTCAGTCAACAATTTGACCCACGTCACTAAATGCGGAGAAGCGATTCACAAAGACACAGGAATCAGTTTCTGTCCAACTCAACAACAAGCACCAGCTCTTTAGCAACAGCCAAGTGGCTACAGCAACATTATGACCGGGAAACGGAAGTACACCTGGTGAATGTTTAAAACAATACTGTGGGTCACCACCAAGTGCTCATTCCACGACAGAAGAAATGTGATATTACACGTGTCGGTTTAGGTTGATATCAGAATAAGACATTGAGAGTCGGACAATATCGGCATATCCGATATCAGCAAAAAAGCCAAAACTGGACATCCGCAGTGTGATCCACCTGAGCCTGAACGAAAGTCAGGAAAGGAATATTACTTTATCTACTGTATGTGTTAAGGAATTGGACAAATCCCAAACTGAATGAAGGTTGAAAAGTAATATATATTCTTCCTTGCACATTTGCACATCGTTTAAACTCATATTAACTAAAAATGGTAAAAAATTACACCTAATTTATTTAACATAATTTTAACTATTCATAATTGTAGCTCCTGTGATTGACTGGCGACCAGTCCAGGGTGTACCCCGCCTCTCGCCCAAAGCCAGCTGGGATAGGCTCCAGCATGCCCATGACCCTAATGAGGATAAGCGGCATAGAAAATGAATGAATGAATGAATGAATTGTAGCTACAGGTAAAACTCAACTGTTAAGTGCTTGCTGCGCTGGCTCGACGCCTTCATTGAGTTAGAGGAAATGTTTAATAATAATGTATTATTTTTTAATAATAAAGCACTATATGGATAAGTTTAAAAACACAAAATGTGTAGGACATTTATAGTAACTCACAAGAGTCTTATATATGTCTTAAATGGCTTATTTTCTGGCATGGGCTGCTCACCCTCAAAGACAGTAACAGGTTGCAGGGCATCACTAAAGTGTGCAGCAAAGTTTCCACACTAAATGACCAGACTGTGTTGTATCAGAGGCGGACTCTGAGAAAACCCCAACCGCCATCAGCTCCTCCCTGAGTCACCACCTTATCGTGGCGGAGGAGTTTGCGTGTCCCAATGATCCTAGGAGCTAAGTTTTCGGGGGCTGTCATTCCCCTGCTAGGGTCACCCATGACAAACAGGTCCTAGGGGAGGGACCAGACAAAGAGTGGCTCAATAGACCCCAATGATGCACATTAACAATGGACTTTGTTTTTCCTCGCCAGGACTTGTGTCACCGGGGGCCCCCGCTGGAGCCAGGCCCGGAGGCAGGGCACGATGGCAAGCGTCTGGTGGCCGGGCCTGCACCCATGGGGCCCGGTCGGGCACAGCCCGAAAAGGTAACGTGGGTCCCCCCTTCCATGAGCTCACCACTCGAGGGAGGGGCCAAAGGGGTCGGGGTGCAGAGAGAGCTGGGTGGCGGCCGGAGGCAGAGGCCTTGGCGGTTTGATCCTCGGCTACAGAAGCTAGTTGTTGGTACGTGGAATGTCACCTCTCTGGCGGGGACGGAGCCTGAGCTGGTGCGTGAGGTGGAGAAATTCCGGCGAGATATAGTCGGACTCACCTCAACGCACAGCAAGGGCTCTGGAACCAGTCCTCTCGATAGGGGCTGGACTTCATTCCACTCTGGTGTTGCCGGCAATGAGAGGCGACGAGCAGGGATGGCAATTCTTGTTGCCCCCCGGCTCCAAACCTGCACGTTGGAGTTTAACCTGGTAAACGAGAGGGTAGTTTTCCTACGCCTTCGGGTGGGGGGACGGGTCCAGACTGTTGTTTGCGCTTATGCGCCAAACAACAACATTGGACTTCTGTGCTCGTCACGGATTGGCTATAACGAACACCATGTTCAAGCATAAGGATGTCCACATGTGCACTTGGCACCAGGACAACCTGGGCCGCAGTTCGATGATTGACTTTGTGGTTGTGTCATCGGACTTGCGACCACATGTTTTGGACACTCGGGTGAGGGGAGGGGCGGAGCTGTCAACTGATCACCACCTGGTGGTGAGTTGGTTCCGATAGTCGGGGACGATGCCGGTCAGACCTGGCAGACCCAAACGCATTGTGAGGGTCTGCTGGAAACGCCTGGCAGAGTCCCCTGTCAGAAGTTTCAACTCAGAGTTTCAACTCCCACCTACGGGAGAGCTTTGACCATGTTTCGAGGGAGGCAGCGGACATTGAATCCGAGTGGTCGATGTTTCGTGAGTCCATTGTTGATGCGGCCGATCGCACCTGTGGCTGTAAGGCCGTTGGTGCCTGTCGTGGCGGTAATCCCAGAACCCGTTGGTGGACACCATTGGGAAGGGATGCCGTCAAGCTGAAGAAAGAGTCCTATCAGGCCGTCTTGGCCCATGGGACTCTGGAGGCAGCTGACAGGTACCGGAAGGCCAAGGGGTCTGCAGCCCTGGCGGTCGCTGAGGCAAAAATCCGGACATAGGAGGAGTTTGGAGAGGCCATGGAAAACGACTTCCGGATGGCTTTAGAGAGATTCTGGACCACCATCCGCCGTCTCCAGCGGGGGAAGCAGTGCACAGTCAACACCGTGTTTGGTGGGGACGGTGTGCTGCTGAACTCGACTCGAGATGTTGTGGACCAGCGGAGGGAATACTTTGAAGACCACCTCCATCCCACCGACACGCCTTCCAACATGGAAGCAGTGCCTGGGGACTCTGAGTCGGGTTTGCCTATCTCTGGGGCTGAGGTCACCGAGGTG
Organism: Oostethus manadensis; assembly: GCA_024372805.1. Classification (NCBI taxonomy): domain Eukaryota; kingdom Metazoa; phylum Chordata; class Actinopteri; order Syngnathiformes; family Syngnathidae; genus Oostethus; species Oostethus manadensis. The sequence goes on from QODF01000024.1 coordinate 3,164,258, forward strand.
GTCAAAAAGCTCCTTGGTGGCAGAGCCCCGGGGTGGATGAGATCACCAGTGCAGTGTGGTTTTCGTCCTGGTCGTGGAACTGTGGACCAACTCTATACTCTCGGCAGGGTCCTTGAGGGTGCATGGGAGTTTGCCCAAACAGGCTACATGTGTTTTGTGGACTTGGAGAAGGCATTTGACCGTGTTCCTCGGGGAATAGTGTGGGGAATGCTCCGGGAACATGGGGTATCGGACCACCTAATCTAGGCGGTTCGTTCCCTGTATGACAGGTGTCAGAGTTTGGTTCGCATTGCCGGCAATAAGTCGGACCCGTTTCCAGTGAGGGTTGGACTCCGCTTGTTCTGCCCTTTGTCACCGATTCTGTTCACTACTTTCATGGACAGAATTTCTAGGCACAGCCAGGGCGTTGAGGGGTTTGAGTTTGGTGGCCGCAGGATTTGGTCTCTGCTTTTTGCAGATGATGTGGTCCTGTTGGCTTCATCGAGCAGTGACCTTCTACTCTCACTGGACCGGTTCGCAGCTGAGTGTGAAGCGGCTGAGATGAGAATCAGCACCTCCAAGTCCGAGTCCATGGTTCTCGCCCAGGAAAGGGTGGAGTGCCATCTCCGGGTCGGGGATGAGGGTCTGCCTCAAGTGGAGGAATTTAAGTACCTCGGGGTCTTGTTCACGAGTGATGGAAGGATGGAACGCGAGATGGACAGGCGAATTGGTGCGGCGTAAGCTTTGGGTAGTGACCGAAAAGACAAGATCGCGGGTACAAGCGGCGAAATGAGTTTTCTCCGCAGGGTGGCTGGGCTCTCCCTCAGTGATAGGGTGAGCACCACTGTCATCCGGGAGAGTCTCGGAGTAGAACCGCTCCTCCTCCGCATTGAGAGAATTCAGATGAGGTGGCTTGGGCATCTGGTTAGGATGCCTCTCAAATGCCTTCCTGAGGAGGTGTTCAGGGCACGTCCAACCGGTAGGAGGCCTCGGGAAAGACCCAGGACACGTTGGAGAGACTATGTCTCTCAGCTGGCCTCGGAACGCCACAGCATCCACTGGGAAGAGCTGGAGGAAGTGGCTAGGGAGAGAGACCTCTGGGCTTCCCTGCTTAGGTTGCTGCCCTTGCGACCCGACCTCGGATAAGCGGAAGAAAATGGATGGATGGATGGACAGTCCTTGATGATCCCAGTCACCCTGTGAAAAATGAGTTTAGGCTGATTCCATCGGGTCGCAGATATAGTCTCCCTAAATGTAGGACCAACGGGATGAGGAATTCTTTGGTTACGTCAGCCATAGTTCTGCTGAATAACTATTTGTCATGTTGATGCTGTATGTACGGTTTTTGTTGTTAATACTGTATTTATTGTTGTTTGTTAGCCATGTGATGCTTTTGGCTGTGGAACAAATTGCCCCGCGGGGATACTAAAGTTTACCATGAGATTATTGTATATGACAATTCCCATAAAAATGTAGTGTAAAAGGAGGACACCCTAAATGGCTGCTACCATTTGCCTTTTCTTCTGTTTTATCTGTTCCAGGATTGTAATTTATGTGAATACAGTGCGTAATAGCACAATATGGATCCTTACTAATATGCTGTATATTGGCACACATTTTTGAGTTTAGAAAAAAATTGTATATAATGGTTTCTGTTTATTTCGATCATGCTTTAAAAGCTACATTGAACACTAAATATGATGGTGGCCCAAGACATTTGATCAGTATTTTATAAATAAACGTACCTTGCCTAATGGGTGTACGGATGTATCGTATGCAGAGCTAAAATTTACAGTGTGCACATGCATAACCACAGCAGTGGGTTCTGGGATGGAAAGAATGAAAGAGAACATAACGGAAAGGAAAAAAAGAAGAAATGAAACAAACAAGGGGAAAAATGCTAAGCACAGCACGGCAATGCAGATGAATCGATCAAATGAGGGCAATTAGGTAGAGAAGAGAGGAGAGGCACTGTAGTGTAGCTGCCCCAGTATTATGGAGATAAACCTCTGCTTATTTTGTGCTCCCCTCATGCTACTGCTACTGCATCCACGTGAGGGAACACATGAAGGAGGGCAGGAGGATTCTAGGATGTAGGGATGAGGAAATAAGGGAGGATCAGGACGACTCCACTCTTCATCTCTTGGCAATACACTATCATCCTTAGCCGATGGATAATTTAGTTGGAACATATAACTTCGTAGTGTAACTTTTGTAAAGGCAAGTACGGCCAGGGAGAATGGACAGTCAAACCACAAAATTCCATCAGCACTCACTCAGCCATGATGATGCCCTATGAACAGAATCCATCCACATTTTACAGACCTCCTCAAAAAAAGAAATCAGGTGTCTGTGTGCATGGTAAATCAGGCATACATATAACGATCAAATATTCCAATCATTTAAAATACTCCCAGAGGAACATCATGCTCTACAAAAGATATGTCTAAAAAGCAATGTTGTGGAAGACCTCTCCTTTCTCACACAGAAGAGACATATTCCTGGTACTGTCACTGTGACACTTGACTGTTTATGTATTCCCATCATCCTCGGCAGCAAGGTCACTGCTGGAGTCCTTGCTTGTTGGTGGGAACGCACTCGTTGTGTGTTGCTTTCATTGGTGTGTGTGCGTGTGTGTGTGCGACAGTGTGCCCCCCGTCTATGGTTGTTACGTAATCATTTCCAAGGTTATCACTGAAAGAGACCCAGCCCTTCCAGCAGAGCAATAAGGATGGACTCCAGCGACATCTGCTGCACACAGTCTGGATAAGCACATTTGTGCTTGATGATCTAACAACGTGTTCAAGGCGAGGATGGTCTACAGTGTAACAGGGACCTCCAGTGAATAGAGAAAAAATAGCATGTTATGGATCCTTAGTGATGGATATGTTTTTGAGATTAGAAAATAATTGATATATAATATAATGGTTTAGTTTATTTCGGACATTCTTACTGGGGTAATGGTAATGGATTTATTTTATTTGAACATGTATTGGAATACATCACATAATACAATTCCACATGTCCAAAAGGAGTAGGAAGAAGGACAGCTCATTTAATCCTTCACCCATCATATTAATGTCTATTTCATATTCACAAATAAAGCTACATTGAAGTACAATGCATATTTTCATTTGCACAATATGTCAGAAAAGGAGTAGTGATAAATACAAATCTGTTATTACATTTCTAAACCTAAATCTAATCATACCCTTTGTTGTGTTTCAGCCGTTACTATTCACTTTCTGTGTTTAACATGCACCAGGTTATCATTTTCTAATATAGAAAGTGCAGTTCCAAAATTAGCAGTTGGATCAAAGCCTTCTTCATTTGGAAATAAATGTGATTGTCTCACAATGCCGTGATGCTAAGCACTTCCGTTCTGCATTATTGTATAATAAACTCCAAAAGACAGCGAAAGAAATCATCCCGCAGAGTTAAAAACATGTTGCAACCAACCAAGCAAGTGCAGATGTATTTAACTCCATTGCAGGCACAGTACACTAATCTATGTATTTCACTTAACTGTTATTTTGGTATTTTCATTTTTTCATTTTCTACCATTCATACTATTCAAGGTCACAGGTGAACCTATCCCAGCTGATTTAGGATGAGAGGCAGGCTACACCCTGGACTGGTTGGCAGTCTCATAGGATACAAACAGACAGACAACCATTCACTCTCACATTCACACTTAGTTTACCATTGGCCTAACCAGTAAGGTGCAGTCAGGGTAGGCAAGTGAGGCAGAGCCTCACTGCCCCCTAGTGGTCTTTCCTTTCCACTGCATGTGAATAGCAAAAAAAAAAAACCCTTGTGATTACATTACATTTTTCCATTTTAGTTCTATGGTCCGTGCTTTGCATTGATTTTCTTTTTCAATCCAATAATTCACATCATTTCATCATTAAAATAGCTGAATTTTCATATTTCCTGTTCAAATGCATAGGAAGCACAGCTAGAGAGCCATGTTGAGTCATCGCGCTCACAGTGCTCCAAGCACACATCCATTCAGGCAGGCTGTGATTGGGCCGTGGATTCACACTACAGACATAGGTGTTTCCTCATTGCATCACCAATAATATACTTTTTATCACATATGTATTGCACGTACTGACGTTTAACAGACTGTATAAAATACTTTATGAAAATATGTGACATTTAATATTCCTTATTGACCAGAAAAGCCACTAAAAGTGCATAGTTGAGTCTGGTATGTACCGTGCTGCATCAGCATGTGGCAGTGTTGAGTTGAGCTTAATGCAG
>QODF01000024.1:3173276-3413255 GCA_024372805.1 Oostethus manadensis
TCTATACTCTCGGCAGGGTCCTTGAGGGTGCATGGGAGTTTGCCCAACCAGTCTACATGTTTTTTGTGGACTTGGAGAAGGCATTCGACCGTGTTCCTCTGGGAATACTGTGGGGAGTGCTCCGGGAATATGGGGTATTAGACCACCTAATCCAGGCGGTTCGTTCCCTGTATGACCGGTGTCAGAGTTTGGTTCGCTTTGCCGGCAAAAAGTCGGACCCGTTTCCAGTGAGGGTTGGACTCCGCCAGGGCTGCCCTTTGTCACCGATTCTGTTCACTACTTTCATGGACAGAATTTCTAGGCGCAGCCAGGGCCTTGTATGGTTTCAGTTTGCTGGCCGCAGGATTCGATCTCTGCTTTTTGTTGGCTTCATCGAGCAGTGACCTTCAACTCTCACTGGACCAGTTCGCAGCTTGGTGCAGCGTCTGCACTGATGTGGACTCTGCACTGGTCTGTCGTGGTGAAAAGAGAGCTGAGCCAAAAGGCAAACCTCTCGATTTACTGGTCAATCTACGTTCATACCCTCACCTATGGTCATGAGCTTTGGGTAGTGACCGAAAGGACAAGATCGCGGGTACAACCGGCCAAAATGAGTTTTCTCCGCAGGGTGGCTAGGCTCTCCCTCAGAGATAGGGTGAGAAGCACTGTCATCCGGGAGAGACTCAGAGTAGAACCGCTGCTCCTACGCATTGAGAGAAGTCAGATGAGGTGGCTCGGGCATCTGGTTAGGATGCCTCCAAAACGCCTTCCTGGGGAGGTGTTCAGGGCATGTCCAACCGGTAGGAGGCCTCAGGGAAGACCCAGGACACGTTGGAGAGACTTAGTCTCTCAGCTGGCTTGAGAACGCCTCGACATCCGCTGGGAAGAGCTGGAAGAAGTGGCCGGGGAGAGGGCCTCTGGGTTTCCCTGCTTTGGTTGCTGCCCCAGTGACCCGACCTCGGATAAGCGGAAGAAAATGAATGGATGGATGGATGGATGCATGTTTTTGGAATGTGGGAGGAAACCGGAGTACTCGGAGAAAAGCCACGCACACACGGGTAGAACATGCAAACTCCACACAGAGATGCCCAACGGAGATTTGAACCCAGGTCTTCCAGATCTCCTGACTGTGAGGCCAACATGCTACCCACTCATACACCGTGCGGCCAAAAAGAGAAACTTCTACCCAAGAAAAGGAAGTTCACAAGCAACTTAACTGCAAAGGACCGATAGCTCACTAATGCATCAAGTAAATATGGTCTGAACTAATGTCAGCCCAGATTCGGATATTTTTTTTTGTGGAAACCTCTGTTATCTAACATTCACATTCATATTGATTGGGAATGTAACCTACCTGCCAGGAGTGTAGGGGAATCTTCTTGAAGAGTCTACCATTAAACACATTTATTGTCACAAAGTTTCTCTCAAAAAAAGGTCTGGATGTCACTATTGTGCTGAAAAGTACTGCAGTCAATGATAACATTATAAAGCTGCTGTATGATAGCTGCACAGTGACTAAAATACTACCCATAAATACAGAGCCTTTTCTTAAAATAACATTTGGCCGACCACCAGTTTTACAAGCAGTGGCGAGCATCAGTTGAGTTCTGTGAATGGTTTCAGCAGAGACTGAGAAAGGAAGGTGGTCTTTGGGCCAGTCTGACTTTGCAGAGGATTTTAAAGTGATTGCAATACGCACATGCACACCCTTCCTAATTTACTACCATTCCCAGCCTCTCCTTCTGCTGCTTTGTCCCTAATTGGTTTCCTTTTTGTTGTTCTTCCCACGTATCTGGACTAGTTTTCCTCTGTTCTCTTGCCACCTGTGCTGTTTTCAGATCCTTATTTAAATTCATACCAACAGAACATTTTGCTAAGCTACTGAGAGAAAATGTTGTTTTTCTTTTCATTTGAAGCTAGAGAAGAAATTCACTGTACTTAGAAACAGTTTAGATATAGAAAAAAGGAGGTCTTGCCCTGGAAAGTTGAACTTGAATTGCAGTGTTCTTATTTCTCTGGCTTATTCTTTAAAATTGGACCAAAAAAAAGTCTTCTCTCATTTGCTCATGATCTTTTTAAAATCAAATCCTATGTCCAATTGGCTTTCAAACTACATGTGCTCTTATATCTCTGCGCTACGTGGTAGAAATGGCTGTTATGAAGAATTGGTTTTGTTATCTGTCTGAAGGTTGAAGGTGATAAAGCATCTGGAAAGTGACTGGATAGTAAGTAGAAAATTGTGTTACGATAAAGTCTTTCCCAATTAAGATGACTTGATTAGATGATTTGCAATATTAATTTATTTAGGTCCTGACCTTGTTAACGTCATGATCACATTTGTGCCATTTTTGTGGATCTTAGTTAACCTCCTTGTGTGTGCTTACTTGAACAGTGATGTATTGGAACATAATTGATAAATTAATCACTTTTAAAAATCACTTAATCAGAAAATAAACTAGAGACAGTAAGCAACCATTGCATTATCTTACATGTAACCACTGACCAGAATGAAAAAAAAACATTCTTGTTTAATCTATTTCAATATACTGTATATGATGACCTTCAAACATTAATATGATTAATCAGGGAGCCATATTTCAAAGATACTGTGTTTTTTATGTTCTGTATTTGCTAAATGTTTTTGTAAGTATTCTCTTATTGCCTCACTTTCCATTTTCATTTTTTTCAAGTTGTATGTGTCCTCATTTTGTCTTTATTTCTACTTTCAACATTTTCACTTCAACAAGTTTTGGTTGCTTTGAAAGGTTGTTTTGCTTTGGGGGGCTCCAGCTCAGAATACCGTCATCCAACCGTTTCAGTGGAACATACGGTCATCGTTAACTTTCAGTTAAATTCTTTCAGAATTTAGGTAGAGCCGCTGCTCCTTCACATCGAGAGGAGCCAGTTGAGGTGGCTCGGGCATCTAGTCCGGATGCCTCCCTGGCGCCTCCCTGGTGAGGTGCCCAATCGGGAGAAGCCCCCCGGGAAGACCTAGGACACGCTGGAGGGACTATGTCCCACAGCTGGCCTGGGAACGCCTTGTTGTCCTCCCGATGGAGCTGGAAAAGGTCGCTGGGGACCGGGAAGTCTGGACTTCCCTACTGAAGCTGCTGCCCCCGTGACCCAGACCCGGATAAGCGGAGGAAAATGGATGGATGGATGAATGGATGGATAGGTTGTCCATCCATCCATCCATGGATAGGTTGTATCATCGGATATTTAGCATTTAAAAGATTTTACACAGAAAAACGTTTTGAACTTTTAATTAAAAATCCCATCCATCCATTTTCTATGCCGTTTATCCTCATTAGGGTCACAGGTATGCTGGAACCTATCCCAGCTGACTTTGGGTGGGAGGCGGGGTACACCCTGGACTGGTCGCCAGCCAATCGCAGTGCACATATAGACAAACAAACATTCACACTCTAATGGCCAAGTTAGAGTCGCCAATTAACCTAACATGCATGTTTTTTGGAATGTGGGAGGAAACCGGAGTACCCGGAGAAAACCCACACACGCACGGGGAGAACATGCAAACTCCACACAGAGATGCCCAACGGAAATTTGAACCCAGAACCTCCTGACTGTGAGGCCAACATGCAACCCATTCAGCCACCGTGCGGCCCTTAACTAAAAATAATAAGTAACCAATGGGTTCAATTTTTTAGCATTATTCAATGCACCCAAAGCACTTCACAATAAAGTAACCCATTATTCATTTACTCCTCAGTTACACACTGGTGGTGGTAAACTACAGCTGCTCTGGGGTAGTCTGATGGAAACGTGGCTGGAATTTCACGGCGAGGACCTCTCCGACCACCACCAAACATTCATTCATACACCAGTGTGGGCAGCACTAGAGGCAAGGTGGGTGAAGTGTCTTACACACGGACACGACGACAGTGGCTGGGTGGAGCGAGCGAGGACCCGCTCCCTGTTGTCCAGGGACATGAAACTTCATTAGGTTGTCCTTGATGTTGAAGCACTTTGCTTGCACACAGGGGGGGCCGCTGGCCTTCCTTGAGCGGTGTCTTGCACTTCAGTCATGGTCAGAGGTTCCCCTATGTTTTCTCTTACGGAATTATGGATATGGGTAATATTGGCTTCAGTAGCGGCTTTGGTTGAGGAGTCCTTGGAAGTGCTCTTTCCACTGAACACTGATAAGGTTGTCATCTTCTCGGAGGATGACATTCTTTAAGTGCAGAGGGTTGGGGCAATGTTGACTTGATTCATAGATGGCGTTGGTTGCACCGAATAACCTTTTGGTGTCTCTGGTGTCTGCCACACTCTGGATTTTCAATGCTTTATCTACCCTGATGGCTTTGGTCTTAGAGTAATTGGAATACACAAGGTTCTCCATCATGGCAAGGTGGCATTTCACTGAGAACGTTTGAGCAATAGGACATTAACAACAGAACAATGCTGTCAATTGATACCACGAGGAAGTGTGTTCACTTTCAATGTTAACATTTTATTTATATGTATAGCTTTCCAAAGAATCAGTATCAGACAGTACAAGCGTACTGTAGTTTTCCTGTCACAGTCACAACCGGCAGAAGGCAAATCAATTGACAGCAATGGAGACATTATTAACATATTTTAAGCAATTTCGAACAATATCATGAAGAATGGATAACTGTTATAATATTGGTGACTAATCATTAATAAATAAAATGATCACACTGGTTTATGTGTCATCAATGCACATGACAGATATTTTACAATCTACTCCTTGGTTTTTCCTTGAAGTGTGCCTGAATTTGAAAGGTGAGCACATGTAGTACACCTCATTCTGGAGATATACGTAAAATGATAGGTTTAACTGGTAGTGCTTTTACATAACAATGTTGACCATATTCTCATTTTACAATGGCCTTCATTTTGAACATATTGTAGTTGATGAGCTGCATTTAGAGTGTGCATTGTGCTTATCAGTACAAAGCTCTTATCACCTAAATGTGAATTACTTTTGTTAAAGTAGAAAATGAGGGATAATAACAAGTCACTTCCTGGAAACTTAGGGAATTAACCTCCATTTTAAAAGAAGCCAAATCTATCATTCAGTCAAACTTTTTGCAAAGGTGCAAAAATAAATGAGAACACGTGTAATAATTGATTGGACGACCATGTGATACACATCCCATCATCATTACCATCCTTATCCTTCTTTCATACATGCTTTCTACTATCATTAACTTTCAGACCAGATGTGGAAGGATCTCAAATATTCATAGCATCCATCCTGATAATCAGTGTTAGGCATACACACACACACTTCCAGAGAGCTTTGGTTAACATCTGCTGCAGATGTTCAATATTTCAGAAGTACACAACCCAGCACACCTCTCTTGCCGACATTTGGGGTAGGTGTCAAGGCCAAAAAGCACATTCTTGACTTATTGATGCAAGAGAGAAAAGATGTTGTGCTGCATGATGGATGGTAGAAGGAAATGTTGAGACAGTGTGTGCTTATGATGAAGGTGAGAATGGGTAAGAGTGTATTATTTATGTATTTGCTTCATTGTGCCCATCGTGATTGAGTTTGTTTCAACTTTTTTGTAACGACTGAACTCTTTGATATCTTTTACGCACACACACTGGATGTTGAAGAGGTATCAGCCAGATTCCAGTCACCAGCTAAAATACTAGCAACTGGGGGTGCAACGATTTGTTTTAGCAACAATTCGTTCCGTATCACCATTCTTGGATGCCGTTTCGATTCAAGGCCAATACTGGTTCATTTTGAATGATACGATCTGAACCATTCAGTAACTTTAAAACAATTAAGTAACTTTTTGGCCCAAAATTCAACCAATCTGACTGTGAAATAAATAGTTGGATACTGGACCGTGCAGATAAAGTTTCTTAGATTTGTTGCTTTTTGGAGGGATTAGGTATACATTAATGATGGAAATAAACAAGTAAACAGAAATTTATGGCAAATTCGTTCACATTTTATTTGACTAAATTCCAACCAACACTTCAGGTTGAATTAACAATTAACTAACAGGTTGAATGATCCATTCTGATAAAACATGACAAAGTTTAATTTGATATAATTTGTCTACTCTAAATATTGAAGAACTTATTTCGCACCACCATCACATCAGAATAACATTCCATGTGTAGCTAGTATTAATGTGGATGAATATCCTACATACTGTAACGTCTGTCAGATGCTATTAAAGCCAAAGAAGGTATTTGATCAACAACCTTTTTCTTCTCGTAAAATTACGAGAAAAAAAGTTGTAATTTTTTTTTTGGTCATTGTGTCGTATGTGTTAGAGGAAAAATAGAGCACAGTTCTTCTGGAGGTATAGAAACTTTCCTTTGGCTACAGACAAGCTTATATTTATTTCTGACAGAAAAACAGAGCAGTTGGGCACAAACAGGTTAGGATCATCTTACGCGTACTTTCTAGTACCTTGGCCCCTCCACATAAAGCTTTCCATTTCATAGCGGTCTCAGGCAATGCCTATGAAGTGATGACTTTTATTCTTGAAAAGTTACGACTTTACTCTGGTAGTATGAGCTTTTTCTCGTACCTGTACAAATTTACGACTTTATTCTCAAAATCTGACAATTTTAAAACTTATTTGCCTGCGACAGCTATAAACCCAGGGGACCTGTGAGACCTTTGGTGTGGGTCAAAGATAAAACAATGATTTTAAATCTTGTAGTATTCTTGTAAAATTCCAACTTTTAACTCAAAATCTTAAGTTTTTATGTGGCTCTAATACGTTGTCGTAAAATACACCCAATATTCTGTAAAAATTTGCATATTTAAGGACGTCCACACGGACTCTTCTACCAGAGCGTGCACGGGCAGCGTCACATGACGTCATCCGTGTGCACCACTTACCAGGCACGACTAATTTACTTACGCAAAATCAAACTGTTACAAGGGAAACATTTAAAGTCATTATCATTAAAATAGCTAAAAAACACATCCATATAAAACCTGTCGTGCTCAAATCCAATGCTTTGTTTCAGAGTATCTATTAAATCAATTGATTATCTTTCAAATAATTGTTCGATCGATATATGTCGTTTAGAATGGCAATTTGGTGAACACAGATCGATGTACTTGAATCTTAAGAGAGCAGGACGCCAAGCAGGTCAGGAAAAAGTTTTCTGAAATAATAAGCTAAGCAGCAAGAACGACAAACATCAAGAAACACAAAACAGCCTTTTTGACACAGCTTATATAACACAGTGATTAATAACTTATCAAATGGAGAGTCTTGAAATATTTGGACAACTGGTGGATGACATAAAGCATGGAAATGCTGAAGAAAATATAAGAGGTCTGCAGATGTTGGATCACTAAGAAAACCCAACAAAAGCTAAACATTTGCATGAAAACTGTCCAGAAATGGCAGGTTTATTGCACCGAACGCATACAGAATGCAACACAGTAATACTCCAGTAAAACTCCTTGAGGTATTGCTCTGCAAACATCTTAAAATGTGAGTATTTTTATTTGATTTCTGAAATTGACAATTATATGGATGTCTTTATTTCTCGCTTGTGTTTTTGCCATTCGCAGGTGGTCTGCAGCGAATAGTGGGGATGTACTGTAGACATATAGACAAACAACCATTCAGACCTTTAGACAATTTAGAGTCTCCAATTAACCTAAGAAGCGGTTTTGAAGAAACTGAAATACCATAAGAAAACAAATACAGAAAGTAGCTGCCAACTACATACAAAAAGCTATTTAACTGTTTTTAAGGCAAACTTGACTGTACTCAGTGTATATGCAGTATGCTCACCGTGTATATCAGATATTTTACAGAAAGACATACAGTATGTGTTAATAGAAAATAGCCTAGTTCAAAAGTAAGTAAGGCCCAAGTGCTTTCTGAAAATGTATGAGAAATCATGCAGCTGTATTCTCTCCTGTATGTTATTTGCTTGAGTTGAAAGCCTTCACTGAACAGAAAGTGCACATATTGTGAAGAAGTCCTTTTTACATTTTGAAGGATTATCTTGCTACATTTTTTCTACATCTGCCCAAGAAGGTGAAAATAGCTGAGGTCAAAAGCCAAATGGCTCTAGCAATCAGCGTTATTTTTTTGTATAGTTCCATTTTGTTGATGTACAGTTACTTTCCCCATAGACATGACTCAAGGACATTTTGGAAAATTATTCTTTTGTGAGACCATGGCATCCTTTTGGTCTGGCGGGCTGCATGAAGTTAAAAAAAGTGCATAGACATTTGTGTTGCATGGGCTTGTTGTTTGGCCACAAGGTGGCTGTATGGGTAGCATGCTGGCCTCACGGTCAGGAGGTTCAGGGTTTGAATCTCCGTTGGGCATCTCTGTGTGGAGTTTGCATGTTCTCCCCGTGCAGGCTTGTTAAATTCAGCAACGTTGCTTGTCACAATTATGTCACTTGGGCGCTTAAAGAGTTACAACTAGAGATGAGTGAGTACTCCACTATCTGTCTCTGTATCTGTTCACCCATCTAAATTGCTATATTTATTGTTTATTTGAAAACTATGTATATAACAGCCTCAAAGTGTGTGTGTGTAATTGATCTGTAAGACTTCATCATTTAATTATTTTTAAATGATCTGTGTTAAGTGGGTGATTTATGCAAACGTCCAGTGATGGCAAAAAGGGAAATAATCTCTCAGCCTCATTTACCGTCTGTTTTTCAAAAGCACCACTTTCAGTACTTCAAGCAAGTTTTCCAACTATGTTAATATCAGCGGCCGCACGGTGGCTGAGTGGTTAGCACATTGGCCACACAGTCAGGAGATCTGGAAGACCGGGGTTCAAATCTCCGTTGGGCATCTCTGTGTGGAGTTTGCATGTTCTCCCCGTGCGTGTGTGGGTTTTCTCCGGGTACTCCGGTTTCCTCCCACATTCCAAAAACATGCATGTTAGGTTAATTGGTGACTCTAAATTGTCCATCGGTATGAATGTGAGTGTGACTGGTTGTTTGTCTATATGTGCCCTGCGATTGACTGGCGACCAGTCCAGGGTGTACCCCGCCTCTCGCCCAAAGCCAGCTGGGATAGGCTCCAGCATCCCCGTGACCCTAATGAGGATAAGCGGTACAGGAAATGAATGAATGAATGAATGAATGTTAATATCAGCCAAATTAAAAGTAAGCAGACGGAAAACGGGAGTGACCGACGCAACACAAGCCGTTTACAGCTCTCTCTTATCAAATGCACCACATACGTTACGAAACAACTTTACCACGTAACATTACTGTAGATATGAGCTAAGCTGGGGAAAACCTAAAACAACACTTCCGGAGTGGGGGGAGTGACCAACGCAACACAAGCCGTTTTCAACTCTGTCTTTTCAAATACACCGTGTATATAAAAAGTAAAGTTTACCAACTTTACCAACAAATAATCCGTAACAGATACTTGTCCAAAAAGAGTATCCGGCTCATCCCTAGTTAAGATGCATGGCCAGTCGCATGTGGGCGGGAGTTTGTCCATCCTGCTTTAGACCCGAATTAAGCAACAAATGTTGGAGTTTATTTTTCTAACTGAAAACATTTGTTGAAAATCCATTGCATTCAGTGGGTGCGCAAGTGGGTGGCTCTTTTATACAAAGATACCGAAAGCTCTTTGATGCTTCAATTTAACTACACTGAAGTCAGCGTGAAAATATCAAACTGTTACAATTAGGATGCCTTTTCAGGCTTGTTTTATTTAGGCAAAAGCACATTTCTGTTGTTTTCTTTTTACCTTGATGAAACATTGCTACTCGTTTGGTTCATGCAAGAGTTTTTGTAAAAAGGGTTTAATGAACTTGCCCAAAATATTTTCTTTTCCAAGTTGCTTTTTAAGTTGGGAACTTTTTTATCTTTGCATTTTATCACAAAAACACACATCATAAAAAGTCACTATTGCAGTCATATCAGAGATTACACATTTTGTAGATCGAGTGAAGTTTGAGAAGCTGTTCTTTATTCTGCTGGTCTGGGTTCTGATGCCACTTTTGCCAACTTTTCAGTAAGAAAAATAAGTATTGGATGTCCTAGAAGTCGCTAGGTGATGTCATCGTCTAATTTGTATAGCACAGTGGTTTTCAAATTGGGGGTTGCAGTTTCATTATTAACGTATTTTTCGGACTACAAGCTGCTACTTTTACTTTTTTGAAAAAAATGTAACTCCAAAAGGGGAGCACAGCCAAAAACGTTTGGGAACCACTGGTATAGCATAATGTTGCAAAATGCTGTGGGATTAAAGCCTAACCTCATAGGAGAGAAAAAGTGTGTAAAACACCTTGGTTATGTTGAGAACTTAATTTCATTAAAATTTAAAATTGGCCCTCAATTTATCAAAATAAAATAACTATTTTATTTATTTCATCTCGGCCAGCGCCTCTCAAAGTTCTCCCATTACAAGTTGGCTATTGAGAACTGAACAGCGAATAATTCTTAATGCATTGCATAATGATTATGGTATTGTTTATACTAACACTCACATTAACATAACTCAGTGTGGTTCATTAGTAGCACTCCCTTGTGGTAAATCAATGTAATAGCAACTGAACTTCACAATAAAGCCAATACATTGGATTCATCAATCACTTACACTTACCCAAAAAATGGTAAAATATTTCACTTCATTTTACAAATAAAGAGTAGCTATAAACTAAAAATAAAATATAAACACACTTTCTTCTCTTATCCAGGCTTACAGATAATTACGAAACATTAACGTTTTAGATCTTGCTGCGTAAAACAGGGCGAGCTCCACTCCTGTGGCACTGCGTCTCATGCGTGATTAATTTGCACATTCAATGCGTAGAGCGCCACATCATGGACCAAGTGTCCCACGGAATCTGACTGTGCACTGCAGCGGACCTGTACAAATACAAAATGCAGACCAATACGTGCTTTCACAAAACCAGAAAACTTTACTAGATTTGTCGCTAGTTACTTTTGTCATCAAGGGATTTTGGAATGCCGCTAGATCTAGAGCTGTTAACAGCTAATGTTGAGTTGGTCAGTTCCTATGTTTTTTCTTGGTCTAAGTGTGGCTGCTGATATAAAGTCAACTGGAAAACGTATTATTTCCCTGATTGCTATCACTAAATGTTTGCATAAACTTGACACAGATCATTAAATATTAATAAATCAGATCACCCCCCCTCCCCTCCACACACACCCACGCACACAATCTCAAATTTGAGGCTGTTTTGTAAATAATTTTCAAAAACAATAAATAAAACAGCAACTTCTGATCAATCCATGTCAATTACATAGTCATCAAAGAGCATGTTTAGGATTAGCTGCACAATACAGTACAATGTTCCTTCACAACATCGCGGTTCACCTTTCGCAGACTCACTATTTCGCGAAATCTTTTGTAATTTTTTTGGTATGAACGTACATTGTGTTCTGCATTCTGATTGGCTCAGGGAGAACCCAACATGTTGTATCTGAGTTCTAACTGGCTAAGAGAGAACTTATGCTTTGTGTTCTGCGTCCTGATTGGCTAGAGGACTGTGGACAATTGTCAATCTCCTCCGTGCCTTCCTGTGCAGTACAGAATGCGTTCGATTAGCAAAATGTACATGAATGTTCAACTGCTAGCAGTGTGACTCTGAAGTGCTGTATGTTTGCAAGTTTTATCCTCGACAACACCCACAATGTCGGCAAAACGTTATTCACCATTATAGGCACCTGCGGCCGCAACCGAATGGAAAAGGAGGATGCTAACTTGGTACAAAAAGTTGGACTCATTGACTTGCAGAAGGAAAGCATAAGTTTTGCGGCTGTAGGGCGCCGTTATGCACATTGTTTGGTTTTGAAACATTGTTGGTTGTCAACGTTACTAATCAGTTGTGGATTTTGCGCTGCATAGCAACATTTAATAATAATAAAAACTTGTACCTGCACTTGGGTCCGGTCTTTCCGGTCTATCCCCGGGGTGGAGCTACCACGCTGCAGACCAAAATGTGACACTTATTTTTTTTAAATCTACTAAACTTACAAAGCGTTTAAAGAGGAGATAAATGTGAGAACATGTTAATGCCTGTCTGAGAAAAGTGTATAAAGTGTATGGTTAGGGGTTTTACAACCTTAAATCATATCTAATAATTGTAAAATAAGAAAGTTCGCTACTTTTTCAGATGGCTACATTAATCATACTGCTGTATCATTGCAATGCATCGCTGAGGGGTGATGCTTGATAAATGTGAGGCCTGCATATACATCACTGTGACTCATAAAGAATAGGTAAAGTAGAATGCTACAACCATTTTAGCTGCTCTTAAAAGAGTGAGAAAGTTTTCGATGAATCAGTCAGGCACTGAAACGGGATGCATTCATTTTAGTGTGTCACTGTCAATGCTGTCAGGAATGACAACGGACTGTAGGAAAATAAACAATTGTGTCAAAATAAAATGAGTCTCTCAGCAGGTAAACATGAAAAATTGACTTTATTGGTTTGAACAACATCATTGTTTACACTAATAGGAGACTTTTTAATGTAGGGAAGAATTTTTGCCTCTATTTGCCATTTCCTTAAATTACACAAGATGATATAAGGATTCAAATCAAAACTCAAATGATATGTAGAGAGAGAATATGCATGCCCCTTAATCATGTCGTAAGGAGAGTAGCAAGAGGACTATACTATATTACTTTCATGCCAATAGAGGTACCCTAATTCTTGTATCATTTTGTGCAGGCAATTACCAGGATGGTGAGGTGTATCAAAGCAAAAGGACCTAAGCAAAAGAAGTTGCACCTGACAACTGAAGTTTGTAAATCATGACTTGGAACTTGCAAGGCATTCTGCTAAAAGTGAGAAACTACTGACTTCAAAAAATAACTCATGACAAAACAGGAAGGTGGCATTGAAAAGCAAGGTGTTGCTTTTGCTTTTGTTGCTTCTTAGGGAACAATCATGTCTTCAGTGAAGATAAAAGTAACCCTAAAATGTTTATTTATCCTCTAATTTGTCAATTACATGTATTAGGACCATTTTATACATGTAAAATTAGATTTGTGTAGCGGCGCGCTCCTCCCGCTGGCCAATCGCGCTGTATCAGACCTTTGATTAGGTTAACACAGTTCACCTGCGTTCGCCTCTCATTTCACCTCCTGGCGTGCGGGTGGAGCGCCCCACAAGCAGAGCCACTAATTCTGGTGTTTGTACCACCACAAGCATCCTAAGAAAGCCGTTTGACAATCTTTCAATTGGCGTTAGAGCACCTTGTCTGTAAGGGTTTGAGTGGACGTATGCGTTTGCCTTTACGCACCGCCCCGGTGAGTAAGCGTCTACATGAGGTTCTTGCATAAATGTGTTGTGGATCTAACCCGCGCTTCCTTTAGGCTGTTGGCGAGGGTTTTATCTTGCGCCTTAATCATTCTGTGTAAAATGCTGCGTGGTAGGTATTAACGACACCTAATAATTTTAGAATATCACCATTAAGGATTTCCGTTTTGTGGCGCATGTCCGGGCTCTGGTTTCCAGCTGAAGCGCCCGTGGGTGAGTGACATGGGGCTTTTACACCCCTCTCATTTAAATTTAATTTTATTTTTAATGGGTCTAATTTGCCCTTGTTTGTTGGGCTTGCAGTGACGAATCTCCCCTTCTGGGATCCCCTCACTGTTGCACTGCTGGATAAACAGGTCTGCTGCTGCAGGTCCATTAATGAGGCCGTTGCAAATTTTAGAATATCTTTTTTTTTGTATTTTCCTTTGTGTGAAAGGTGTGCGTTTGACATTTAAGACAATTGTAAATGTGTATTTTAGAGTAACAAAATTAAGTTTAACTTTTCTAAATTATAAATACATGTAATTTAAATTCATTTTGTTTTGTCTGTCATCCCTCTCAGTTCAACAAACCTGTGCGTCCTTGGTGGGGTAAAATTCTGATTGGTTATAATTGAGGTTCCCTAAACCCTGAACTCTTCCTTTTGGGTCAGCTGTTCATTACCGCTCACCACTAAAATTGTAACGTATAGTTTTGGTTAACATTTTGTCAAATACTGATGGAATCATAAATGAGCAACATAGCTGGCTTCTGGTTCTGATTCCCATTTTGTTTGCAATCTACGGATGCTAAAAACATTTTGGGATAAAAATACCTTAAACGCTCACGCATCCTGATTTTTTTTTCCGGTTGGTAAAATCTATAAAAAGTACTGGAGCTAGACTATGTGGTACCTTATACATCAAGCATACTGTAAATATGATAAATTACAATTTGTCCAGTTCCATACTAGAATTGTGAAATGATGGTAATGTCTTGTTTTTTTGTCCATGACTTTTATGGATTGTTTATACAGTATTTCAAGTTGTCCTTGTAGTATGACTTACGTTGTACTATCACTAATTATTACCTTTTAGAAAACATTTTTCAGAACACAGACATAAATATGGTATGTAAATTATGTTCACACCTTAAAATAATCACAATCCCCATATAAAATTAAACACCATACTGTTCTAGTAGTATACATTGTGTGTACAGTATTAGATTCTTCTCATGGTGATCATAGCACTACAGGTTTCAGTAATCCCGCAAAACTCAATTTAACATTTAGTTGTGTGTTTTTGTGAACTCAACAAGCATGCACCTCACAACACACAGGAAATGCGCCTCACACCACAGTAAATTTTGGCACCATCACATTAATATTCACACCTTATTCATTCTTTGGTATGCAATATTCACCTTATTCTTTCTTTGGTATGGTAGGCATGCTGAATGAGTCTGAGGGCTGTAAATGAAAGAAAAGTAACAGCAGCATTATTCCAATCATAGCTCAAATCCAAACAACTTTAAAATTGAGGTGAGGTGCGGTCACTCTTGTTGTTCTTCGTAGAGGCCTTCTGAATCACTTTTAGTCTGGCCCGTCACCTAGAACCTGTTTGCCTTGGGAGACCCTACAAGGGGCAAAAAAAACCCCGACAACATAGCTCCTAGGATCACTCGATCGAAAGTTGGCCTCCGCCAAGGCTGCCCTTTGTCACCGATTCTGTTCATAATCTTCATGGACAGAATTTCTAGGCACAGTCAAGGCGTTGAGGGAGTCCAGCTTGGTGACCTTAGGATCTCGTCTCTGCTATTTGCAGACGATGTGGTCCTTATGGCCTCATCAGGCTGTGACCTTCAGCGTTTACTGGAGCGGTTTGCAGCTGAGTGTGAAGCTTCTGGGATGAGACTCAGCACCTCCAAATCCGAGGCCATGGTTCTCAGTCGGAAACGGGTGGACTGTACCCTCCGGGTTGGGATTAGGGTCTGGCCTCAGGTGGAGGAGTTCATGTATCTTGGGTTCTTGTTCACAAGTGAGGGAAGGTTGGAGGGTGAGATCGACAGACAGACCGGTGCAGCATCCGCAGTAATGCGGTCGCTGTACCGGACCGTCGTGGTGAAGAGAGCTGAGCCGGAAGACAAAACTCTGTTTACTGATCGATCTACGTTCCCACCCTCATCTATGGTCATGAGTTATGGATCATGACCGAAAAAACGAGATCGCGGATACAAGCGTCGGAAATGAGTTTCCTCCATAGGGTGGCTGGACATGCTGGAGGGACTATGTCTCACAGCTGGCCTTGGAACGCTTTGGTGTCCTTCCGGTGGAGCTGGAAGAGGTCGCCGGGGACCGGGAAGTCTGGACTTACCCACTGAAACTGCTGCCCCGCGACCCGGACCCGGATAAGCGGAGGAAAATGGAATGGAATCTATCTATCCAGCTATAGAACCATAATGCAGCTGTTTTTTCTCGTAGCTGTGTTAAAAAGTTGCATTACTCAACACCTGCCTGTGCAGTTATAGTAGTAAAGTATAGTAACTATTTTTTTGACTAGCAGTTGATGTGTGCATGTCCTGTTTGTACATGCCACACGGTACAAGAAACGCAGCCGTATTGATGCGGAACAAATATTGAACAGAAAATTGTTTTTTTAATAATAAATTTAGCTTCAAAGAACTGTCCGAGCACTTGACCAAAGTTGTTTGCGTCTACTGTCGTGAGTTTAGTCACGGAGTACATTAAGTCTCAAATGCCTGAGAGAAGAGAGTATCTTACTTGCACGTTGTCGAAGTCGCCAGATAAAGAAAATTGTGATAAAGTGTGTAAAAGAGTTACTGTCTGTGTATGTCTTTGTAAGAGTGTTTGGGAGGGAAGTGTAATCTATGCCATTACAGTGTATGGACTAGGGATGAGCTGGTTACTCGTTTTAGACAAGTATCACTTACGGATAATGCATTTTTGCCGAGTATGAGCATGAAACGAGTACAGCTCGTATTGCTGGAACATAGAGTGTATAACCAGCCCATGAATTACAAAGTAAGACCAAGAAATTACATCTTTGAAGACCAATTGGTTTTAAAACAAACCCTTTTTTTTTTATTACCAATCAAATCAAATTTTCTCTTTCACAACTTTTGACAAACTGCTGCATACTTGCATGCAAAACTAAATTAAACAGTGCTTCTTTGAAGAAGTACGCTTATTTTGGGGATGATTTATATTGGCCACCAGATTTGTGTTATGAAGCAAAGCCTTGAGATTTTTTTCTTTGTGTTGAGAATTTTACAGCAGCAGGTATGGCCTGTGGTAGCTACAACCAAATGATAAATGGACAAAGTAGAAGACAATCAATACAATAAAAATGGAATTATAAAACACCCAAGCAAAACTAAGCTTTTATAATCCATCTTAGTCTCTTAATTGTTCTTCCACAACAAGACCACATTGACTTTAGACAATTAGTTAAGACTGCAGGACTCAGGAGACTGGTCACATGGATGCATGCACATACACACATATAGTCATTGTCATTTATAGATAATTATCATGCAATTTATGGTATGGTCTTCTGTATGGGTGACATGGCTCAGCTGGTAAGAGTGGTTGTCTTCCAACCTGAAGGTTGCTTGTTCTGTCCTCCTGTAATCATGTCATTGTATCTTTGGGCAAGTTACTTAACCCCCTGTTGCTACTGATGCTATGCTATCAGTAGGTAAATGAAGAAACGGTTTTAAAGCTCTGAGTGCCGTAAAGGTGGAAAAGCGCTATACAAGTGAGAGACCATTTACCATGTAATGATGCCCCCCCCCACACACACACGCCATTTTCATTTGCTGAAAATGTTCACTGCCAGTATGCTGCACACCGAGACAATGGGTCAGACTTTCCTTTAAGTGAGGAATATTATCAAAAATATTTGTCCTCAAACTCTGATGAATTGTCCTGCACAACACTGACAAATTTGACCATGTCCATTTGCCATTTATCACCACAGCGAATTAGGTCTTTTGGGTAAGCTTGTTCCGTCTTCTCCAGTTTTTGAGCAAAAGCCTGCCAAACAACAATCAGCCATAATATAAAAAATTAGGTATAACAATCAGAAATTCAACAAAGAACAAGCCACAACAACTCAGAAGCTAATTGTGGAAGCATCCTGACGCTGACGGCACTTCTGCATTCTGCGCCAGAATAAGGGGAGGGACTGTCTTTAGTCACAAAACCTTAACAAAAGGCATCATTTGAGCACACATCTAACACAGCAAACATGCCTTATGGTGTATTTGTTTTGGCTTCATGAGCACTTTAAAAAGGGATTTTCCTTTAGCAAGAGCACGGATAATCGGATAAAGAGCACGGTCTGTCACTAGTGATGTTGTCATTATTGTCATGTTGACTGTTTTTACAGTTGCTGTCTATGATGTGTTCTGTGATGTACAGTCGATGAAGACAAATTCCCCCTGGGAACTAATACATCTAAATCAATCGACATTAATATTAATGAGCTGGACTTGTTTAATCCTCATACTCTGCAAAAACGCCTGATCCATAATTGATACTTGTCTAAAACGAGTACTCGGCTCAGCCCTACCATTTGTTCACTCGTGTTTCACTCGTTTTATTACCCCGCACACAGTAATGAAATCTAACTTATGAAATGACAGTAATAGCACATTCTCTGAAGAATGCATGCAGAAGAAAATATAAGTTGTGTTGGTATGTTCGGTTGTTGTAAAACAGCACTTAAAATTGCAGGGGTGTTCTTGAGACGCAAATAACTTCTCTTTATAACTCACTCTGTCTTATTTAGTCTGCAATCTAGCAACCATTGAAGAGTTAATAATATATAGAATTTACTATTTTACAATAAAGGTAAAATACTTAAACACACTCAAATGCCCCTCAGAGTCTCCATTGTGTAATAACGTTGATTGAATATCACAGTCCGAAGCAAGCCTCATCAAGGTGACATTTGCAAAGCAGAGATTAACATGGCCCATGGCCAATGTTGGCAAAAGGGCCCTGTGTCGTGAATATGATGGTCTGTGTGAGGACTTAGCACAGGAGCATTTATCTAAGGATCCCTCCAAGAGAGACCAGAGTGACATTATTTCAGAGATATTCTTTATGGAGGGAAATGGCAATTAATTGATTAGGTAAGGTAATTAGCACTTTTAAATGACTCTGGGTNACATACAACAGCCACATACAACAGCCACATACAACAGCCACATACAACAGCCACATACAACAGCCACATACAACAGCCACATACAACAGCCACATACAACAGCCACATACAACAGCCACATACAACAGCCACATACAACAGCCACATACAACAGCCACATACAACAGCCACATACAACAGCCACATACAACAGCCACATACAACAGCCACATACAACAGCCACATACAACAGCCACATACAACAGCCACATACAACAGCCACATACAACAGCCACATACAACAGCCACATACAACAGCCACATACAACAGCCACATACAACAGCCACATACAACAGCCACATACAACAGCCACATACAACAGCCACATACAACAGCCACATACAACAGCCACATACAACAGCCACATACAACAGCCACATACAACAGCCACATACAACAGCCACATACAACAGCCACATACAACAGCCACATACAACAGCCACATACAACAGCCACATACAACAGCCACATACAACAGCCACATACAACAGCCACATACAACAGCCACATACAACAGCCACATACAACAGCCACATACAACAGCCACATACAACAGCCACATACAACAGCCACATACAACAGCCACATACAACAGCCACATACAACAGCCACATACAACAGCCACATACAACAGCCACATACAACAGCCACATACAACAGCTTTAAGACAATGCTTATGTTGTCTTAAAGCTGTCTTGTATGTCTTAAATGCCTTATTTACTTTTTTGTTTATTGGGTAATACAAGTGGGTGTTAGGGGTTTTAGTTCATGTCTAAATTGCTCTAATAATGGTAACTCTATAATCCCATAAGGAACAAGGTTAAATTAAAATTTTAATTTGGATTAAATTTCCTAAACATATTTTCTAAACTGGAAAATAAACAAAATATGCAGTGTGTTGGACATCTTTTAGATCTGAGTTTAGTCCAAAACAAACTTGTTGGTATAGTTTAAATTAGGTCATATTATTTTACTGACAGTCACTTACAATAGATTAAACATGGTTTTAGTAATTCCCAGCAAGCAGTAGTTTAACAGTGCAGCAAAGCAGATTAGATCAGGCATACTATCAGTTATAGGAAAGGACGAATCCAACTGAAATGATGCCAACCCAGAGGGCCGGAACCAGTTGCAGTGCATCCAGACAACCACACCCTATTACCCTTTCCCCCCATATTTCCCTCAAATAACAACTGTTTCACTGAACACAAACCTCTCATGCATTGCCCTTTCTTATTAACACTTGTGAAGTGTTTAAAACATAGAACTTCAGCATCAATTTGGATTTGCATGGTTACATGAGTTTACAGGGTAATGTTAGGTGCGTGTTATGTGTTTCTCATGGGTTTTATTTTGTGGCTCTCACTGCATTTTCACCACATTTCTAATAGTTGGTTTCTGGATGATAGGCAGCTGAGCTCTATTAATAATGGAAGCACTATTCTGAACACACACCATGTGTGCAGTTGTAGTGGTGACAGTGTCTCCTACCGCAAAATGGGATGATTGATTAAATAACATGATTGGTGAAATAATTATGTCTGTGGAAGTGGACAATATCATTTTGTTAATCCGGTTGGACGTATCCTTCGTCCTAGTGCTAATAGAAACCTTGCAAGTTATGTGCCTTCCATAGAGGAAGCAGAGTCTGAGGATACGTACGTGGACAGTTCTATCTGGCTGAGGTAATTGGGGTAGTTAAATCACTCCCCAGTGGCAAGGCTCCGGGGGTAGACGGGTTCCGCTCAGAATTTGTCAAGGCTCTGGATGTTGGAGGACTGTGTTGGTTGACACGCCTCTACAACATTGCATGGAAGTCAGGAACAGAACCTCTGGACTGGCAGACCGAGGTGGTGGTCTCCATTTTTAAAAAGGGTGACCGGAGGGTGTGTTCCAACTATAGGGGGATCACATTCCTCAGCCTTCCTGGGAAAGTCTACTCCAGGGTGCTGGAGAGAAGGGTACGACCGTTAGTCGAACCTCAGTTAGAGGAGCTGCAATGTGGTTTTCGTCCCGGTCGCGGAACACTGGACCAGCTCTACACCCTTGCAAGGGTACTCGAGGGTATGTGGGAGTTTGCCCAACCAGTCTACATGTGCTTTGTGGACCTGGAAAAGGCATTCGACCGTGTCCCTCGTGGTGTCCTGTGGGGGGTGCTCCGGGAGTACGGGATTGATGGTCCGCTTCTACGTGCCATTCGGTCCTTGTACAATCGAAGCAGGAGCCTGGTTCGCATTGCCAGCAGTAAGTCGAGCTTGTTTCCGGTGAACGTTGGCCTCCGCCAAGGCTGCCCTTTGTCACCGATTCTGTTCATAATCTTCATGGACAGAATTTCTAGGCGCAGTCAAGGTGTTGAGGGAGTCCAGCTTGGTGACCTTAGGATCTCGTCTCTGCTATTTGCAGACGATGTGGTCCTTATGGCCTCATCAGGCTGTGACCTTCAGCGTTTACTGGAGCGGTTTGCAGCTGAGTGTGAAGCTTCTGGGATGAGACTCAGCACCTCCAAATCCGAGGCCATGGTTCTCAGTCGGAAACGGGTGGACTGTACCCTCCGGGTTGGGAGTGAGGTCTTGCCTCAGGTGGAGGAGTTCAAGTATCTCGGGTTCTTGTTCACGAGTGAGGGAAGGTTGGAGCGTGAGATCGACAGACGGATCGGTGCAGCATCTGCAGTAATGCGGTCGCTGTACCGGACCGTCGTGGTGAAGAGAGAGCTGAGCCGGAAGGCAAAGCTCTCTGTTTACCGATCGATCTACGTTCCCACCCTCACCTATGGTCATGAGTTATGGGTCATGACCGAAAGAATGAGATCGCGGATACAAGCGGCGGAAATGAGTTTCCTTCGTAGGGTGGCTGGACTCACCCTAAGAGATAGGGTGAGGAGCTCGGCCATCCGGGAGGAGCTCAGAGTAGAGCCGCTGCTCCTTCACATCGAGAGGAGCCAGTTGAGGTGGCTCGGGCATCTAGTCCGGATGCCTCCCGGGCGCCTCCCTGGTGAGGTGTTTCGGGCNCTGCCCCCGCGACCCGGACCCCGATAAGCGGTGGAAAATGGATGGATGGATGGCAAGTTATGTGTGTGCCCGTCTGTAAATCTCACATCGGTGTGCACATTCTCACTTCCCAACATGTCCAACCTTGACCGCAGTTTGGTGTATAAAAAGCAAGTTTTCATCCTGAGCTGCTCCCTAAAGAACTCATCATGCTTCAGTTTGTAGTGCTGTGCTGATCGAGACTGAGTAGTGATGCTTCTGTTATGTTCAGCACTGTTTTGTTGTGCTTGATTTTTTGTTTTTGTTTTTGCAAAAAGCAGCTGATTGGCTCCACCCTTTTTGGAGCCTATAAATCAGTGCAGGTGTGCGATTTCCACTCTTGGCGCTCGGTAGCAGGCTTGTTCCAAGCCACTCAGCTGCTTCATGCTGCCTGCTGGCGTAAGACTGTGCAGCAGGCTGGGTTTTGTGTTTTTATTAGTCTTTAGTTCTTGTTTGTCCTGGTGTGACTGGCTGTTTTTAGTTTTGGTTTTGTTTATTGATTTGTCTTTTTTTCTTGTTTAGGGGTAACGGTGATTTGATAACTTTGCAGCAATGTTTGCTTGAAACTCTTGTCGAAAGAGAGCCATGTGTGAATTGTTTTCATTCTTATACAGTAGTAGATTTTTAAAATGTAATTTATTTTTATTTTATTTTGTTTTGTTGTTCAAAATTCCATTTTCAGATATTTTGATGTTTTTCTTCTGTTTTTTCTATTGTTGTATATTAGCGGGGCTATATTGTAGATCTTGCCACTACTTTAAAATACTTAAGGGTTTAGAAAAAGAATATTTTTTTCTAATTAACTATTTAAGTATTACTATTTACCATAAATTATTAATTTTTTACCAGTAATACATTAATTCAGAGTCTTGAACTCCCCTGGATAGAATATGCCCACAACAGGCCTGTCATCTTTCATGCTGTCTAGTTTCCAATCACCTGTTTTCCGGTCCTTGGAGTCCGTCAGTTTCCACATTCTCTAGTCAGCTACGCTCTGTCTGGTGTCTGGCGGGACAATCTTTCCTCCAGCTCCTCCTCTTCCTTGGCTGGTCAACTGCCATTCCGCCTTTATGATCAAGGCTATTTTGGATGTCAGGGGAAGGGGGTTCCAGTACCTGGGGGACTGGGAAGGGTATGGCCCAGAGGCCGTTCTACCTGCCTATGGTAGGCCGCCAGATGGCCTTTGCAAGGCCACAAATGCTGAATTGCGACTATTGGGGATCCACCGTATAGAGTAAATTATTCTAGTTATTTGTAAATACGAACAGAAGGCATGATTATATTTTTAGCCATAAAGCAATAAGATGTTCCACTTGCAGAAATGATCTCGCATTTTGAGTTGAACTATGACAAAATAGTTATCGGCTTTGAGGAAATCACATCAACAGCAGTGGATCTTTGTTTCGATGTGAAGTATATAAAGCATCTTCCTTGCTCCGAGAATTAATAATGGGGCTTAGTCTGTGCACTTTCCGTAGGCGATAGACAAGCGACAATAGAAAAGCAGAACCTGAATTACCCTCATGCAAATTTCACACATCTGAATCAAATGCTCTCAAAAGACTGTCTCTATTCAACCTTCCTCTGATCAGAATCAAGCAGA
Source organism: Oostethus manadensis (assembly GCA_024372805.1). NCBI lineage: Eukaryota > Metazoa > Chordata > Actinopteri > Syngnathiformes > Syngnathidae > Oostethus > Oostethus manadensis. Next base: position 3,196,360 of record QODF01000024.1, read on the forward strand.
AGAGAAAATGATTCTCTCTTGGTTTGCGATTGTGATGGATGTCTTTGGAGCACAGATAAAATCTAAAACATGCAGCAGAGGTTGTAGAGACACAAAGTTGAGGAAATCCTGAAAAGAAAAGCATAACTTTAGGACAGTCTAAATAGTTTGACAACCAATGTCAAGCTAAACTATGACACAAGTATTGCATACAATTCAACAGTTTCCTTCAAACTAACACACAAAATGGACCAAAGTGTTTGCATACACGTTGTAATCTCTTGAGATACAAGCACAATCACCTGCCCAAAGATTTACACCCAAGAACCAAATGTATGTTGTCAGGGATGGGTCAGCTTTAGCTTTTGTCCATTCACTGGTTTGCAATTTTAGAAAAATGAGTTTGAATTACCATCACAGGAGACATAGAATATCTGACGAGACATTAGCAACCAAAAAATATTGCTGCTTTTTTGACTTTTTTACTCCGAATGAACAGCATTGCTCACTGAACTGACCATGTAGGAAGATAGTGTTTTGCTTTTTTACTTTTTTGGGGGCTTTCTTGAGAAAACTATTTAAACTAACAAACGCTTTGCAATACGATTTCGCCAGTCGTCATTAGTCTTTTTTTTTTTTTTTTTTTTTTTTAAGACTAGAATCCGTTACGGATGCGAATGCATTTTTGCCAAGTACTAGCATGAAATATGGACAGGTCGTCATTATCTGTAATGGCAATGAAGGAAAATACTCATTGGGTAACTACTTTTATGTACTTATGTATTCACTCTTGACGCTCTGTGATAGGCCAGTCACACACAGCAAGCACCTCTCCCTAGAATAGACTGGCTAGAGAGAGGCCTCTCACTCTTTCACATGCAAACACAATACAGACAGTGACTCTGCTTGCTTGGTTTGACTCCAGCTCACCTTCTCTATTTCGGTGTGTATGATATGTAAAGTTATTTGGTAAACTTCGTTACATATGCGGTGTATTTGACAGACCTGCCTCCTGTGTGTGTGTGTGGGGGGGGCGCTTGTATCTAAAGTTACTTGGTAAACTTGTTTTGTAACGTATGCGGTGCATTTGACAGAGCTGTCAAAATAACCACTTCATTTCACTCCTTGTTCATTGTCCTTTTTTTTTTTTTTACCAAAAAAAACTTAACCGTAAAGAATTTTCTTGTTTTTTGCAAACTCTCTTGGTGTCATGAGCATTTTTTAACTGCCACGGCCATTTCTGGTGAAAAAACAGCAACTTTCTGTTTATGCCCTGCCAACTCATACAGATATGGATACAGATCATTTAGATGGGTGAACAGATGCAGATAAGTAGTGTACTTGCTCATCCCTATTAACTAGCTAGTAAAGAAGACAGTTGATAAACTTTTTATGATGCAGCAGTTTTTGGCAGACTTTTTTTTTGGGTGTTCATCTTTTTGACGAAAATGGTTCTTGCTTAGGTAACATCTAAGTCAGTTCAATATATGATTTTTTTCAGTGAAGTTTTAGTCAACAAAAACTAAAAACCTTTGAGTTTAGTTTTAGTGAGTTGAGTCATTCAAAAAAAAAAAAATATATATAATTTATAAAATTATAAAAAATAAATAAAATTTAAATAAAATTGTAAAAAATAGAATGGCCTTAACTGTCAAAGCAAAAAAAAAAGGTTTTAATGGCTTATTAACTACTCGACTGGCACCCAACACTAATGTAAGGAGTTATTGGCTCTACTGAAAGTCGCTAAATTGTGTAAAGTTTATCAAGTAGCAAGTAAGATACAAACTGAGCTGAGGACAACCTAAAAAAAAACGTCCTCAGCGGAGTCAGTGATCAACGCGACACGGGCGTTTTCAACATCATAATGTCATATGCACATTGCTGGAGTCAAGCCAAGCAAGCAGAGAGTCACTGTCTGTATTGTTTGTGTGTGAAAGAGGACAGGCCTGGCTTCTCTCTCTGGCTGTAGCGAGTCTCTAGGGAGGGACTGCCGTTGTGTGTGACTGGCCACTCAGAGCGTGAAGAGTGAATACATAAGTAGTTACCCAATGAGAATTTTCCCTCATCACAATTACGGATAATGACGAGCTGTACTCGTTTCATTCTCGTACTCGGCAAAAATGCGTTATCTGTAACAAATACTCAAGTATCTGGATCCTCCCCATTTTCCATTTCCATGGCGCTGATCAAAATTACTAAGGAAATCACCAAAGCTACAGACCGCAGAAAGTGCGCAGCTGCAGTATTTTTGAACTCTACAAAAGCTTTCGATACAATTAATAACACCATCCTAATTACACAGTGAGAACGGTATGGAATCAAACAGTGTTGAATTGGGTTAAAAGCTATCTAGCAAAGAGGCAGCAATATATGAAGCTTGGAGATTACACTTCTGCAAGCTTAAATATATTGTGCGGTGTACACCAGGTGTCAATACTGAAACCAAAACTGTTCAGCCTATGTATAAATTATGTCTACAAAGTCACAAAAGACGTAAACTAGTATTTTCAGATGATACTAGTGCCTATTATTCTGAAGTGGCAAATAAAGTTACTGAAGAAATGACTTTACTAAAGAGATGGTTCATTATTATGATTGTCATATGAAGTAGTTATGGTGACAAGAACCTCACTGCCATTTTACCACATTGTTACAATACATTTTTGTATGTATTTTAAATACATAGAAAAATCTTACACACCTAGTGTTTTGAAGACAAGTAGACAAAGTGTTATAATGATAATGTGACTTTGTGTTCTACTCTGGCTTTGGGAGAGGAAAAGAGGTCAGTTTCCAAACGTCTTTAATGATTTCCACAAATATGTATATAAATATATATATATATATATATACCAACAAAGCACTATGTTGCCTGAAAGGTTAACTGAAGGGGCACAATGAAAAGGCCAAAAGGAAAGCAAAATACAAAACAGAAACAAGTCTGGTGGAGCTGGAATACGTGCAGTTGAGGAAACACTACCTGGACTGAATGGCGCTTGAGACCAACAAGAATACTCCAAGAAGGCTGGGTACTCTGAATTGCCGTTCGGCGCGTACACACAAACCACAGTCAGGACCCTTTCCCCAGCCCGAAGGCGTAGGGAAATAACCCTCTCGTTCACCAGGGATGACTCCAGCACAGAGGCACCAAGCCGGGGGGCTATTAATAAGCCCAACCCAGCTCGCCGCCTCTCTCCTGCAGCAACTCCAGAGTAGAACAAGGTCCAGCCCCTCTTAAGGAATTTGGCTCCAGAGAGCAAACTGTGGGTTGAGGTGAGTCCGACTATATCTAGTCGGAATGTCTCCGACTCTTCCACAAGCTCGGGCTTCTTCCCCACCAGAGGGGACATTCCATGTCCCAAGAACCAGATTTGGCCACCAAAGACCAGATCGCCCGGACACCCACCCTCGACCAGTGCCCAAATCGCATGGCACCCTGCAGGTGGTAGGTCCTGTGTATGTGTATCCTGTGAAGCACTTTGCGCACTAGTTAGGCTGTTGGAAGGTGTTACATAAATAAAATAATATAAATAAAAATAATATATATGGATTGGGGGCTGCACGGTGGCTGACTGGGTAGCACGTTGGCTTCACTGTCAAGAGGTTTAGGGTTCGAATCTCCGTTGGGCACCTCTATGTGGAGTTTGCATGTTCTCCACGTGCATGCGTGGGTTTTTTCCGGGTACTCCGGTTTCCTCCCACATTCCAAAAACATGCATGTTAGGTTAATTGTTAACTCTAAATTGTCCATAGGTATGAATGTGAGTGTGACTGTTTGTCTGCCCTGTGATTGACTGGCGACCAGTCCAGGGTGTACCCCGCCTCCCGCCCAAAGTCAGCTGGGATAGGCTCCAGCATACCCGCGACCCTAATGAGGACAAGCGGTATAGAAAATGAATGAATGAATAAATGGATTGATAAGTGGTTTGTCACCGGCCTTTGCTGTGTGGAGCAGGGAGTGTGCGGCATGCAAAGATAGGATGCATTGGAACGTTTTAGTTTTTGACTGAAAGATTACACGCACAATAAGCAGAAATGTTCTGCATTTTAAACGTCTGATAGCCCACCCACTAACATTTTTGTAGAGTTTCATTTCATTGATGAAAACTCAAACACAACTTGTCACGTTTTAGTCAAAGAGCCATGTTTAGCTTGTTTTTTTTTTGTCATGAAAAAAATCTTTGTCAAAGAAATGACTTCACCATTGACGAAAACAGCATTGCACCTTGACCCCTCCAGGATGTATTTAATATACTCTTTTCAATTTTGAAGACCAGTTGAAAAATTGCATCTATCTCTTCATCCATCTAAATGACCTGTATCTGTATTTCTACTCGTAGAGCGCGGGGTATGAACCGTGGTTTAACTGGGCATGGATGGGACTTAAATTGGAACATTATTTGAAGTATGAGATCGACATGGATTGATCAAAAGTTGCTGTAATTATTGTTTATTTGAAAACTATTTACAGAACAGCCTCAACATTGAGATTCAAATTGTGTATGTGTGTAAGTGATCTGTAAGACTATTATTTTGTAATGATCTGTGAGACTTTGGTGCTTCATCCAAACATCCAGTCAAAAAATGAAATACTCTGTCAGCCTCGTTACCTGTATTTTTTTAAAAAGCGGCGCTTTCAGTACTACCAGCAAAGCTTTCCAACTGACTTTCTATCACCAGCCAAATTAGAAGAAAAAAAAAATGCAACACGAGTCGTGTACCACTCTGTCTTGTCAAATGCACAGCGTACGTTACGAAACAAGTTTACCATGTAACTTCAAGCGGTTCTTACACCCGTGGACTCACAACGGCTGCTCACATAGCGTATCCGATATCTCTCAGCCAACACTCTGGATCTCCCGACCTCGTATCCACAATTAATGCACATTGCACGGCCACGGTGGGCGGTTTTTCCTGTGGTACACTCTGGTTCTCCCGGTGACGATAGCCATGGGTGCTGTAGGAATGCCAGTATGCCCATCTGGCAATCAAAAACTACCCCCTAAAACAGAAAAAATAAATTAAAAAAGGACCAATAAGTAAGGTGTGCCATTCTTGTGAATCGCCTCAAAAATGGACTTGTTGTTGTTCTTGATGGTTAAGATGGCTTCACAGAGGGCATCCACTGTCTTGAACAGACGTCCATTTTGTAAACTCCCCTTGCCATCCATTCCCAAATGATCTCAATTGAATTTAGATCAGGGGAAGACACAGGATGGTCCAAAAGAGTCACTTTATTCCTCTAGAAGAAGTCCCTTGTCAGGTGGGTATTGTGAACCTCAGCGTGGTCCTGTTGAGTTGAAGGAGACAAGGCCTTTGGAGACTTTTTTTGTTCTTAGTGGCCTGCACTCGGCACCAGTATCAACCATCGTAAGGGCTGAGGAACGTCCCGTGTCTTGACAGACAGGCAGTCGGAGCCTTCCAGTCAAGGCCGTGACATTTACTTAGGTCGGCCACTTGACTTTTATGTTCTATAACCATCAGGCTCTGTTAAGAAGTTTAAAAATTGCTTACTGCATATAACCTCATCAGCAATGGCACGCTGCAAGAGGAAATTTTTACAACCAGCCCCCTAAGACTTGTAACGCATAAACTGCGTTAAAGAATTTAGTGTGGTGGTTTCTGTGCTTGTTTAATCTCTGAAAGCTATTCTCAGCTAGGCTGTCTCCTCAAGTGATTTAGGTGATGAAAGTTCTGAGCCCATTATTTCCTGTCCTCATTTCAACATAGGACAAATGAGAACACTTTTGTCTGGATAATGTTGCGATGCCTGCAATGGCCGTAAGGTGGCAACATAAACTCAGATACAAAGCCACACAGTCCCCATCTTAATCTTTGTGATCCCCTCTCTTTGTATTTGGCTCAGTCACTGAATTCCAATTAAATTCTCTTATGCCCCAAAATGTTTTTTCCCCTCACCTATGATAGCATCAGTGGAGAAAAACAAACAAAATGCTTCAGTGAACAAAACGGATCTGATGAAACGATTTTAAAAATAAATGATTTCTGTGCTGGTTCATATATACTGTATATCGCATGTATTATTGTCGTTCATACATTTTGTATGTAGCCTCTATTTTAGATTGGACATATAGCCTAATTTTGTGGTATTACAAGTAACCGACAAAGTGTTTCAATTTTGCCCATCATCCACAATGACGTAAAAACGTCTCTTTTCTGTGCTTTCTCAAGATATAAAAACAGCTAAAAAGTGATAATTAATGCACACACCTATTTCACCATAAAAACACATCCTAAAACCACCAACATGGTTTTATGGTTTATATACATGCATTGACTACATGGTAATCGCATGTACCACTTACAGCATTTTGCTGTATTTTGGTCCTTTTACGCATTACCGGTGTGACAGGTCAAGGTATACCCGCAGCCCAGAGTAAACCTGGGGTTAAAGTAGCCTTGGCTAGTTTAACTCTGTGTATAGTATGGCCTAGGCCAGAGGTCTGCAACCTGCAGCTCCGGAGCCAAATGCGGCTCTTTTGTCCTTCAGCCGTGGCTGCAGCTGATATGTTTCCTTTATGCCTTTGTTTCCCTTCCTGTATGCCTTTAAAAGTTCTGCATTGGACTTGAGCGTGTGCCGTGCAATTCCCCACCAAAGTGCTAGGGGTAGTGTTTTCTGGTTTGTCTGCTTGGTAAGAAATCATGATGCAACTCTTTTGCCATTATTTAAGTTACTTTGTCACTAATGAACAATGGCAATAGAGGAAGGGGTACCAGAACTGGAATTAATCGATGTGTAAAAACGCTTTTATTGCGAATCAGCTTTATTGGCCAAGTGTGCTCACACAAATTAGGAATTTGTCTCCAAAATCGGGACAGAAGGGAGAGGAAGACAGAAAAGAAACTTGACATTACTTTTAAGAGCACCTTTAATTTAGTGGACAAATAGGTTTTGTGGCTCCATGTGGGTTTTCGTTTGGTGGAAATGGGCCAAAATGGCTCTTTTGATACTAAAAGTTCTTGACCCTTGGGCTAAGGCCATTTTATACCCTAGACCAGTGGTCCCCAAATTTTTCCCCCTTCAGACAATTGTCCATTTACCTTCTACTCCTGCACACTTACACAAAAAACCTTATTAATTCACTTCATTTATTATTTTATTTATTATTATACATTATTAAATTACATACAACACTTGTATGTAATTTTGGGTTGTGGCGGACACTAGGAGGCATGTCTCTCATCCAGTAGGCAGTTGAGTTGGGGGTGTGGTTTGTATCCCAGGTTTGGGTGTGCAAGCGTGAGCGCTATAAAGGTAATGTTCCATCTTTGGTTATTATTGTGAGCAGTGGGAAAAGGCTGAGTGTTTCTTACAACTGCCACAGGGTCAAAATTTCATGTTTTCCATGGTCACATTTTGATAAAGTTTCAAGAGTCGATATGTCAGGTAAGTCTGATAAGTTTCATTCATTTTCTATACCGCTTATCCTCATTAGGGTCGCGGGGATGCTGGAGCCTATCCCAGCAGACTTTGGGCGAGAGGCGGGGTACACCCTGGACTGGTCGCAGTCAATCGCAGAGATAAGTATCAACAGATTAATATCATCCGTTGTATATTTTAGAAATATTGAACATAGTTAATTGTTTAATTATTTTTATACTAATTCTGGGTCTAAATGTGTATTTTACGTGGTTACATTTTGATGAAGTTTAACATGTGCACAAGTAGATAGTAATCATACTAGATATGTTTTATTCCAGTCTAGTGTTGGCATCTTGCCCTTTGAATTGGTTGGAACCTCACTTTTTTTTTCCGCTCACAATGGCTATGGTTTAAATCTGCATATGAATTTATGACCAAATTAAAGGGGAAAGTTTAACAATCATGATAAAGCATTATCCCAAGTACAAAAATACATGAGACCAATGACAAAGCCCCATTTTCGGGGGAAGAATCCCCACTCAGTGACATGCCGTGCGGGGATTGGAACACCATAAATAAACTCTTCAAGATGAAACACTCTTAATGCACGAAATTCAGGCACAATCGTTAGTACTAATATTACTTCATATTACTAACCACATACTAAAACAGAATACCAATAACATGATATATTGTCATGTCATTTTCAGGGTTAAATACAGTGTTAATTTGTGTTCTGCTGATTTATACTCCACTGGGCCAGAGTATGCATGAAATTCTGCGATTGTCATTCTCTCACTACCAAGAAGAATACAATTATAATTTAGAAACATTAAAAATGAAAGTGTGGTTCTGGTTGAACTAGTCCTAATAGGTTCAGGGTTCGAATCTCCGTTGGGCATCTCTGTGTGGAGTCTGAATGTTCTCCCCGTGCGTGTGTGGGTTTTCTCCGGGTACTCCAGTTTCCTCCCGCATTCCGAAAACATGCATGTTAGGTTAATTGGCGACTCTAAATTGTCCATAGGTATGAATGTGAGTGTGACTGGTTGTCTGTATGTGCCCTGCAATTGACTGGCAACCAGTCCAGGGCGTACCCCGCCTCCCGCCCAAAGTCAGCTGGGATAGGCTCCAGCATACCCGCGACCCTAATGAGGATAAGCGGTATAGAAAATGAATGAATAACATTTATAACACTGATGGTTAAACATAGCTCATTAAGAAAATAAAGGTATTTTGTAGGGATGAGCGAGTACACCACTGTCTGTACCTGTTCACACATCTAAATTATTTGTATCCGTATCTGTCCTCGGAATGAGCGGGGAATAAACCGGTAGTGGGCTTTCTAGAAATGGCTGGGACTAAAATCGGTACACCGTGTACGTTATGAAACAAGTTTACCGAGTAACCTTAGATACGATCTTAGCTGAGGTCTTCTTCTTTTCCTTTCGGCTTATCCCGTTAGGGGTCGCCACAGCGAATCAATTGCCTCCATCTAACCCTGTCTTCTGTACCCTCTTCTCTTGCGCCAACTACTTTCATGTCCTCTTTCACTACATCCATAAACCTCCTCTTTGGTCTTCCTATAGGCCTCCTGCCTGGCAATTCAAAACTCAGCATTCTTCTACCAATATATTCACTATCCTAGCTGAGGTGAACCTAAATAAACCCATTCGGAGTAGAGGGAGAGACCAACGCAACACAAGCCATTTTCAACTCTGTCTTGTCAAATTCATTGCGCAAATAACTCTACATATCATACAAACTAATATAGAGCGAAATAGAGAATGTGAGTTGGAGTCAAGCCAAGCAAGCAGAGAGTCACTGTCACTATTGTTTGTGTGTGAAAAAGTGAGAAGCATAGAGTCTGTGTAGGGAGGGGTGGCTTGACTGGCCAATCAGACGCGAAAGAGAAATACATAAGCAGTTTCCCAATTAGGATTTGTCTTCATCACGATTACGGATAATGACAAGCTGTACTTGTTTCATGCTTGTACTCTAGAAAAATCCATTTAGCCATAATGAATACTCGTATAAAACAACTATCCGGCTCATCCTTAGTATTTGAAGTACTGCTGGTAACATTCATTCATTTTCTATGCCACTTGCTCTAGGCTGGAGCCTATCCCAGCTGATTTGGGTGGACTGGTCGCCAGCCAATCGCAGGGCACATATAGATTTAAAAAAAAAAATTCACATTCATACTGATGGGCAGTTTAGAGTCACTAATTAACCCAGTGGTTTTCAAACTGGGGCGCGCCCCATAGGACTTTCCGTGTGTATCGGTGTATTGGACACGGCCCTATCTCCAAAAGGGGGGCACGGCAAAAGAAGTTTGGGAACCACTGAATTAACCTAACATGCATTTTTGGAATGTGGGAGGAAACCGGAGTACCCAAAGAAAACCCACGCATACACGGGGAAAACATGCCAACTCAACCCAGATGTTCAATGGAGATTGAAACCCAGATCTCATGACTGTGTCCACGCAGCCGCAGAATCAGAACATGTAGACATATATGTGACATTATTAGCAAGACCGAGTTTTCTTCAATCAAAAAGAGACGGATTGGTTTATGTAATGGGGTGTGGGATTTCTGTGCCAGCAGATTTATTCAGTTCATAAGAATGTTTAAAGCCTCTGAAATTGGAACTCCAAAGTGAACAGAGAGAGTGTTCATCTTAGAAAAAGAAGGGGGGCTTTAGCATAAGATCCACAAAATCCACAAAAGGTCAGGTTGATGAATGGCTTTACTAAATGTTAATTACACATTCAAGCTTAGCATTTGTTTCTAATTGTTCAACTAAATGATCATGACGGCTTCATTATCATATTTAAGACAAAAAAGTAGAATTTTTCAAAACTCAGGTGTTATTGAATGACACACAAAAAGGGTGCAAAGTCAAATAGACGCCACCGGTCTCAATATTAAGTATAGATATGTTTATAGATGTAAAAATGTATTATGAATTTCACTACCCTGTATATGATTACTGTTAGGTATATCTATAAACATGTTATCATTTATTTGCTCCTATACACATTAGTTCTCTATTCTTAAATGTCTTATAACTTGTGCTGCCATAATCTATATATGTGTGTGTGGTCAGCAATGAAATCATGTAGCTGTGGAAGAGAAGGCCAGGGCAGCTTGGCCTTCCAATATCGCTTGAAACATTCTGTTCTAATGATTATCATATTAGCCGTCACAGCCTTTAGATTAAAACACTATGAGACCTTGCAGCTTGAAAAAAACTCCTTCCTTTTAGGGCTGCAACGTGTTTTATGTAACTAGGGAACACCCAAAGAAAATAAAAAGAGAGGAGACGGCAGAGTGTCTTCAGAACGGCAGGAAGATGTAACTGAGTACATCTCTGTGCATTCTCCTCGCGAGTAAAAAGCAATCTCTGTTGTCTTCTTCCTTGTTATGATTGTTTTAGGTTGCTTGAACCTGACAATTACATTTGTTTTGATATGTATTTTTCTAATAAGCAAGTTGCTGGCTACAAACACCTTAGCGAAAAAGGCCTTAGCTGCAGATAGAGTGGTGACTATAATGACTTGCAACAATAGGCAATATTTTTTGCATTTCTTGGAATATTATAAGCCTGCATATTCTGAAAATATGATTGACGTTCTTGAATCCACCTTGTCATGTATGAATAACCTTTGTCTTTTTGTTACCAGTCAACGTGATTTTATAAGATACTATTATTAGATGGCCGCACGGTGGCTGAGTGGTTAGCACATTGGCCACACAGTCAGGAGATCTGGAAGACCTGGGTTCAAATCTCCGTTGGGCATCTCTGTGTGGAGTTTGCATGTTCTCCCCGTGCGTGTGTGGGTTTTCTCCGGGTACTCCGGTTTCCTCCCACATTCCAAAAACATGCATGTTAGGTTAATTGGTGACCCTAAATTGTCCATTAGAGTATGAATGTGAGTGTGAATGATTGTTTGTCTATATGTGCCCTGCGATTGACTGGCGACCAGTACAGGGTGTACCCCGCCTCACGCCCAAAGCCAGCTGGGATAGGCTCCAGCATCCCCGTGACCCTAATGAGGATAAGCGGTACAGAAAATGGATGGATGGATGGACTATTATTAGATGCAGAAGCAATCGATTCGGAAGTGTTCTGAAAGCAAAATTGCATGCTTATAAACATTGGCAGCCCCAGAAGACATAAAGCCATAGCGGCAGTTTATTTTTATTTTTATAAGAACTGATCAATATTTCCTCAATATGAGAATAAGTGTTAGTCCAGCTATGCACTAAGTATGTACAGTATCAGCTGTATGATGGACACAAGCAGCATGTGGTTACAAGGGTCGGCGACAAAATCCATCCGTTTTCTATGCCGCTTATCCTCATTAGGGTCGCGGGTATGCTGGAGCCTACCCCAGCTGACTTTGGGCGGGAGGCGGGGTACACCCTGGATTGGTCGCCAGTCAATTGCAGGACAGACTTACAACCATTCACACTCAGATTCATACCTATGTGTCATGTTTTGCTCGGCTCGGCATGCTGTAGCGACCCCGATGATGCAGAGAGTTGGACGTCAGGCAGGTAAGTGTGGGGGAAAAAAAGTATTTTAATAAAGCTGCGAGGCAGTGGCAGGAACAAAAACAGGTCCACGGGAAAGCAAAGCACGAATGACAATGAGCCGACCAAGACTGGCGCACATCAATAGCCAGACAAACAAACGAGGAACAGGTGCATGTAATCAGAGAAAAACTAAAGTGCAAGGAAAACATGCGAAACCACGAAAACAACACAACACAGGAAATCCAACTCGAAACAAAACCAAAACTGTCACGGGAACACCCGGATCGTGACACTATAGACAATTAGAATCAATAATTAACCTAACATACATGTTTTTGGAATGTGGGAGGAAACCGGACTACCCAGGAGAAAACCCAGAAATTGAACCCAGATCTTCTATTTGTGTGGCCAACAGGCCATTGTGCGGCCTCGGGACAGAATATTGCAATATATTTAGGGATGCCCGATAATAACAGTCGGCCAAAATTTTCAGACGGTGTTGGCATAAAAATCTGATTCTGGAATTATTTCTAAGTTTCTCCTTCAGGTAAATACATGTAATTCTGAAATCAAACCATCTGACAAGTCTGGATTGTAATACTTTCCAGTATTAACAAATGATGATGGTGAATGATACAGTAGTGATGTGCTGATCAACACTGAATTATCCATGATACTGAAATATTGATACCAGATCGCTATGCTTTTAGATTGATTCTCACTCAGAATATTGATAATATGACACATAAATAATTTGAGGTAATGTATATCATTAACGGGATGTCCACATGGAAAGGTTTTCAGGTCAAAACGGCAAAGTATTTTAGCATTTCAGACCTTTATGCACACGGAAATGGTGTTCTGGGTGACCTGAAACTGTGTTGGTTTTTTGTTCAAATGACTTCCAGAGTGGGAAATCTGATATCTCTGAATTGTGGTTTCTTCTTCTTTTTTAACTTTTTATTTAACCATTTACAACATGTGAGGATGACAAAGGAATTCAATGACAGGAATATGGCTCATAATGTGACCAGGGTCCATTGCTCCATCTTGAGGGTAGTATGGTCAAGATTTTCAGCTCACTTGGAGCACATTTAGTCCATGGTTTTGTTGTTTGGTTCAGGGTTTTGAGTACATGGTGGATGGAGAGTGGACAAGTGACACTACGGCCTGTGACCCCCTCTTTACTCGCCTTTGTTCTCGCAGTTATGTTTGTCTTTCCATAGTTTGCCGTGATTCATTTGCTCAAATATAGCGTCGCCGCCTTGATCGAATATCCGCTGAAAGAAGACAGCTCCAACCATGATGGTGAAGGTGGATGTTCTCTTGAAAAGAAGAACTCGCGAGCCCCATTGACCTAACGAAATTGGCCGGCAGGCCAGACTATATATTTGATACACACACACAATGTATTCTTATCCTAACAGTCCACCTGGACTCTTATTTATTTATAAAAGCATCATACAATCTTCTGTATGTTCTTTTGTACCTTTAATCAGAAGCACTTTAAACATTAGACCACATCGAAAAACAAATTTTAGTTTTTTTTGCCCCCTGATAAAGACACCTGGTATATGCATGAATAAAGGATGTGTGATATACAATATGAACTATCAACGTTCAAACATCGAGTATTTAAGAGTATGTTGATGTCCCTCCTTTTTTTACTTTCCAGACAGTGCATTGGGTAGGTTTGTTGTGTGTCACATATGGGTTGACTTGTGCTTTTCTGGCACCATGGGTAGAGGAAGTGGGTTGCTGCAGAAACTTGAACCATCAAAAGGTTGTCTCAGACTGAATTAAACATCAGGTTGCCAGCTTGTATGTTTATTTAATTTATATTAAACACTTTGAACGCCTGACAGGCCAGATGTGGCCCCTGGGCCGCAGTTTTCCCACCCCTGTTTTACACGGTCTGTACACAAATTGTGGTTTCTGTGTAGACAAGCAACACGTTTCAAAAAGATGACGTGACTGACACGTCGTCGTCACGTGGCCATGTAAAGTCAGCTTTGACAACAAGCCAACAGAGTATTTGAATATTTGGACTTGACTCCACAATCTCCTGATATTTTGTTGTTTAGATTGCCAAAAGGACTCGCAGAAGTAATTGCACAAGTCTAGCCGAACCTTGGAACGCAAGACAACCCCGACTAACATTATGTGCATGCGTTCTTTCTTCTTTTTGTACAGTTCGGCGTGTGATTCCATCTGTCTTTTTACAAAGCCACATATAGATGTGCTTTGTTTATTATTGTTTTCAGCAAGTGATTCGTTCCCATCTGGATGCAACTATTTACTAATTGAAATCTTGTTAAAATGCGCTTAGTGAGAGCTACATTTTTTTCCCGTCGAAGTAAGTGCGTGAAGCGTCTGCGATCATTAAGGCTCAGTTTGTTCAAACGATGGCCTTTTTTTTTCCTTTTGTTGACTGGAGAGGATGTACAAGGCAGTGGCTCTGCTGAGGATATTATAAAGTACAACTATTTTGGTGCTTTTCTGAATACATTTCATGAACACAAGATCGCAACTGGTTGCTGATTCCTTCAACCTTAACTTGGTTTGGCGAGAGGTACAGATTCCTTGAAATAAACGAGTTACACGTGCTGAAAGCTGCTAGGAAGCCAAACTAACCGGTTAATTACTAAAGTTTAAAGCAGTTGCCTAGCAACAATCCCAAACAAAAGAAAAAAAAGAAAATGAAGTAAGCATCTATTACAATTGTAAAGGATGCTGGCCCTGGATACATGGACTCAAAATCACAAGCATGAGTCTTGTTGCCAAATGTGGAGGGGGAGGACGATTACAGCCATGAGTCGAGTACATAAAAAAACAAACGAGGAAAATTTCAGGGATGCAAGATAGGAAGCTAAGATGGATGGAGGTGGAGATTCAATATGTACCATCGCAGAATGACAGTCTCATCGAAAAGATCCTAGGGGTCCATGGTGATGTCATAAACCTTATGGAGGAAAATAGAGCACCGAGGAAAGAAAATAAAGCTCTAAAAGAAGAAATGGATAAGTTGCAAAATAATGTTGCATTGTGTGCTGCTCTTAAAGAGGATAAAAAATCCTATGTCAGATAATAAAGCACTGCGCACTGATATCAAGGCTTTGCAGGATAATATGAAGCCACTATTGGATGAAAATGCTGCCTTGAGCGCTGATCTCAAGGAAGCTAAAAACCATATGCAAGAAAATAGAGCATTATACAAGGATGTTAGAGTTCTGCAGAAAGATATCAAGACATTATTGGAAGATAATGCTACCTTGCCTGCTGCCCTCAAGGAGGTTAAAAACCCCAAGGAAGAAAATCATGCATTATGCAACGACATCAATGCTATACAGGATGATATCAGGTCACTATTTAGGGATAATGCCGCCTGGCGCACCACTCTGAAGGAAGAGAAAGAAGCCAAGAATAACATCACTGAGCAAATGAAAACTATAAGGGAGGAGATGGATCAGAATTCACGAATGAATGATGTGATCCTCACAGGGCTCAGAATTACATCCAGGTCAAAAGATAGGGAAGCTCATAACAGAGGAGAACCAGATGGAATGAATGTTCCTTCAGCAAAGCAACAGATTGTCAGCTTTCTACAATCAAAGGAGGTGGACACCGACATCAACACTATTAATACTTGCATCCCACTGTATGCCAGAAATAATACCACACCTGTCATCAAGTTCACCAACAGGGAATTCAAAACTTCACTGCTGAAACAGAGGAGAAGAATTTGAAAGGCACAAAAGTCTACCTAAATGAGCATCTGACTAAACGAACGCTGACATTGCCAAGAAATCACGCGACTTGAGGAAGCAGGGAAAGATACAAAGTACTTGGAGCACCAACGGAAAAATATACATTAAGCTTCATGAAGGTCCAGGAGAAGCAGGAGTGCTGGTTGTCAAAGATATTAACGATCTGGATGCATACAAAACATCATATAATCATGACAACAAAGATAAAAGAGGACACAACACACAAAACAGTAAGAGGGATTACATTCAATAATACGAACATTGATATCAACATTGAAAGGGCACGCTCAACAAAGTATGAAAATCAGAAACTCAAGTACTTACATTTAATGACACTCAGTACAACACCAAGACAGCAAGATGGTGATCCGGTAATTAACAGGGGAAGAGGGAAGAAAAGAGGATGAAGAAAAAATGTTTTAAAAATAAAAATGATATATGCATGTATGTGTATGTATGTAATATATATGTATGTATACGTATACATATGAATGTAATATGTGTGTATCCATGTGTATATACACAGTATGTATTAGTAAATGTGAGAAGGGGTTAAGATTAAATAAGATCTGCTTCTTCCTACTCCTTTTTGGACATGTAGAATTGAGGAATGTAACATGAATAATTCTTTGTACAATGTATGCATGTTCGAAACAATTTCAACCAAACCAAATCATAAAACCGAGCTATGAATAAATTCTGAATTAGTTTTCATTCTTATGTAGGCCTTAATATTTAATTTCAATGGTTTTAATATTTGATTTACAATTTTATATTTTTTTGTCTTGTTTTTTCTGCTGTATGCTCCATTAGGATGACTACTGTACTGTACCTCAATATACTTTATAAATAAATACATACATTACTCTGAGGTTTTGTATTCATTATGCTATGAGCTATGCTATGATTTCAAATGCACAACTTTTTAATTTTAACTGGAGGTGTATTTGCTTCGAAATCAGATAGCAGCCTGAATTTCACTCAGTATTGTATCGGGATGAAAATGAGTGGTAGCGCACATCACTAGTGAACAAATAATTATGGGCTGTATATAATATAATGCTGTAGGGCACAAGAGTTCCTCAGAGGTTTCAGGTGTTGTCACATGTTTGACTGACACAGGGAAGAACTGCTTGACAATGAGTAGGAACAAGTAACACTGGTGTGTCAAAAATGGGGAAAAAACCAGAGGCTGTCTCTCTGAAGTCGGCTGCCAATATATGGCATCAAAGCTGAAAAAACTAGCAAAAGTATTTCATTTTCATTTCATTATGTTTTAAACACCCACTCAAATTCGATTTTTGAATGCATTTTCTGACTGAAAGGACATCAAATGTGAATCTCAGCAATGAGCCAATTAACAAGTGCTTTTGGTTTGAAAAACAGACAGCGTGTTTTGATAGAATGGAAGTGTTAAAAACATTTTATTTTAATGAGGGGAAACAGTAATGCAAGCAGCTCAACGCAAAGTGATGTAATGGTGAATATTTACTGTTATGAATATTTACATAATGTAAAAGCATTCATGATGATATATTGTGCAATTATTTTGGTTACATAAAGTGTCCTCGTTACTGGGTCAAATGTAACTGCTACGAACCTTTTATCTTGTCTTGACGCTCCCATCCATGAGTTTAAAAGACTTCAAGTTGGACTTAACTTTGGATGGACACTCAGGGAATCCCATACCAAACTGAAGGGGAAGAGGTAATCTAATTAACAAGCATGTATACCAATGAAAATACACCCCATAGCCTATGGAAAATTGCATATTTTATACACCCACACAGACTTTTCTAACAGAGTGCTTCTCACCCTATCTCTAAGGGAGAGCCCTGCCACCCTGCGGAGAAAACTCTTTTTGGCCTTTTGTACCCGCGATCTTGTCCTTTCGGTCACTACCCAAAGCTAATGACCATAGGTGGGGGTAGGAACGTAGATCGACCGGTAAATTGAGAGCTTTGCCTTTTGGCTCAGCTCTCTTTTCACCACGACAGATCGGTGCAGAGTC
Source organism: Oostethus manadensis (assembly GCA_024372805.1). NCBI lineage: Eukaryota > Metazoa > Chordata > Actinopteri > Syngnathiformes > Syngnathidae > Oostethus > Oostethus manadensis. The sequence continues at coordinate 3,214,042 of QODF01000024.1, forward strand.
CGCATCACTGCAGACGCCAATCAGCCTGTCCATCTCGCGTTCCATCCTTCCATCACTCGTGAACAAGACCCCGAGGTACTTAAACTTCTCCACTTGAGGCAGGACCTCATCCCCGACCCGGAGATGGCACTCCACCCTTTCCCGGGCGAGAACCATGGACTCGGACTTGGAGATGCTAATTCTCATCCCAGCCGCTTCACACTCAGCTGCGAACCGATCCAGTGAGAGTTGAAGATCACTGCTCGATGAAGCCAACAGGCCCACATCATTTTCAAAAAGCAGAGATCAAATCCTGCGGCCCCCAAACAAACTGCCCTGGCGCGCCTAGAAATTCTGTCCATGAAAGCAGTGAACAGAATCGGTGACAAAGGGCAGACCAAGCGGAGTCCAAACCTCACTGGAAACAGGTCCGACTAATTTTTGGCAATGTGAACCAAACTCTGACACCGGTCATGAACGAACCAACTGGATTAGGTGGTCCGATACCCCATATTCCCGGAGCACTCCCCACAGTATTCCCCAAGGAACACGGTCGAATACCTTCAAGTCTACAAAACACATGCAGACTGGTTGGGCAAATTCCCATGCACCCTCAAGGAGCCTGCCGAGAGTATAGAGTTGGTCCACAGTTCCACGACCAGGACGAAAACCATACTGCTGCTCCTGAATCCGAGACTATCGACTATCCGGCAGGTCCTCCTCTCCAGAACCCCTCAATAGACCTTATTGGGAAGGCTGAGGAGTGTGATCCCACAATAGTTAGAACACATCCTCCGGTCCCCTTTTTGAAAAGCGGCGCCACCACCCTGGTCTGTCAGTCCAACGTCCACGCAATGCTGCAGAGTCATGTCAACCAAGACACGCCCACAGCATCCAGGGCCTTAAGGAACTCCGGGCGGATCATATCCGCCCCCGGGGCCTTGCCACCAAGGAGCTTTTTGACCACCTCGGTGACCTCAGCCCCAGAGATAGGCGAACCCGACTTAGAGTCCCCAGGCACTGCTTCCATGTTGGAAGGAGGGCCGTTTGGCGCATAAGTGCAAACAGTCAGGACCCGTCCCCCCACGAAGGAGTAGGGAAACTACTCTCTCGTTTACTGGGTTAAACTCCAACGTGCAGGCCTGGAGCTGGGGGGCAACAAGAATTGCCACCCCTGCTCGTCACCTCTCATTGCCGGCAACACCAGAGTGGAATGAAGTCCAGCCCCTCTCGAGAGGACTGGTTTCAGAGCCCTTGCTGTGCGTTGAGGTGAGTCTGACCATATCTAGCCGGAATTTCTCCACCTCACACAGGCTTCTTCCCTGCCAGAGAGGTGACATTCCATGTACCGACAACTAGCTTCTGTAGCCGAGGATCGGACCGCCAAGGCCTCTGCCTCCGGCCGCCACCCAGCTCTCTTGCACCCGACCCCTTTGGCCCCTCCCACAAGTGGTGAGCTCATGGGAGGGAGGACCCACGTTACCTTTTTGGGCTGTGCCCCAAAGGGAGCAGGCCCGGCCACCAGACGCTCGCCATCGTGCCCCGCCTCCGGGCCTGGCTCCAGAGGGGGGCCTCGGTGACCCACGTCCAGGTGGGGGAAGACGATGTCCATTGTTGTTGTGCATCATTGGTCTATTGACCCCAATGAATGAATTCACCGACTCATTTCCATTGCACTCAAACAATATAATAAGCAATTTCAATGTTGGCTGATTTCATTCAATCAAAATGCAGTTACTGCATTACTTTTCATTGCTGCTGGATTGACAGTCATACGGTTATTTTGTCTGACAAACTAGAGCGCCAGAAACATACCTGCACACCTTGTCATCCATCAATACAGTGAAATAAACATCGGTCGAGGGGATGAGAAGGCTGAATATGGGAAGCTTTTTACAAACTTACAAGCACCCACAATCAAACTACTGCATATAAATTTAACATTATCTATTTACTCTCTCGAGCACCATACACTCCCATCTGCATGTCTGTTCTCTTACCATAGTCAATAAGTTGCTGTAAAACAGTAGGTGTGCAAGCACAGTCATCACTTCTTGAGCTGTAGGCCACGCCAAAGGGAGACAGAGGCATGGAATAGCAGGCAAATATATACACTGATATACTGCCTCCTTTTGTTCCTTCTCTTCACTCACTCACAGTGTAATGGCCCACTTTCAAACTGCTGAATTAAGGACTTTAGTGACTTACAGTCTCTTTGTTTTCAGCTCAAAGGCGACTGTAGGAGAGCAGACAGCAGCTGACACAGTTCAAAAATACCTCGTCTCTTTTCTCACAGTTTGTTGGTTCCTGTATATTTATTAGTCACAATGACAAATAAGATCAAAGTTTTTTTTAACTTGCTGGGCTGGCACTGTTATCCCCAAGAATGCACACACAACTTTGTTTACATTCATTGACGCAATCACACGTGTGTGCATGAAGCGTTTTAACGACACAATATGTCACTGCCATGACTCCGCAACCCCACAGCAGTATGGGACAAACTTTCTTTAGCTTCATGTTGGGTTATGTAGCAGCAGTCATCAATAGAAAAAAAAAAGCACAGCGACTGTCTGAAAGCCTATTCTAACAAGCAGAGTTAAGCAGTGCGCTTGAACGCCTCATCACACAACGATGCCCATTACATCTTGATGGAAGGTAGTGTGGCACGATCGCATGTGTGACCCACGTTCTACCTGTCACTCATCCATCAGCTGCCATTTACCTCCCCTCCTGATTCGGTGTTGCGCCTCTACGGCAACGTGATGAACAGACGTCTCAAGCGACATACGGAAATGCAACTTGGATCTTAATTATTGAGATAACGAATAAACGAACTCGGCGAAAAGATCTATTGCAAAAGTTGTCCGTTAACTTGTAGCAGTTATGTGGAAAAAAGTCAATTGTTTGATGGCTGTGGTCCGCATCCTGAACTCCACTATAAAATGTGTTTTCAACACTTGTTTTTGAAAGTATTATTTCATGATATTTCAGGATTGATGTGTAATTATCTATATTGTCATAGTTAATTGAATTGTGAATAATTAAACTAATCAAATATTTTGATTGCTTGTAAACTTTGTAAGCTGTAAATGTGAAATACTAATCATTTGACTTATACAATGTACATAATCATATTCATAATGATACTAAATATTTACGTTATCTGTTTAGAGTAGGAGGCAGATCTTTTGGGACTTTTTTAAAAGAAGCTCACAGGCTGAGAAAGTATATATAGTGTCTCAACTCTAAAATAACCATTGTGCATTCTTCACACAGGGATTAAGGTGACATACATGAAAACTGAGACATTTACGGCATTTTTATTGAAAACTGAATTGTATGAAAACCGAGGTTGCATTAGACTGAACTGTACCAATAGTAGCGATGTTAGCAGGTAGCACATTTGTTACCACTGGTCTTTTATTGTATTGTTCATGTTAGTTGGGGAGACGATTTAGTTTGACGTTAGATATGGGTATGCCACTTTTAAAAAAGCATCACTTTCTCTGGCATTTTACATGTGAGCATAAGTACACTGGAACCTCGATTAATGAAAACCTTATTAGTGTTATAGTGTTAAGTTTAGTATGTAATGTACTGTATTCATTTAAATGAAGTTATTATTTAATTATTATCATTATTATTTTTTGTTTCTTCTTTCCCCTGTATTTTTGCTCATTTTGCTCTGTGACTGCTCTGGTTGTTGCTGAAATCTTGATTATCACGGTTGTTTATAATATGGTTGAAATATGTTTGTGAGGTTCTCCTGCACCCTTTCTTATATCCCTCACCGCACCCCCCACCCGTATCTTTTCAGGTCAGGTCCGGCATCGAAATGTGGCGCAACAAAATTCATAATAAACGCAGTCAAATGTCAAGGGAGACTCATTTGGATTATGAAATCTCCCTTGGCAGAGAAATTTTGCTCAGCATTTAAAGGCAGCTTGACTCCCATTCAGCTGTTATGATGCTGGACAAGACAAAAAAAAAAAAGAAAAAATATAAAAATAAAAAAATAAATGAAGTTACAGAACGTAAACTTATGAATGATTTCTGCCATCTGCCTCCTCCTCCCCTTCGCCATTAAGCACACTTTGCTCAACCTGAAAGGTAAAGTGTCACTTTTCCTAACAACATTTATAATTTTTTTTTGCTTTTATTGTTTTGTCAGTTTTTTTAACGTTCATGCACATGTTAAATGTTTATGTTGTCATTAATGAACATTTCTTTTGGGTGGGTACAATATTTACACTTTATACGACTGTTTTCGCGGGGGTTTGACAGAAAAGCCTCTGTGGAACAAATTCATTTTGTATCTTGAGGTATTTTAAATACACTGATGTCACTGTTGCATGTTAGGGAATGTTATAGTGGTGATTTTAAAGCATGTTATTGGAGGGCTAAGCGTACATTGCTGTTAGCGGACAAGCATGTTAAGTGTAAGTATGCATCTACCGGTAGAGTTACCAAGTTCCTGCAGGTACTAATTAAGAGTATAAAGCTTTTGCATCGTGCCCTACCAAAACAGTGGCTTGGTATCAAGGAGGCTAAAACCCATGGCTGCCACCAGAAAGTCAGAAAACAAGTTTTACACAATTCAGTGCTGTACCTGCTGCTAACAATTACTCTCCCCAGTGTCCAATCTAAAGCATCTGGTTGAAGCATCATCTGATGGTTTGTGCAACTGTCAGCTTTACAAAAGCTACTTTTAATTTGCTTGGATACCACCTGAGCCTGTTACGTAGGACTCCCCTGGTGTTTCTTTTCAGTCCTGCCTGCAGGTATTTCTTAAAGCTCTTTCTCAAACAAAAATCAATACTGAAAGCAGAGGGGCTTTGTAGGTCGCACGCCTATGTTTCACTCTTTTGAAGCAAAGCAAAAGAAAGTAGACATATGTACAATAAAAAAAAACTTTTTAAAAAAAGTTTACTTGATGTTCCACATCATCTCAAGTGGAGGGAGGTGTGCAGTCCATGGTGGAAATGCTTCGTGTCTAAGCACAGGTATAGAGCATAGAGCCTGTTCTTTTAAACCAGTCAAACGTGTTTCAAGATGAGCTTTCTCGACTGGGTGCTGACTTTTTATCTTTGTTCAGTGACTGAAAAACATGTGAACCTCACTGTTTTCCTTGTGTTTCATGTACATTACTTGAAAATGTGTCTTCAGTGCGGCTGCACGGTCCCTGAATGGTTAGCACATTGGCCTCACAGTCAAGAGGTTCAGGGTTCGAATCTCTGTTGGGCATTTCTGTGTGGAGTTTGCATGTTCTCCCCGTGCATGCATGGGTTTTCTTCGGATACCCCGGTTTCCTCCCACGTTCCAAAAACATGCATGTTAGGTTAATTGGCGACTCTAAATTGTCCATTAGAGTGTGATGTTTGTCTGGATGCCCTGCGATTGACTGGCGACCAGGCCAAGATGTGCCCCGCCTTCCACCCAAAGTCAGCGGGGATAGTCTCCTGCATACTTGCGACCCTAATGAGGATAAGCGGTATAGAAAATGGATGGATGGGTGTCTTCAGTGCTATCAAATAGGCATTGCAGGTGATGCTCAATAAATTAGAATATTGTGTAAAAGTTAATGAATTTCAGTAATTCCATTCAAATAGTAAAATTATACAATGCATGCAATGCAATGTTTTCAAATGTATTTTAATTTTTATGACTTCTACTGACTGAAAACCCCAAATTCAGTGGCTCGGAAAATTGGAATATTGTGAAAAGGTTAAGCATAGTGTTTCTATCAACCATGAGTCCCATTCTAATCAGGTAAAAAACTCCTAACACCAGCAACGGCCTTTAAATGGTCTCTCAGTCTAGTCCTGTATGTTGCACAATCATGGGGAAGACAGTTGCCCAAAAGACAATCATTCATCGACACCTTGCTAAAGAAGTTGGCTGTTCACAGAGCTCTGTGTCCGAGCAGATTAACAGAAACTCACAAGGGAAAAAAATGTTTTTTAAAAAGGTGTACAAGCGACGGTTGGATTGTGAACCAAAACCCATTCGAAAATGGACAGCTACCAAGCACAGATGCAGGAGGTGGGTTTCAGCTGTCGTATTTCTTGTGTCAAACAACTTTTAAACAAAAGACAACATCAGAAATGCCTCACCTAGGCAAAGGACAAAAATGGACTGGACTGTTGCTGAGAGGTCGGTCCTATGTTCTCTGATAAAAGTAAACTGCTTGGCGTCCAGTGTAAAATTATGGTTTACGGTGCCTTGACATTTGCTGGTGTTGGTCCATTGTGTTTTCTGAGGTCCAAGGTCAGTGCAGCTGTCTACCAGGAAGTATTAGAGCACTTTCCGCTGCTGGCCAACATTAGAGATGCAGATTTTGTTTTCCAACAGCACTTGGCACCTGCACACAGTGCCAAAACTACCAGTACCTCGTGGTATCCCTGTCCTTTTTGGCCAGCAAACTTGCCAGACCTCAACCCAATAGAAAATGTATAGCGTATAAAAATCCAATGTGCCAGACCCAACAATGCAAAAGAGCTGAAGGCCATTATCTGAGCAACCTGGGCTCTCATAACACCCGAGGAGTGCCATAGACTGATCGACTCCATGCCACGGCATATTGCAATATTGCACATTGGAATATTTCTAATATTGAGTGCTGTAGACTTTTCATGTTCATACTTTTCAGTTGGGCATTTTTAAAATCATTTTTAGGTCATGAGTATAATTCAATTTTTTTTAAATACACAATTTGGGATTTCCAATAGTTATCAATTCTAATCATCAAAATGAAAAGAAGAAAACATTTGAAACGGACAAGCGGCATAGAAAATGGATGGATTTGAAATCTATCAGTCTGTGTGTAATGCATGTACAGTATATAGTATACAGGTTTCACTTTTTTGAATGAAATTACTGAAATAAAAATCAACTTTTTGGTCATATTGTAATTTGCTGAGCAGTACCTGTAGAATGTGAGGTCATTTGTTCCATTACATATTTCAATGTCATCGTAAAACCTAAAAAAATATTTTGTCATCCAATGTAAGAATGAAGAGAAGTTAACCACTATGAACTAAAACAACTGTACTTACTTTACAACATATTGTAAGTTTTTGCTGTTGAAGTCATCGTGGAACATTTTTCCCTGCTCTATAATGAAAAAAATGGAGTGGTCATATCATCACACATAACCAGGAAGTGACATTTTGACTAATACTTACAGTACTCAAAGATTTTTCTTTCTCAAGTGCAAACACAAATGACAAGGGCCAGACCACGAGCTTGTCTTTTACGAACAGTTGCTTCGGCTTTCATCCCCATTATGCAGAGTTTTTGTTTATTCATGTTAGATATACATATTATATTACATTTTCATACTACAAATATAGCTTACTAAATATAGTATGAGTGTCTTTATTAGTGGGGAAAAAATGCTTATCACTGTGTGCCTCCGGTGCTCTGATTTTTGTTTTGTCCTTCTTCTGACATCATTAAACCGTTTTTTTTCACGGGGCAACGTTTTTCAGTACGTCAGGGTAAAACTGATTTATTCATTCATTCATTCATTTTCTACGATACTTGAAATCTCCTGCCAGGCCACTTTTGCATTGTCAGCCCGGGAGGTCTCCTTGCGTGACTCTATATTCTATATATTATATATACCTCCCAGACCAAAATATTACCTCTCGTCTGGGAGAGGTTTGGCCGTCTTCCGCTGTCTTCATCAAATTCAACAAAACTTGCAATTCGCTTTGCTAGCGGCGCATTTAAAGGTGAAGAGAGGAGCTCATTTGATTGGTGAAGATTTGACCCGGCTGTGTTAAACCCAGTCACGCCTTCTCTCCTTCCTCTTTGCCACTTGTGCCGATAGAAGGTACAGAGGCTTACTCACGCCCAGGCTGTGCCTGGCACGAAATCACAAATTGCACCTAAAACCTGCCCTTTGGTGAGGCGCAAGCGAAGGGGCCCAATATCTCTTTGGCTGTGACAAGCGAAATCAACAAATTGCGCTTTTGTGGATACCTACGTTAACCATACAAGTTCGAATGCACTTGCGAGTTATATGAAGGACTAAAAGTAAATTAGAAAAAAGTTTAAATTAACTCCAAACAAATATACAAAAACTCCTAAATTACCAACACCTTCCACATATAGTCAAGCGAAGGTGATTTTGAAATAATGAAATAAATGTTATCTACATGTTAAGCTCACTGGTCTTAGTTGTTCACTCATTGATTTTACAAATAATTCACGTTTAAGCCTTGACAGAAGTCTATTCAGACCGACTACTCATGTTGCACCATGTTCCACTTGACTTGGTTTTGGGTGCACTTACCTCTTAATGCTTTCTCCAGCTTCCAACTGCATGAAACAGCTTAGAAAAACTCCAAGATAAAAATCAAACATTCTGTTGGGTGCTGGTGATGTTGCAGCAAGTTATTTCCACAATGGTACTTACTGAAAATCAAGAAAAGATTCATTGTCTGTCGTTGCAGGTTTAAAGGTCAAGAGCGATTAATGAAAGTCCAGCTTTCTGTTCAAGTGCAGAAACTTGTCAAGGAAAAGTCAATACTCATAGGGAAGCAATAAGACTAAAATGTGTTTGGATTGACCTCACTAACATAGTCAATACAAAGTAACATTCATACAAATTTCTAAACAACAAACATACACAAGAGGAAAATACAAACCTGAGAAGGTAACCAAAGCACTAAGTCAGAAAGGAAGTGATGAGCAAAACTGATGATACTGCACGGAGGACCTGACAGAGAAAGAGAGACAAAAAGGTACTTGCGGTGAGCAGAACCAATGATGAGACAGTCAAGCTTAGCCAGTAAATTAAGTTAGCCATAAAAGCCCTGAAGTGTTAAGGAAAAACAACACATCCAAGGATAAAGGCATGCGAAGGTATATTGTGTGTAACAGCTGGTGGTTTTGTAAACATAAAATTGGGGAATGCTTTTAAGAAATACATATCTCTTTTACTTGATTGTATTTGTCATGACTGTGTGAATCATGGACCAAATAAGGCAGCAAAAACCACAGGTGTGGACTTCAGTCACACAACTTGGACTTGGAATCACGATTTTGAATACTTTGAACTCGACAATATCATCAAAGACTTGCCGCTCGACTTTAACATCAATGGCATTTATGATAGGAACTATGGCTTTGCTACTATGAATGTTAATACAGCAATATGCACTTTAAGTGCACCTGTCAATCCAACCTACCTTGGTGTTCCTGGCGTCAGCAAGTGACGTGAGGCAATGCACTCACTCCTGTGCGGCCAGTTTGCTACATTTATCATCAATACAGTGCAATTACATAAGTGCTGGATTTAGAATTACTACATTATCTAAAAAAACTGAGTCCTGAGCACACGTGGTTGGACATTCATATCCTTGATAACCAAGGAACATGACAAACTGGCCTACCAAAGAAAGTTTGTGGCATTGTTGCATTGAACTGCATTAGATTGTCTGGGTTCACTTTTCTTCAAACACTGACATGGTAATCATTGATCCCTGATGTCAAAGCAGAGCACTGTCTGTACCGGGGCTGATGAACATGTCGGTGCACATAACAAAAAGGACCACTGTTTGCTGAGGGTAAGTAGCAAACATAATGAATATATACAGTACGTAAATATATATAAAGATTGAAGCTACTTTCCCCCTGTTCAGGCATATCTGTGCAGTCACGCTCAAATACAGAGACAAACTCTCAACCCCCATGTTCCAAATCCACACAGTTTAGAAATCCCACTGCTTTCCAGAAAATCCTAAATAAACTAATCCCAGAACATCAACAAATGCAATTTTCAGCTTAGCACAGAGCACATGCAAATGGAAAACACAACCGGGGGAACCAAACTGGTATGAGAATGTGCTGCTGCTGGTGTGTGATTGTGCACGTGTGTGGCTTTCACAATGCTAGCATTATTGCCAGTTTGGGGATGATACTTCTAGCCTATTGCAAAATATAAAAAAGAGGGTTATTAAACACATCACAGTATGTGCTAAACAGTAGAGACTTAGACGTTACTGATCCACAAATAAAAATGCTTGGTTTCAGTAGCTCAACTGCAGAACAACAGGAAAAACAAGTGAAATCCAATGCAATATCAAGAAAAGATAATAAAATAAAAAATATAAATTAAACAAGATTTGCATATTCACAAATAGTGTGTAAGAATATAAGAATACAAGTAAATGTACAGTTTATACAAGAAGGTAGACAGTACAGCGCATCAATGTTTTTATGAATAATAAATTACCTTACAGACAGGTGAGGTATTGTAGAGTCGGATGGTGTGTGGAATGAATTAAGTCCTGTAGTGTCCACTGTGGGGATGGACCTGGAGGAGTCTGTTGGAGAATGAGCTCCGCTGCCCCACCGATGGAATGGGTGAGTGGACTTTTCCATGATGGAGATCAGATTGTCCAGTGTCACCCTGTCTCTCACTATTCCCAAGGCCTGGTCCCAAGGCCTGGTATTTGGTCCCAAGGACCAAATACCAAATACCAAGAGCTTGTTGGGATTTCTGCATCAGTTTCTGTTTCCTGGTGCTGGTCCTTCTGCATACCACAGCAAAGTAAAGGGCACTGGCTACCACAGACTGCTAGAAGATCTCCAGCAGCTTGCTGCACACATTAAAGGACCTAAGCTTCCTCACGAGTCTGTTCATGGCCTTGGGGTAAACAACATTGCCGTTGTCCTTCCAGTCCAGTCTGCAGTTCATGTGGACTCCAAAGTACTGGTAGTGGTCCACTAATGCCACCTCCTGGCCTTGGATGGCGATGAGCTTCATTGGCGTCTTCTTCCTCCTGAAAGACCAGCTCTTTGGTCTTGTCCATATTCAGGAGCAGGATCACTGTACTGTACAAAGTCAGCGATGACTGTTCACTGGCATTCAGTTTGTGTTTTGAGTTTTATTGTCCAAAAGCACAAATTGGTGGAAAGTGGTAAAACTGTGTCCAAAGTTACATGATTAAAACCTGAGAAATAAGGGCCTCTAGGTGACTTGTTGCCTAGCAACAGTGGCATGGATTGCATGGATCACATGCTGCAGCCTCATCAGAGAGAGGGAAGCAAACTCTGATGAAGACCAAGATCACTGAAGTAAAGGCGCATTCTCAGACAAAAGTGCACACAGACGACATCACATGCGTTGGTGTATGTTTACGGTTGTAAATATGCCTTGATCTGTGCGTTTGCAGGAATGTCAAAGTTTTAAACACATTATTCTTAACCAAATTACTTTGCAAGGGAGATTAGAGAGGGCCAGAATATGGGTTATCGCGCTTTATGGTGAACTTTCAGTGACCTCTACAGTCTGGATGTTTGGACAAGAGCCAAGAGTGGTAGGACATTGACGTGAGCTGACAGATTATCAAAATAATTTTCAGATGACTTTTCAAAACTTTTCTCTATTCTTGTGAGTATCTTTCTCCAAGCCCTGTGTAAAGGAGTAATGTTGGACACAGATCCAGCCTCTAGTAAGCATGTCCACGAATAGGGTCTCTTTGGTTTCACCATTTCTGGTTAACCTGAACAATTTTATCCCATGATCGCTTTTCTTGTCGAGACTCTGCCTTGTTCATTACAGTAGCTCCACAAAGTGTTTAAACCTGTGTACTAACCACTTGTCTTCGGTGGCCCGATTTTTGTTTATTATTTCAATGTTTGCCTCATTCCTTATTTGATTTTTTTTTAAATAAGACCATCAAAATATGCTTTCCCAATAATTAGGCTATTTTACTGATTTAAATTAGATGTTTAACAGCATTTTACTTTTATTAACCACAAATAAACCTGAGCACATGAGAAAAACTTGTGAATCAAAACCTCATCTTTCAGGCGATTAGGCACCATTATGAAAGGTTTTTATGCAGACATGGCAGATTAATTTAGTGCTGAGCTTTTGCCAGTTATCTTTAATTGGAGGGGAGTGCAGCAGTCGTCAACCTGAGTACTAATGTGCTAATTAGCCGTCTTGTCTACCTCATTTGTCTTGCATCTTGTCTTGCCATGAAGTTCAGCAGAAGTACAAAATGTGAGCTCTGCAAAATTGATTTATTATTATATATTATTGTTCGTTGTGCTAAATAAACAGTCGCAGAGGCTTTCAGTGTCTATTTCTGAAATATATTTAGAAACAGACTTTGTGGTTCAGTCCTACAGTATATGAATAATATATGGTTGCTATTATTTGTGGGGCAAGATTTCAATTCACTGCATGCATGTGCAGTTGTGTTGTTCTCCTCACGTAGCAGTCCAGCTTTTTGAAATCAGCTGGGGAAAGAGGGTCATAACGTAACCTTTGACCCAGGTCAAGGCTCACACAAGTCCCTTGGGTTTTTTAGCTGTCTCAGTGAATGCCTGTTAAAGGAAGCATAAAATCATCACAATTTCAAGAATTCAGTCTTAAACTGAAGACAATAATGTTGTATATGTACAAGAAAATGCCCTGCGATTGACTGGCGACCAGTCCAGGGTGTACCCTGCCTCCCTCCCAAAGTCAGCTGGCTGGGATAGGCTCCAGCATACCCGCGACCCTAATGAGGATAATTGGCATAGAAAATGAATGAATGAATGCATGAATAAATGAATGTACAAGGAAAGATTAGTCCCGCAGAAGAGTAAAAAAGTAACTTCAGGGGTATAAAAGTCGTAACATCATTTGATAGGCATTGCCTGAGACAGCTAGGAACCGGGGAGTCGTATGTGGAGGGGTGGGGTTTTAGAGCGTAGGGGTGAGACGACGCTAACCCATGTTAACCTGGTTGTAACTGCTCTGTTTTGCTGCCCGTTATAAATAAAAGCTTGTCTGAAGCCAGAGGGAAGTTTCCTTCCTTGCATGAGACATCTATCAAAAGTTAGCTTGATGTGGGGGAGCGGGATACTTGAGGGTAACGGTGAGATGATGCTAACTCAAGCTAACCTGTTTGTACCCAAATGCTGTATTTCATGCCCGTTAGAAACAACAGCTTGTTTGAAGCCAGAGGGAAGTTCCCCTCCCCACCTAATAACTACTGTACGCTCTAGTTTCCCTCGTACACGTATGGCACGTACAATTACCGCTTTTAATCTCGTAAAATTACGACTTTAAATATCTTAATATTACAACTTTTAATCTCAAAATCTTAAGTTAAATAAACACATTTGATTCATTATTTCATTTACTGTATTTATTGGCTTTTTTTGTAACTCAGCTGTCTGGCCATACAAGTTGTTCGTATTTGTTGTACTTATTTTTAAGAATTAGTTAATTATTAAAGTTCATTACTGATGGTTGATATGAATGTAAACAGTGACGATGGTGCTTCCTAGATGATTGTTGCTGAACATCCTAACTAATCTGAGGGTGACAGTTTGGGTCTTCTTTCAGACCTTAACAAAGTGCTGTTCTTTGGACATTCCCACTGTTCTGAGTACTGGTCGATCCAATGAGTGCTTTCAAACAAGTCCTTTTGTACAGCCAAAGAGACACTATCAGCTGGAATCAACCATGATCATTAACAAGAGTTTAATAGGGCTTGTAAATTTTGCGCTCAACCAAATATGACACAAGTCAGACAAATACAAACCTCGACACTCTAACATCATATTGAACAGTTCAGAATCAATATTTATTCAATAACGTCACAATAACGTAAAAACTCATAGTATGCTCCTTAGAGGTTGTGAGCCAGTTTCTACCACTTTTTACAATGGCCAGCTTCTCTGTAAAGGTCTGCATGAAAATTGATTTTTTAGAATTTGTCAATCCCTCCTCCTATGTCAGCCGTCATGAATGTTATTGGTATTAACTATATTATAATTATTATCTATAATTACTAGATCAGAACAGCTTGCTGACAGCCTCAACTTTAGCTCGGATTGGCGAGAGGTAAAGATTCCCTAAAATAAACTAGTTAAACATGCTGACAGGTGCTAGCAACTGGCTAACTGCTGAAGTTCAAATAAGAAACATAGCCAGTGTGGCTATTGGATGAGGGGATGGCACCTCAAATGTAAAACCAGTTCCAGATTTCGACATATTCTCGTGAGCAAAAAAATCACACGCCTTAAAGCGGGAGATGAGAGCGATACACGAGCAAACTGCAGCACAAACAATTGATTGAATATATACATGCACATAATGTCACCCTCCATGGAATGCTCAGCAATAAACCTTGAGAAAGAAAATAGAGCACTAAGCAAGGATACCAAGGCACTACGAGAAGATAGAGGTATTACATAATTGTATGATTATGCTGCCTTGCAAGCTACACTTGAGGTAAAAAATCCTATGGAAAAAAACATAATTATTCAATGACAAAGTTCTACAATATGATAATGCTAACTTGCACACTGCTCTTAAGGAGGTTAAAAACTCTACGGAAGAAAATAAAGCTATATGAAATGATATCAGGGTTTTACACAATGATATCAAGGCTCTATTGGAAGATATTCCTGCCTTGCGCATCACTCTTGAGAAAGAGAAAGAATCAAAGGAAGATTTCACAGAGAAAATGAAAAATATAATTGATGATGGATCAACTGCGAATGACAGGCGACCAGTCCAGGTGGTACCCCGCCTCCCGCCAAAAGTCAGCTGGGATAGGCTCCAGCACACCCGTGACCCTAATGAGGAGAAGCGGTATATACACCCAGGTCAAAAGACAGGGCAGTCACAACCAGATGAAATGGATGTCATACTGGAAGCCTTGCAGCCAAGAGATATGCTTTAAAATAAAAACCATAGACAGTTTGAAATACATTAATACAGTTTCATGGAACAAAGTTGGTGCTTTTGATTGTATTGAGGCCAACAGCAAAGACTCTGTTGGTCTTGACGGCACACAACTGATATATATCAATTATGGCTGTCAAATGATTAAAACTTTAAAGAATCGCATAGTAGAATCTCATAGTTAACTGCTGTTAAAAATGGGTATTTGTCTATAATAAGTAGGGATGTAAATCCCTTTGTGGTTAATGATTTGATATGCAACTACAACAATTACTACATCAAATTGTATGTAAAGGGATATAATTTGGGAAATATGGGCCCAATTATTTTATTTCAACAAATAATATACAAATAGAAATCTCCCAGTTTTGCATGTTTAATGCAAGCAGCGTTTTGTCCCAATTTGTTTGACGGTCCTTGAAGGCACTTTCTAACTCTGTCCCAGACTGCATAGCTAGCCTATTATACTCTGTTTCCCCTTTTTCTTTCACATCATATTTGGTGCTAGAACTTTGTAGCAATGGATAAAGGTACAATTTGATGACTGTGAATGTGCATATTTGTGCGGTAAACCTCTCTGAAAAACATTACATTGTTTTATTTAGCTTTTAATCTGATGGTGTTCCTGTCATAGTTTTACACAATACGTAATAAATAAGATCAATTTGATTGCTATAATGTATGTATATTTTGCTGATGTGGTGAAAATCTGACTAGCACGGTTGCACTGTTGATTATAATGATATTTGCATCCATTCTCGTCTTCAGCTATGGTCACATTGACACATGCCCCCAAATAGCTGTTCTTGCCTATGCCTGCCAGTAAAGAGCAGCTTGTAACCCGAATTTTAGCTCGCAGTTCAAACCTCAAAATCATCCGATAAGACAGCTGGCATGCAGAAAAAACACTTGTTGGTTGGGACACTTGTATGCCTAGGTACCACTGCATAAATGACAAAAAATGGATACTTATGGTGCTCTAGTAACCTCTTTGGATGTTTCTGGCAGGCGTTGTAATCCATGGCAACTCCAATCACAGTGATAGTAGATACAAATAATTGCCAGGGCTTTGAAGCTAAATTTACCAATGGAAATCTGCTTTTCTTTGTCCACTTCTGCTCAATATAAGATGTCACAGTTTGATTCAATGATCCCACTCATATCTAAAAGCAAAATTAGATTTTGTCCTGGCTTTTGCGCCGTTCTAGTCAACCACACAACTACAAGAGCAATACGGTTGCTCTACAAGCAGCAGGGGATTTAATTCTCAAGTTATTTTACAAAAGAGCAGTGTGATTGAGTCTGTCTGCTCACTGAATTCAGTATTTAATTTCCTCATGGTCCCAGGAGCTGTGTCTCTTTCCAATTTGTACTCCTCATGAGATCAGGACCAGGAACTAAATTAAGGGCTTTTACTCACTTCTCTCACCCTTTAAATGTGAAACTTAAATTATTATTTTTTTTAAAAAGCTGAAAATTTAAATTAGGTATAAGGGTATCGGTCAATTGTTCCTAGTAGATCATATGCCTCTTTTCAAATTGATCTTATTCATCCTGTCAAACCATCCTCGCGATTAAGTAGAAGGAAAAGCCGACCAGCCGGCCACAGACTTTGTTTGTTTTACAAAACCGTCTAGAAAAGAGTGCATATTCACGGAGAAAATGACAAAAAAGCTTCAACAATGAGATGTCATGTCACATCAGCTACTGTATGTATGGTGCAAATTCACCAAATCAAAATAACCAAATAAAAGAACAAACTACAAGGTGCCAAGTGCTCATGTAGGTGCACCGCTAAGAATTCTGATACTCATGAAAAAATAAATCAATTGGGCCCCCGGGCAGTTGTGGTCACTGCATGTCTAGGACTAATCCTTAGAAGCTAATTGTATGCTATTTGACGAGAACCGGAATTTACTGTAGCCGAATATGAATGCATTGGAAACACATTGCTCAGTAACTTGTAATCAGAACAGAATAAACAGACAAAAAAAGAATACTCTTGTTACAGTCTGGGGCTTCAGACACCAGGGCTTCATGATCTAAAGTCGATTTTGGAATCAAAATAGTGACTTTTATTACTTCTAGTATATGATTTTGTCCTTTGTTTTTTCTGATGTATATTATCTTGGCTATATTGTAAATCACTCCACTGCCGCAATTTCCTTCACAGTTTAAAATAAATCAATGAGTGTGATGTTTTGTATTCTTTATGCTGTGATGTGAAAAACTGTACACTAGTTTTTTTAATTTACCAGACACATTAGATGAATTTGCACAGAGTATTAAAATGGTATTGCCAATACCAGCCTGAACTTTATCAGAATTAGAAATGAAATCAGTGGTATCACACATCACTGTAGCACACACGGCAGCAGTCTTTACTTTCATAACCACACGGAAATGCGAGTGAGGTCATGCTTCTGAACATACACAACACTTTCTAGGCGCGTTGCGTTCATTACAAGTCACGTTTGTTTGGTAATGTGAATGACCACATAAAAAATCTGATTTTAAACAAAAAATCCAAATTGGTAATTCTACCCTGCATTGTGAATGTAGCCCAAATCAGGGCTAATAAAATCACAATTGCTTTCTTTATATCCAAATCCTTCTTGTATTGTGGCCTCTGCCTTACCTGCCTTGCCTCATACCTATTAGTGCTCCACAATCCACAATCAAACATTTGATAAATGCCATTTAAAAACTTGAATTCTTGCAATTCAGGTCAAAAGGCAATCCATTTCTCAAGAAAATTGTAATCAAAAAACACATACAGTCCCTGCCAAAAGTTTGACACACCCTATCATTCAATGTCATTCATTCATTCATTCATTGTCTATACCGCTTACTGCTGGAGCCTATCCCAGCTGACTTTGGGTGGGAGGCGGGGTATACCCTGGACTGGTATCCAGTCAATTGCAGGGCACATATAGACAAACAAAGACATACAACCGTTCACACTCACACCTATAGACAATTTAGAGTCGACAATTAACCTAATCTAACCTAATGTGTTTTCTTTATTTCCATGATTGTTTATAATGTGTATTCTCACGGAAGGCATCAAAACTATGAATGAACACATGTGCAATTATGTACTTAACAATAACGTGTGAAATAACTCTATATATACCATTCCATTCCATTCTATTCCGTTTATCAGGGTCCGGGTCGCGGGGGCAGCAGTCTCAGTAGGGAAGTCCAGACTTCCCGGTCCCCAGCGACCTCTTCCAGCTCCACCGGGAGGACACCAAGGCGTTTCCAGGCCAGCTGTGAGACATAGTCCCTCCAGCGTGTCCTAGGTCTTCCCCGGGGCTTTCTTCCGGCTGGGCATGCTCGAAACACCTGACCAGGGAGGCGCCCGGGAGGCATCCGGTTGGGAGTGAGGTCTTGCCTCAGGTGGAGGAGTTCAAGTATCTCGGGGTCCTGTTCACGAGTGAGAGACAGCTGGAGCGTGAGATCAAAAGACGGATCGGTGCAGCCTCATGCGGTCGCTGTACCGGACCGTCGTGGTGAAGAGAGAGCTGAGCCAGAAGGCAAAGCTCTCTGTTTACCGATCGATCTACGTTCCCACCCTCACCTATGGTCATGAGTTATGGGTCATGACCAAAAGAACGAGATTGCGGATACAAGCGGCGGAAATGACTTTCCTCCGTAGGGTGGCTGGACTCACCCTAAGAGATAGGGTGAGGAGCTCGGCCATCCGGGAGGAGCTCAGAGAAAAGCCGCTGCTCCTTCACATCGAGAGGAGCCAGTTGAGGTGGCTCGGGCATCTCATCCGGATGTTTCCCGGGCGCCTTGCTGGTAAGTTGTTTCGGCCATGCCCAGCCGGGAGAAGGCCCCGGGGAACTCTATGTATAGTCACCTGAAATATTTTTCACTTTGTATAGGTTACTTAGTGGAGTTTCTTGCCTTATTAATAGGGTTAGGACCATCAATCGTGCTGTGCAGAAGTCAAGTTGATACACAGTTGACAGTCCTATTGGACAACTGTTAGAATTCATATTATAGCAAGAACCAACCATCTAAGTAAAGAGAATCGAGTGACCCTCACTACTTTAAAATATGAAGGTAAGTCAGTCCGGAAAATTGCAAAAACTTGATTGTGTCCCCATGTAAATGAGAATGTCCAAACTTTTGGCCTGTAGTGTATCTGTTGTGAAGCTAATAAATACAGCATAGGCAATTAGCTTCTCAATGCGGCTGTAAACTACCTTGTAAACGGAGATCGGAGAAATATTTGCGATTGGGCATAGCAAAGTGTGTCTCAAGGAACTCCACAAGCTTGAATCAGGCGTCTTGGGCTATAGAAAAGGCTGGTTATTCAGTGCACTCTATGATTTTTTTGATTAATGACTTATGCCCTGGGAATTGGAAGTATTGAAAGAAGAAGTGTTGATTCCGCCTTGCATAACAAACACTTTTCAATCATTGCAAATTGCAAACTTAATATCCGAAGTAAAAAAACAACAAATTTTTTATGCCAATATTGAGCCGATAATATTGGTGGGTCTGATTATATCGGACATCCCTAATAAAAATGATAAGATATTGTTTATACAAGCAATTGATGCATTTGCTTTCTTTGGACAGTCTGACAAAGTGGTGTTATTACCATAAATGTTTTACCTCTGTTCTCCTAGTGATGAGATAGCCGTGCATATGCCAGCAATGTAGCTCCACTCTACAGCTATCACGTCAATCGTCTTCATTTTTACGAATACAAAAATATATACGTATTTTCAGCTATTCACTTATTTCCAGTCAGCGTTACCTTTGGGTGAGAGGCAGGGTACACCAAGGACTGGCCATTACTCATTCAGAGACCAAACAATCATAAAAAATCCTACTCACATTCACACCTACAGACAATTTAGACTTTTCAGAACCTAACAAGAATGTTTTTCGAATGAGGAAACCCACGCAACACATGCAAATTTAACATAGAGATATTGGAGCACCAATTTAAAACCAGAACCTCTTAGCTTTGACAACATTCTAACCACATTACCACTGCACTGCCACTAAAACATCTAAAGTGATTTTAATATTGATTTTAAAAAAAGTTAAGAGCATTTTGTATAATATAAGGCATACTTGTTGTCTCTACACTGACGTTCTCTGTGTTATTAAAACCAGAAATGAGGTAATTAAGCAAATGCACAAGAAGCATTTTAGAAACAAGCCAAACAGATGCCACTTCTACTGTAGCTACTTCTATATACCTTGAATTCATGACCTATCCACCTCCACACAAAAAGGTAATTGGTACTAAATTTCAATAAGTGAGTTACAATCACCCAAGCTCATTATACTTGCATTAAAAAACCTGAACATGACCATAAATCCTGTGTGAAGTGAGTAATTAAATAAAGAACAGGCTGTTTTAGTATCACCTTTATGTGTGCACTACTTTGATACCCCTGACAGAAGGATTGACTCCCACTATAACAGGCCTCCTGAGGGCCATTTGCTTAAAAAAAATCCCCACTTTGTCTTTTATACGACCTCATGCAGAGAAAAATGATAAAAGGAGAAGATGTGGGTTTTAGCATCCCAATCTCTTCTTCAACCCCTGTTGCAAGATGTGAAGCGAACACAGTGTCAACTAGTTTTTATAATGAAAATGCAAGTTTGACAACACAGGGAATACTAAATTGGTTATCCCAATGATATTATGTGGTTGACCGTTTAATTGGAATTAATTTGAATGTCGGAAAGAATCAGCGAGAGAAGATTGGATGCCTCCCGTGAGTATCTTTTGAGATGATAAAATGGATATCCATCTATTACCTCCATGAAATAAATTGAAGATTGGGATAATTTATCAACATATATACATGTAGTTGGATTTGCAAACATAGGCATTAATACACCTCATGAGGTCTTGCTTGTTCTCCTGCTGCTACGATATTTTTAGGGTGAGAAGCACTGTCATCCGGGAGAGACTCGGAGTAGAACCGCTGCTCCTCCGCATTGAGAGAAGCCAGATGAGGTGGCTCGGGCATCTGGTTAGGATGCCTCCCGGACGTCTCCCTGGGGAGGTGGGCTTCCCTGCTTAGGCTGCTGCCCCCGTGACCCGACCTTGGATAAGTGGAAGAAAATGGATGGATGGATGATCTTGTCATCAAAACGGAACCAAGCGGTTCTCAGAGATCCGTGTGGACAATTAAGCAACATAGTCACTTGTGAACAATAAACCAAACGCGACCGAAAATTTGGTTTGACAAGCGAGAAATGCAGCTGCATCAGTAGCAGCCTCTTGGATTGATAAGAATAAGCCATATATCTATAGATGTATCGACTGTAGATACATGCACCGAGTATCGCAAGACTGGCGTTCTGTTACAGTTTTGGCAGGTAAGGATCCCAGAAGCAGAGCCCCACCACACAGTAGCGTGAAACAAAAATAGAGTTTTCATGTACACAAAAAGCATGGTTTGCCAAAACAGAAAAACATTATCCATAAACAACTGAGAAGGAAGATGCAAAACAGGGTACTAAATATAAAAAAAATCCCAGTGTATAAACCAGTGACTGGGCTAAACTAGGCAACTAAGAATGACAGAAAACGCCACAAGGTGCTAGGAGGACATGAGATAAACAAAAATACTTAGGCAAGAGGAACTAACAAGAGCTCTGAAATACTGCAGCACTGGGAGGACTAAGAGAAGTAGAAAGAAATCCAGGGTGTTATCAGTAGCCTGCAGGCAAACCAGTACCAATCCACATCCTCCTCATGTATGTAGCATGTATGACAACTATAAGAAATAGTGACCTAATTATAGATGGCACATGGGCCAACAATCAGAAGTCTAGATTTGCTCTAAGAGGGAGGCACATAGAGACTGATTTAAGTCAGGTTTTTTTTAAATTTGAAATAGGAAAGAAAAACACACACTAGTGATCCCTGTACAATGATAGAAATCTTGAATGGCCATTCAAAGTTCATTTGATACAATTCACAGGTTTACCGTCCCCATGGTCCTGCCTCTGTCTTTTAAAAAAAATTATTTTAGTGACTTTTTGTCTTCAAACAAAAAGCTGGAAAATATTTTAATTCTTGTGGATTTTAAGCTTCACATTAATGACTGTTCACCCGGTCCAGCAATGGAACTTTTAACTTTGACTGAAACTTTTAATTTTAAGCAACATGTTTCCGACCCCACTCATCAAAAGGGCCACAGTTAGTTTTGTCCCCTGGCTTGTGTGCTACTCATCTGTGTGTGGAGGATCTTTATATGAGTGATCATAGCTGTGTCTTGTTGAGTTGAATTTTGCTGCTGAGCTTTTGCCCTCAAACATAAGGCCCCAGAGACGCATTATCACTGCAAATACTGCTATTAGTTTTTCAGCTCTGTATAATCCCCACTTGTTTGAGGAATGTCATGCTGTGGACAGTTTGATAAATTGCTTTAGCAGTCACTGTGTATCAATTTTGGATCAGGTGGCTTCAATAAAATCTAATATGCTAACACAGAAAAAAGTGTGTCCCTGGATCAATGAAGACATCCTAAACTTAAAGAGACAATGTTGTAAAACTGAGTGTCTTTTGAAAGCCACTGAACTCCTGGTCCACAGGTTACACCTCAGGGATCTTGTGTCCTCATATAATGAGATGATGGAAAATAGCAGGTCTGACTACTTCTGTCAGCTAATATCTTTGAACAAGAAGAGTCTCAAAGTATTGTTTGAAACTATCAATTCTATTGTTTGTCCTGCAGCCCCAGTCCCCCTTGTGTTCTGCAAAACTGACAGCAATGAGTTTGTTCCGTTTCTGAGTTTTTTTTAATAAACAAAATTAAAATGATCAAAAACCAAATCCTGCTCTTGTTGTGTGATAGCTCTGTTAGCTCCCACACAATTGGTCTACTTTTCAGTCTGTTACTTTAGGGGGCATCTCGGCTCTTATGACCAAAATGAAAAAAAGCTTGTACATCAGATGAACAAGAGGACGGTTTCAAAGTGTTTGGTATTATTGGCCCCTGGGTCACTAAAATGGTTTCGCTTTCGATTTTGCTTTCCACCAGTGTGTTTCGCTTTCCACCAGTGTGTTTCCCAGGTCTTTTAAACAAGCTATAGTGGAGCCTCTGCTGATCCAAGTGAGCCCCAAAATTACAGACCTATCTCAAAGTTGCCATTCCTCTCAAAGATCTTAGATAAGGTGGTTTCAGAACACCTGTATGATTTTATTGAGAAATGCAGTATTTATGACACTTTTCAGTCAGGTTTTCATAAACACCATTCCACTGAAACGGCCCTACTGAAAGTGTCAAATGACATTATGTCTGCTGATTCTGGAAAATGTACTGTTCTTGTTTTGTTGGATTTTTCCTCAGCCTTCTACACTGTCGACCATCAAATGTCATTAAAACGATTGAGGGACCTGATTGGACTATCAGGGTCAGTTCTTCAGTGTTTTTCCTCGTACTTGTCTGGTCGTAGTTTTAGTGTTGCGGCTAATCAAATAATTTCTGAGTCTGCAGATTTACTTTGTGGGGTTCCTCAGGGTTCACTTTTGGGTCCTGTCCTGTTTTTGTTGTATATTATCCCCTTAGGAAATATCATCAAAGAGTTCAGTGATGTATTTTAGCATCTTTTTGCTGATGATATCCAGCTGTACTGCTCTTTTAAGCCTTCAGAGCTTCACAAGCTAGATTCTTTAATGAAATGCTTGGTGCAGATAAAACAGTGGCTCTGTGAAAACTGTCTACAGCTAAATGCAGACAAAACAGAAACACTGGTTATTGCCCCTGAAGACTCAGTTCCAGGGATTAATCAGTTAATAGGTGTTCTGGGTCAGTCTGTTAAACCAGCCTTAGAAACCTGGGTGTTATCTTTGACAAAGACATGACCTGGAGCTCATAATGCATGCTTTTGTGTCAACACGTTTATTATTTACTATTGTAATAGTGTTTTCTTGTCTAAACAAGAAGGAACTGTCTCATTTGGAGCTGATTCAAAAATCTGCTGCAAGGATCTTGACCCGCACTAATAGAAGGGCTCACATTTCACCTATTCTTAAAGCTCTTCATTGGCTCCCGGTTTCTTACCTGATTTAATTTAAAATATTAATGCTCACTTTTAGAGCTTTCAATGGCCAAGTTCCTTCTTACATCAGCGATCTGATCCAACCCTACAGACCATCTCGTACTCTGAGATCTTCGTACACGCTTTCGGACCAGAGGAGGCCGATCATTTCAGGCGGTTGCTCCTAGACTCTAAAACAATTTTCCACTCTCCCTGCGTTCACTTGATTGTGTTGTGACTTTTAAAAGCCATCTCATTACTTTATTTATTTTGTCAGCCATTTTAATTCCATGTCTTGGCTTTGGGGTCTGATGTGATTTTAATTTTTGTGTTTATAAATTTTTACGTGTATCTTATCCTGTTTTTTGTGAAGCACTTTGTTTTGTTTGGTTTTTTTTAATCTGTGAAATGTGCTATACAAATAAAGATTACTTACAAGACACAACACTGTAAGAAATCCACACACGGAGACAATTGTTAATTTGACCCCTCACACCCCAGGATCCCACAGTTCGTCAGGCCTAAAGATAAGTCTAGTAGTGTTCTGGAGTCCAAAAGTTGAACTCCATCAATGAATTGTCCATTGCGCCCAAGGAAAAGTGAGGACAGGACAAAGGTTTCGTGTGGCTACAATGAGCCTCCTACTAGCCCGTGTGGAGCAGGTAGGGTGTTTAGTTTAGGGCGGGTTCAGGTTCTAGGCCTACTCCGTAGCTCGCCATCTAAACCTGGCCTGGATAAAACCTAAGGCCATGGCTTAAATTCTACTGTGTACACAATATAATTCTTAATAAATAACACGGATTGTATTATACTTCATGATAAATATGTTCATACATATATACTAATATAATATGTAACAGCACCATATACATAAATATATTAATGTAATATTCCCAAAGTACTTATTCTATGTTATCTATTCAAGTATAAATATATAACAGTAGTATCACATTGCACCTAAATAAATAGACAATGACAATTTAAGCAGGTAAAGGTCACTAACCATAATCAGTAAATGACCAATGTACAAATCTGGCTTTACAACAATAGATAAGCATAGGACGTTAAAGCAATTGTTTCAAAATTACTTTGAGCAATTATATTTGAAGAACAGGGCTTCAAAGACCATGCTAATTGGCTGCTAGTGTTAGCTTAGGCTCGTATCGATGAACGAATAAAACCAGCTAGCGCTAGCATGAGCTAACTGACCCATACTAATAAATGGAAAAGTCCACTAGCATTGGTTAACAATACAGCAATTACTTACTGATTCCGTTCTAATATTCAGACAACATAGGATGGTGGTGTGTAGGATGATTCTAGTGGTGAGTGTAGCGGCCGCTTGGATTAATTTAGTCAGACGTGGAGTTTCAAACAGGTGCCTTTATTCTTCTGGCTTAGATTTTGCACCGTGAGCACCGTGAAAACTACAGAATAAACCAACAAATTATGACATTGTGCTGTAGTTTCACAACCAATTCACATGAAACATTTAAACAACTTCACTAATATTATTTTACACACACACATACATACACACACATATATACAATATACTTATACCACTAGCCTTTTCATACCTCATTCCGTCTTCCTAGGGCGCTATCTTAAACACAAGGTAGTCTTCCACGTTAGCCTACCGTTAGCCTCACACGGAGGAAAAAGAAAACCTGTCCCAGCAAAATCAAAGCGTACCAACATCCGGTGGCAGAATTACATGTTCTTCAAAATAATAGAAAGAATAACGGAGCATAAAAGAACGTAAACATGCCATTTACAGTGAAAAGGATGGAGAGGGTAAAAGCAAAGCAAAGAAGGAAATTGTGGAAGCTGAAAAAGGAAGAGTGTTGTGTGACTTTTAGGAAGGAGTTGAAAAAGGCTGTGGGTGGCCAGGAAGTCCTTCCAGATGACTGGACAACTACAGCTACTGTGATCAGGGAGACAGGTAGGAGAGGACTTGGTGTGTCATCTGGAAGGAAAGTAGATAAGGAGACTTGGTGGTGGAANGATTAATTTAGTCAGACGTGGAGTTTCAAACAGGTGCCTTTATTCTTCTGGCTTAGATTTTGCACCGTGAGCACCGTGAAAACTACAGAATAAACAAACAAATTATGACATTGTGCTGTAGTTTCACAACCAATTCACATGAAACATTTAAACAACTTCACTAATATTATTTTACACACACACATACATACTCACACATATATACAATATACTTATACGACTAGCCTTTTCATACCTCATTCCGCCTTCCAAGGGCGCTAGCTTAAACACAAGGTAGTCTTCCACGTTAGCCTACCGTTAGCCTCACACAGAGGAAAAAGAAAACCTGTCCCACCAAAATGAAAGCGTACCAACATCCGGTGGCAAAATTACATGTTCTTCAAAATAAATGAAAGAATAACGGAGCATAAAAGAACGTAAACATGCCATTCACAGTGAGAAGGATGAAGAGGGTAAAGGCAGAGCAGAGGACAAAATAGTGGAAGCTGAAAAAGGAGGAGTGTTGTGTGACTTTTAGGAAGGAGTTGAAAAAGGCTATGGGGGGCCAGGAAGTCCTTCCAGATGACTGGACAACTACAGCTACTGTGATCAGGGAGACAGGTAGGAGAGTACTTGGTGCGTCATTTGGATGGAAAGTAGATAAAGAGACTTGGTGGTGGAATGAGGAGGTGCAGGAGTGTATACAGAGTAAGAGGTTAGCTAAGAAGAAGTGGGACACTGAGAGGACTGAAGAGAGTAGACAGGAGTACAAAGAGATGCAGCGTAAGGTGAAAGTAAAGGTGGCAAAGTCCAAACAAGGGGCTTATGATGACATGTATGCTAGGTTGGACAACAAGGAGGGAGAGAAAGATCTATACAGGTTGGCAAGGCAGAGGGACAGAGATGGGAAGGACGTGCAGCAGGTTAGGGTGATGAAGGATAAGGATGGAAGGGTATTGACAGGTGCCAGTAGTGTCATGGGAAGATGGAAAGAGTACTTTGAAAGAGTTGATGAATGAGGAAAATGAAAGAGAACGACGAGTAGAAGAGGTGACTGTTGTGGACCAGGAAGTAGCAAAGATTAGTAAGGAAGAAATAAGGAGGGCATTGAAGAGGATGAAGAATGGAAAGGCACTCGGTCATGATGATATACCTGTGGAGGTATGAAAGTGTCTAGGAGAGGTGGCAATAGAGTTCCTGACCGGGCTGACTTGGCTGTAACAGGATCTAAGATAGTGATTGTGGCAACTACAGAGGAATAAAGCTGATTAGCCATACAATGAAGTTATGGGAAAGAGTAGTTGAAGCCAGACTAAGGGAAAACGTGAGCATTTGTGAGCAGCAGTACGGTTTTATGCCAAAAAAAAGAGTACTAAAGATGCAGTATTTGCTTTGAGGATGTTGATTGAGAAGTACAGGGAAGGTCAGAGGGAGCTGCATTGTGTTTTTGTAGATCTGGAGAAAGCTTATGACAGGGTGCCCAGAGAGGAACTGTGGTATTGTATGAGGAAGTCTGGAGTGGCAGAGAAGTATGTTAGAGCTGTGCAGGACATGTAAGAGGACTGTAAGACAGTAGTGAGGTGTGCTGCAGGTGTGACAGAGGAGTTCTGAGTGAAGGTGGGACTACATCAGGGATCAGCTCTGAGCCCCTTCTTGTTTGGTATGGTGATGGACAGGCTGACGGACGAGGTTAGACAGAAATCTCCATGGACTATGATGTTTGCAGATGACATTGTGATATGTAGTGAGCGCAGGTGGAGGAGAAGCTTGAGGGGTGGAGGTTTTCCCTGGAAAGGAGAGGAATGAAGGTTAGCCGCAGCAAGACGGAGTACATGTGTGAAAATGAGAGGGACCCAAGTGGAAGAGTGAGGTTACAGGGAGAAGAGATAAAGAAGGTGAGGATTTTAAGTACTTAGGGTCAACAGTCCAGAGCAATGGAGAGTGTGGAAAAGAGGTGAAAAAGCGTGTGCAGGCAGGCTGGAATGGGTGGAGAAAAGTGTCGGGTGTGATGTGTGATAGAAGAGTTTCAGCTAAAATGAAAGGAAAGGTGTACAAAACTGTGGTGAGACCAGCGATGTTGTTTGGTTTAGAGACAATGCCACTGAGGACAGGAGGCAGAGCTGGAAGTTGAGAGCCTGGATTTTGTTTCCTAGTCCAGCAAATATTAGCAATCGATATCTCATCAAATCTTACCTTTTTGCATCCCCGCATAGTGTCAGCATTTGGGACCTAACATGAGGTGAAAGAAAAACAAAGGGGAAAACCATGCTGTCCGTTAATTTTAATTTTAAAATTCTGTAAGAATGCCAATTTAGAAAATTGGTTTCCCTATTTTATAATGTAAGATACATTTATACATCTGCATATGAACAAATGTAACCAAATCATATCATAATGTTTGTACACTGTATGTGTATCAAATTGTTTACCATAGAGAGATTTACATCTCTGATGGTCGCTATATTTAGTAAGGGTGCACTTTTAAAATGGAGGACAGAGAGTGTTTCTTAAGTCATGGATTTTTAAGGTAAGTACATATAAGTGGTCAACAGAGGGGAAATATACGGGTGGAGCTCCACATCCGATTGTGCACAAGCATCACTATACATACACCTGTCTGAAAGCCGCATAAACCCTTCCACTATGCAGCCCAACTCCTGAACAGCGATTCTGTCCAGCAGAGCTTGAGCACACTCCTCCATTGTCTGGCAACACCTCACCTTACTGGCAAAACTCCAATGGGTGTCCAAAGTCTGGCAATCTGTTGAACACTGTTCATTGCAGAAATATAATATACAAAAAGAAAAAGCAGAACAAACAGCAAAAGGTAGAAAAACAGAAACGAAACCATAATGTGACTTTAAAAAAATCTAAAATGTTGATACTAATTACTAATAAAAAAAAACAAAGATTTGTTTTTAAAATACATGTATAAAGTTTTTTCTTTATACATAAAAGCAGTAAACTAAAAAACGGACACGGGAAGAAGTCCGAGAAAATCAAAAACAATAGTTACTTGCCTACAAAGGTACTGGTAATTACTACAAAGATATTTGACCAAGTAATCCCTGGAGACTGCCCTGCGATTGACTGGCGACCAGTCCGGGGTGTACCCCGCCTCCCGCCCGAAGGCAGCTGGGATAGGCTCCGGCATACCCGCGACCCTAAAGAGGATAGGCAGCATAGAAAATGGATGGATGGATAGATGGATGGATGGATGGATGGATGGATGGATGGATGGATCCCTTGAGACTAGCGACGTGACGCACAAGCAGGCGGAGGAACAACTCTGCAACCTATCTCTGTAGCAGTTGGAATAAACAGGCCTGATTGCTAATCTGCCACAGGTGTGTCTCCTTGGCCTGCCTCTACTCGGCACTTGGGTAGTCTAGGCATGAAAAATAAAAATGAATGCACAGAAAGTAGCAACAACACAAAAACCAAACACAGAACCTAACACTCAATAGTAATACATAGAATAGTTAAATAGGATAGAACGCAGTTGGATTATGGTGAGTACAGGCAATGTGCTCACAAAGGAATGAAGAGTTATTAGGCGTAGTAGTGAGTAGACATAGCATTGGATGTACACAATAGTTCCGGACTCTTCTTCCTTGTATTTTGTAAACATCAACTGCTTGTAATGGTTCTTAAAATCACTCATTTTAGAGCATTGTTTTTGTTCCTTATGTAAATTGCAGATACCGAAGTACTAAAAGTTTTTAGCGTTGTTCTTGCATATAGGTGTTTTAAGTTTAATTTGTCCCTGAGGCCATATTTCTCTTGTTGAGAAACTTGTATGAAATTCTTTGGTAACTGGTTGTTGTTTGCCTTATGCATTATTTTAGCGTTTTGAAGGTTTACCAGATCAACAAATTTTAATGATAGTGGTTTTTGAAACAGTGGATTTGTGTGTTCCCTATACGTCGCATTATGGATTATCCTGACTGATATTTTTGCAGTACATTAAGCAAATTAAGTGTACTTTAGTAGTGATTTCCCCATATCTCCACACAATAAGTTTAATATGGTAACACCAATAGAGAGTATGGAGTGATTTGATCCAGGACAAATTTTATTTTTTTCAGTATTGAAGTATTCTTTGCTACTTTATGTTGTATGTTTTAGATGGGATGTTTCCATCTTATTCTGTCATCAATTATGACTCCCAAATATGTATGTTCATTTACCCTTTCAATTTTCTCACAATAATCTTTTCTGCTATTACCAAATAGCATTATTTAAGTTTTACTTCGGTTCAATGATAATCTGTTTTTGTCAAAACATCTTTTTAGTACAATAATTTTCTCTTAGACTTTTCTAAGTAGATCTTCTGTGCTTTCTCCAGAGCAAAAAGCGGTGCTATCATCTGCAAATGTTTTGTCACTTAACAGATGTCGAAATGTATATTTTAAACAATTTTGCTCCCAATATAAACCCCTGTGGTACGCCACATTATATTCTTAAACGCGTAAAAGTATATTCTCCTAGCTCCACATATTGCTTCCTGTTTGCTGGGTAAGTTTTAACCCAATTCAGAAATAACCTTCTCATTCCGTTAGTTTCCAATTTGGTAGTTAGAATGTTGTCATTAATTATGTAAAAAGCTTTCATCAAATCCATGAATACTGCATCTGCACACTTTCTAAGATCTATAGCATTGGTAATTTTTTTCTGTAATTTCAATCAGGGCCATAGAAGTAGAAATGTTAGCTCTGTATCCGTATTGGCTGTCCGCAAGTATGTCATTCTTATTAAGAAATTTGTCCAACCTATTGCTGAATAACTTATCAATTATTTTGGAAAATATCGGTAATAACAAGACTAGTTGGTAGTTTGTGAACTGATGTTTATCCTCATTTAGCTATTTTCATTTTGTCTGGAATTTATTCATCTGGAATTAAATTGCTGATGTGCGTCAGTGGTTCTGTGATCTCATTGATACCAATTTGTATCGCTTCCATTTAGTTTCAGTTACAATCAGTTGATGTTTTTGCTTTACATTTATGTACAATGTCAATGATTTTCTTTTTGGTCACATGAGTGAGGAACATGGGGTTTGGGTTCCTGTCTATAGTTTCCTTCCCTTCCTCCACTGACCAGAATTTTGGGATCTCCTCTTCCACATGAGCACAAACTTCTTTTTTAATGGTAGTTGCTGCTATGCTGTGGCAGGAAACAACAAATATCAAGAAAACAAAAGCAATAGACAGCAGCCGTGACCAACAGAAAGCAATGCTCCAACAAACTAGAGAGACAACCAGCTGACCTAAATAATCAAATACAAATCAGGAGCAGGTGTGATAGAACAAGAACGTTAAGTTGAAGAGAAACACAATGGAAGAGAACAGGAAGTGAATACAAAATAAGGGCTTCACAAAAAGAACTAAGGTTTGAATGAAACCAAAGCACAACTGTTATGTGTGCTAACACACGGATCATGACACCAAGTAATTCTAATGTTGTTTTATTCTAGTATGTTCTTTCTTACACATTCTCAAAATATTGTTAACTTGTTTCTTTTGTTTTTTCTGCACCTTTTATTTGTGGAATTATAAATCTACTATATAATGTATTTTTCTTCTTACAGGTATTTACCTGCCCCACCAGGGACAGTAACACACTAGACTATTGCTACACTGTTATAAAGGATGCATATCGCTCTGTCCCCCGTGCAGCCTTGGGACACTCCGACCACTGTCTTATTCACCTCATTCAAACCTATTGGCAAAAACTGAAGACAGCCAAGCCTGTGGTGAGGACTGTAAAGACGTAAACGTCCCCTGCAGTTTGCGTACCGGCCACACAGGAGTTTGTGTTGAGGATGCAGTGAACGTGGGGCTACACTACATCCTAAAGCACCTCGACACTGCAGGGACATATTCCAGGATCCTGTTTGTGGACTTTAGTTCTGCCTTTAACACCATACTGTAGTCCCAGACATCCTCTTTTAAAAGCTCACCCAACTCACTGTGTCCCCCTCCATCTGTCAGTGGATCAACAGCTTTCTGAATGACAGGAGGCAGCAGGTCAGGCTAGGGAGCACCATATCCAGCTCCCGGTCCATCAGCATTGGTGCCCCCCAGGGATGTGTCCTGTCCCCTCTGCTTTTCTCCCTCTACACAAATGACTAACCTCAGGCGACCCAGCTGTGAAACTGCTGAAATTTGCAGATGACACCACTGTCATCAATGGCCTCATCAGTGACGGTGATGAAACTGCTTATAGAAGCGAGGTGGATCAGCTGGTATCCTGGTGCAGTCACAATAACCTGGTAGTGGACTTCAGACCCCCCCCCACACACACACACAGTTTGGTCACAGTTTGGTTTGGCTCCGCTACCAAACTGGACAAGAGCAGACTGGAATGGGCAATCAGGTCCGCAGAGAAAATCATTGACACCAGCCTGCCCTCCTTAGAGGAACTGTACAGGTGCAAAGCCAAGAAGAAGACAGGCAACATCTCTGCGGACCGCTCACACCCCACCCACAAACTGTTTCAATTCCTCCACTCTGGTAGGCGATACAGAGCACTGCTCAACAAAACAACCAGGCTCAATAACAGTTTCTTCCCCCTGGCTGTCAAACTGTTGAACTCCTAACAACCCCCTGCTATTTTGTAGCCATGAGCATTTGCACCACATCCTATGTTCCTTACCTTGGATGTTAACAATGTCAACTTGTATTGCTATTTTTGCACTCATGATCATTTGCACTACATACCCTTTGGACATTACACTGTGAATTGTATTGTAACCTGCAACATTGTAAACACCATAATTATATACATGATATATTATATTATCATGTATATAATCACAATTACTGTATATACATCCCATGTAAATATATAATAATATCTGTTCGATCAATCTGATTTCTGGGTAACCAGTGACTACTGCAAAAGGGCAGTTGACAGCCAGGAAAGACTGGAAGACTTCCAGGAAAGACTGGATGACAGCAGGAAAGTCTGTACTGGGAGTGGGCAGCTAGTTACCTAACCAACTGGTCTACTAGTCAGGAGACAGCCAACCGTAACTATGAAAATGAATAAGAAGAAACAACCAGAAGCCCCTCCGAGGGGTGGGATGGAAGATAGGCCTAAGATGACGGACCACACGGAAACGACCGGAACAAACATTGATAACGAGATAAAGATCTTCCGATTGTGCAGGTGTGGTTGGGGGAAAGTGACCACATACAGTAGCCTGCGGATTCATCAGGGGAGAAAGAAAAAGGAGAGCGAGAAGAAAGGCATACAACACCCTTGCACTGCTCCGGCAGATAAGACAAGCATGACCCCCAGCCGGGGAGAGAACCACAGAGCCGAGGGTCCAAACGTTGTCGGCACACAAATGGCAGAGGAGGAATCCCCGGTGAGAAGCAGCAGCCCCCTGGAATGCGAGCATGCAGTCAATAGACCTCCTAGCCCACCAGTCACGCAGCAGATAGGAACGACGGAAACAGGAAAAATGTGTAACATCAAGTGGCCTAAAGCAAGTGATGTGAAGACATGGCAGAAGCTAGACACAGACCTCAGTCTTTTGCTTGAGCATTCGCTACGTGGTAGAGTGGACAAGAAACTCAACCTGCTTGGGAACATACTGCACGAAGAGTGCAAAGGTAGATTTGGAAGTCTCACCAAAAAGCAGAACAACCCTCTCTCCGAGAAAAGGGAGGAGTGAAGCCGAGATCCATGCCCTGGTGCAAAATCGGCGCCAGCTCTGTAAGAGATGGAGGAAAGCAGCAGAGAGGAGAGAGAAGGCCTGAAGGTGGTTTGGGACAAGGTGAGACAAAAGTTGGCCCGCATACGAAAAGCGGAACGCATTCGCAGACGCAGGAAGAGAAAGGAGAAAGAAAAAGCTAGCTTCATGAAGAACCCATTCAGACATGCCCATCATCTTCTGGAGGAGAAGAAAAGCGAGAAATTGGAGTCCACCAAGGAGGAGCTTGAGCAGTACATCAGGGACCAATACAGCAATCCGATGAGGACTGTTCCCTTAGGATCGCCAGGATACGTCCCTCCTCTACATCCTCCAACTACGCAGTTTGACACCTCCTCTCCTCGGCTGAGTGAGGTAAGAGCAGTTGTCAAGAAAGCGAGGTCAGCATCAGCCCCTAATGGAATTCCCTACAAGCTATACAAGAACTGTCCCCAAGTCCTGAAATGCCTATGGAAGCTCATGAGCACAGCATGGAAGAACCAACTCATGGTTGACGTGGGCAAGGATGAAAATAAAACCCTCCAAGTCACAGAGCCTGGACTTGCGCAAAGGTATCAGGAACGACAATACCATCTTTGTCGCAGGAGGTGAGCAAATCCCCCTACTGACCAACCAGTCCATCCAAAGCCTAGGAAAGCGGTACGAAGCAGGACTGTCGAATAAGCATGCAGGCAAGGCAGCTCGGAAGCAACTCTCAGAGGTGCCTGGCGGGCATCAACAGGAGTCAGCTCCCCGGAAAGTACAAGCTGTGGTGCTACAACTTCACACTGTACCAAAGGGTCATGTGGCCACTGAAGATGTGCGATATTCCATCCTCAAAAGCCAACGGGTTGGATAGAATAGCCAACTCCTACATCCGGAGGTGGCTGGGCCTACCGCGCCGCTTCTCCGAGACAGGATTGGTTGGGGCAACGCCACTGCAACTGCCGATCCAGTCGATGACCCTGGGCTATAAGCAGCAAAAGGCCAGATTGGTCCTGGAGCTGAAGGAATCCTCCGATCCTACTGTAAGGAATGCTCTCGTACCCATCCGAACAGGCCGGAAGTGGCAAGAAGAACCAGAGGTTGCAAAAGCCATCGACAGGCTACAGCACAAGGAGATTGTTGGTAGGGTGCAAGTAGAAAAAGAGGGGCTTGGCTGGGAAGATTATCAATGCCTCTGGTCCAAGGCCACGAAAAGGGAACGTAAAGCTATGGTCGTGGAAGAGGTGTCAAGAGCGAACCAGGAGCAGTATACCATCAAGGCCATCTCGCAAGGAAGGTGGAACACCTGGGAAGGAACTATCAGGAGACCCATCAGCTGGGCTGACCTGTGGAAGATGCCACAGGCCAGACTCAGCTTTCTGCTCAGGGAAACCTACGACACCTTGCCAAGCCCCAGAAACCTCCACCAGTGGTTTGGCAAGGAGGAGAGCTGTCCCCTGTGCAGTGCGCCCAATGCCAGCCTGCAGCATTTGTTGTCAGGTTGCAAGGTTGCACTGACACAGGGTCGATATAGATGGCGGCATGATCAAGCCCTGGCAAAACTGGCCGAAGTCCTGGAGAACAGCAGACAACAACAGGCCAACAGCCAGCCCATAGGCAAACAGCTTCCTGTCAGGTTCGTGAGGCCAGGGGAAGGCGGAGGAGACACCAGCTGACAAGCCCCCCGGAGCATCCTCTCTCTCTGGCAAGGGACTAGAGCATGATGGCCGATATCGGCAAGCAGCTGCAATTCACCCGAGAGATTACCTCCACGTCATTCCGGCCGGACATCGTGCTTAGGTCTGCTTCCACCAAATCTGCCATGCTCACAGAGCTCACTATCCCCTGGGAAGAGGGTATTCAAGCCGCCTAGGAGCGCAAGGCAGCCAAGTACTCAGACCTGGCTGCTGAGTGCAGAGTGGCAGGCTGGTCCACTACCATCTACCCAATGGAAGTAGGCTGTCGGGGCTTTGTCAGCATGTCAGTAACAAGGCTGCTTCGTGATGTAGGAACAACCGGGGTGAGGGTCCGAAGGGGAACCAAGGCCTTCGCTGAGGAGGCAGAGAAAGGAAGCTCCTGGCTGTGGCTGAGGAGGAGGGAAATAAGTTGGGGGTCAAAGCAATGAAATGGGTCAGCTGCAGGGGGTGGCAGGGAGACGTCCCTGCTACCCCGCTCCGCCACCAGGAGGCGTTCCGGGGTTAAAGAGAGCGAAAGTCCAATGAGCGGTGGTCCCCGGCTGATGACCCTGCAGCTGACCCAAGGCGCCGTAGGAGGCGCGTCAGGCAAATTTGCCCAGCAGAAATAACACCATATCTGTACGATCAATCTGTATAGTAATATTCTCCGGTTATAAGTCATTAGAAAGTGTTCATATGCTTCATCCACATTGCTTCCGCATTATACACTCTTCCATCTTTGTTCATCCAGATAATTTTTGAAAGCATTGATGCTGTCCTCTGTGCGTAGTCTTTTCAAAGTTATTTTGTCCTCCATCTTTTGTTTTTTGTAGTTTTTGTTGTAAATTGTAAACACTGGAAGATGATCACTGATGTCATTCATTAAAAGGCCACTGGTTGTGTTTTGTTGTAAGTTTTGTTATTAAGTAATTAGTGAATATTTTATCAATTACGGTGGCACTGTGGTCTGTTATTCTGCTTGGTTTTGTTATTTTTGGGTATAAGCCGAGGCTGTACATTGTATCAATAAAATCATCTATTCTACTTTGCTTGTTTGGATTCAGAGGATGAAAATTGAAGTCTCCACAAACAAAGATGATTTTTTGGTTGATGTTTGAGAAGGTTGCCTTGATCCAGTCCTCAAAAATTTACATACTTGACTTAGGTGTTCTATACAGACAGCTTATTAGAATGTTTTTGCCTTTTTCTGAACAGATTTCAATTGTTATGCATTCTAAAATATTGTCAACAGCAACACAACATGCTCGGGTTCAGGTCAAGGATGCCCGTCACCTAGGACCTGTTTGACTAGGGAGACCCTACGAGGGTCATGTAGCCCTCGACAACATAGCTCCTAGGATCACTCGGGGACTCAAACCACTCCACCACGATAAGGTGGTGATTCACGCAGGAGACTTTATCGTTTTGTTTTTGTAATTTGTTATCAAAAAGAGATTATCAAACAGAAGTCTGAATTTATAAAAATGCTAAAAGTTGAAGAAAATATTTTTTGAGCCTTTGGTGAGCCACTCATAATTAGCTGGTAAGCTACTGGTAACGCAAGATCTATCTGCTGGAAACCCCTGTTTTAATTAAGAGTTGCAACAACGAATCCATTATTAATCAATTATCCAAATAATAGACAAATATTTTGGTAATCGATTAATTGTTTCATTTAAAAATCCTGATTTTAGCCACTCCAATGTAACTATTTTTAAATGTTCTTAGTGATCCATGAAAGCAGACATATTATCTTTGTGTTTCAGGCAAAACAAGATACTTCACACACGTCACCTCTGACTTTGGAAAAGAGCTATCAACATTTTTGCCTCTTTTTGATATCTTGCAAAGCAAACCACTGGAGAGACGTGTGAGTAAAGCGTGTGTAAAACCATTCCCACGCAAAGTACATCCCATACTTGTACTTAGGAAAATGCCTGGATTTCTGCACTTTCTCCATTACCTCTTACCACGCATACACACAAAACCTACTGTTAGAACAGTGAAAATGCAGTAGACTGTTGGTGACGTTTGTCACCTGATTTATACTTTGCTACTTCAATTTCAGTGACTGAGATCTTCCTCTTTGTTTTTGTTAGGGAAAATGTTAATTCATGCATTCTTGAAGGAATTACTGCAAAGAAAGAAACATAAAAAATGTATTTTAAAAAATCCGATTAATCAAAAAAATAATCAACTGACTCATCGTTAGTTGCAGCCCTAGTTTTAATTGCCCACAGGTGTGAATGTGAGGTGAATGGTTGGTTGTTTATATGTGCCCTGTGATTGACTGCTGTCCAGTTCATCTCTCACCAAACGTCAGCTGGGAAAAGACCATAAACAGGAGCAGCATCAGATGTTTGAGGGAAGATTTTATAGTTGTAGCTACTTGAGTCTACGGAGGGTATTGGAAAAACTAACGGTCATTAACAGATGTAATTTAATGTTGTTTTATGACAACCCCCATTCCATATAAAGCCACATCAAATCCACACACTTTTTGTGTCCTCTCTTTCCTAAAATATTGGACCAGCTCTTTTTTTCCAGAGTGTCAATCCTGTGGATTTAAGAATATAATGTAGTTGCATACAATATGTACAGTTAGCACACATGTACAGTTACAATAGAGCAAAATAATTCATACATCCCCCAGTTGGATGGAAAAACAACAATGGAATACATGCAGAAAAATAGCACTTGGTTAGTTCAATGCAAATGTTGACAACTCCTATTGAAACAGACTTGAAAAACTGAAACTCCTGAGACTCACATTAAAAACCATATCTTTATTTATTTTGTATTGTATTGGCAATGTTATTATATACATGGCATCATTTGTGCTTTTTATTATCAAGAGTAAAATCATGACGATAACGAGTCAGAAAATTCAACTTATAACCAGGATTGTATAGGTTTTTTTTGTTGTTGTATGTACTGAGATACGACAAACCCCGGAGAAAAGGTGAAGGGAAAAGACAGGAAACAAAATAAATCCGTAGGTAGGTTGATAAATACTTTGTCCAGAGACACTTGCAGATTGCCCACTGAGGCTAGTGTTAATGTCCAGACTGTGATGTGCTTTTACCAACAGCAGCAAAGGCACCAGTGTATCACAATTTTATTTAAAAAAACAAGAGTCAGTTGGCCAGTCTGCCTTATGGTCTTTTTCCTATTGGGCACATACTCATTCAAGCCAATGTCCTCAGAGGGTGACAGACTCATTACTCATTGTATTCAAGTCACAGGCCAGTCATACATGTTCTCTATTCGCACAATGACACTACCCCCTGCCCCCCCAAAATATTGTGACCTTTAGGAGCTTTGTTATAGTTTACACAGTTGTTGAAAGACTGGACAGGGATGAAGCATGTTTCCCAAATCTCCATATGCACAAAAGTACTGAGACACTTGCTTGGGCTTTTGAGGATGTAAAACATTGAGGCAAATATGGAGTTTGTCTGTGGAAGTTTTAGTCAATTCATCCAGGAGAACATTTGTGAAGCTGTTGTTGTACCTGAGGGACTGCTGGCTCACAATTTCAAGTTTATCCCAAAGGATGACCGGCTCAATTCTTCCAACAGTACCATAGAGAAATGTAGAATTGCCCCAACTATCATGTTAAATTAAGAATTAGGAATAATTGAGATCTTTGGATGAAGATGGAGATCCCAACACCTAAGTGAGTGAATAATGCACACACAAATGTCTCAAGACCCAATGCCCAGTTAGTATAACTGAATGACAGATGTTAAAGTATGTGGGTAGTATTCATATGTTATTATTATGGAATCATAGGTAAAATGCTATATTGGAATTACAAAAAAACATCTAAACGGCAAAAAACGTGACATTGCTTAATATTAAGTAAAACTGCAAATAAAATGTAAAAATGGTACAAACAATCTTAATAAAAACAGTAGTTCTCTGGCCCAGACCAAAGCAAAATGATACCTGGTGTGTTGGGAATCACAGATTTTGTCTTGGATGACTGATTGAAAATCATTAGACAGTGTTTGTCATTGATAAATGACATTGTATTTAATAATGCATTACATACATGCCTCTCCACTCAGCTTATACCGATGATGCTGTCAGCTGGACACTGGCAAAAAAAAACCCAAAACAATCGGACACTATATTTTAGGTTCATTGACTGGCACAGACCAATACACACACTAGCAATAAAATTAAAATGGCAGAGGGAAATCATTACTATTTAACAGCAAAAATAGATACTGGTTATACGATGCCTCTCGCCCAAAGTTAGCGGGTATAGGTTCCAGCATACCCTTGTGACCCTAGTGAGGATAAGCTGCATGGAAAATGTTTGTATGGATAAACATATACAGTATAACCCAGCAGACAGATTGTATGTCAATTTGTCAAGTTTTGTCAAGCAGTATGCCACAAATGCAGCCCAATCTGTTTAAGACTGTATAGAGTTGCCCTCAAGATAATTCTCCATTTTCAATAACCTCCCTTGTAAACTATATTTACTAGCAAAATTTATAAACATGTTTTAATTTGCAATATACCAGTCCTTCTCAAATAGTGGGGTACGCAGAGGGTGCGCGTTTGACCCCATGAAACATACTTTCTATGTCTTATTAAGTGTAAAGTGTAATTGCACACCCCCTACACTGTCATTGTCAGAGCGAGCGCAGGTTTGCTTTGGATGTTCATGCACCGAGCATGCGCACACACAGCACAGGGTAGGCAATATTAAGTACAGTGAACAAAACTTGAGACAACATGGACAAAATTTAACGGGGATGAAAAGACAGGCGGAGAGAGACAAAGATATTGAGACGAACAATAGTCTTTCAAAAGCTAAACCCCAGAAATATGACGAAGCGTACGTAGCGCTTGCCTTCACTGTGACTACGAGCGGAGTGTTAACTGTTGGCAGCAGCTGAGAGTTGCAATATCATGCCTTACACCCCATTTGAGGCTTTATTGTTTTTTAAATTTTATGCAAATTGATGCAAAAACAATGTGCACGTGTGTGTGTGTGTGTGCCTGTGTATGGGGGTGGATTTCTTTTTTGCACTGCAATATACCGACAAAACCAACACACAAAAAAGCAATATTATGATAAGTACTGAAATTGGCAACAATTAAACCTGATGACAATTTACATAACTTAAAATGGGTGTTATTTCAGAGTTAATTGGGAGTATGACTGAATATTTCTTTACTTTTGGTTGAATGTTACAAACATTAAAAACAGTTCACCTAATGATTGCATACGCTTTGAACTAGTAGTGTGAAGAGAACATTTTTGCTTCGGTCTGGACCGCAGAACTTCATTACCAATGCTACAACTGCCTAAAGTCTGATGTAAATCCTGAACAACAACCTGTTGTCAGGATGTAATGGTAACACTATGTCTGGTAATATCCATTGATACCAAGTAAACACAACCATCAGGCAGACGTTTTGACAGAAGCTCTTCAAAATAAATCAGGCTTTATAATTCCTAAAATGACAAAATGGGGAAAAAGATTGAATTGTTAAATGGTTTGCAGTTATGATAACTGAATAAAAATAGCCATCAAGTAGAATTGAGTAGATTCAATCAAATAATGTACAGAGAAAAGATGTTGAATGCAAGGTTGAAGCATAATTGCTGTTAAGTAATGGTATAGTTATGTGACTGATCCAAGAGGGGCCTTACATCGTTTGGGTGGAAATACCAGCGGGGTAAGAGGGGCAAGGCCTTTCCGGTATAGATTGGTCCAGTAGCTAGCTCCAGCTTCCCACCAGACTTATGCAAGAGGGAGGTTACTTAGCTGAGATTAAGCTATGGTTCTTGTCTGCGTCCCTGCTGGTGAGGTTGTGGTCATCTCCATTTTTTTTTATAGAGCTTTTTGGTCATTCAGTGTTCATCCACCTCACATTCAAGACGTAAGATGACCCCTTATGCTGTACTTGGGAAAACCTAACAGTAGTTGTAGTGTGAATGTCCACATACGTTCTTTGTGTGACGCTCATTTTTTGTGTACAAAATTCATCCATCCGTGTTGATTAGCAGCTGGTACTGACCAATCCCCTTTACTGCATGATGGAGCTTTTGGTCGAGTGTCTCCAAGCTCTCATCCCTGTTATTTCTCTTCTGTTAACTGGTTGAACACACAAACCCACATTCCATAGTGACTGGTGCTGTGAACATCCTGCCAAGCTTTTATCCATTTTGTTTGACTTGTTAACGAACATGAATTTGCTTGCCACGCTGCAGTCCTTGACTATCTGGTCTGCTGGCTTGCGATAGCAATTCCGCCCAGTGATGATCCACAACGATTCAGTCCGTTGGCTAGCATTAGCTTCTCTCCAATTGTCCATTGGTTGTGGGTCTTTATGTAAATCCTCCTACTTTCAGCTCCAGAGACAAAAGTTACTAGTTGTTCGGCAGGTCGATCCTTTCTCAGCCGGGGATAGGTACAGCTTGCCATTCGCACAGGCACACAGTTCATACACCCCTGTCTGTTTGGTGTAAGTGGTACCGGCTGCCGCCCCTTCCAATGGGTCCACTGCACTGCCAAGTGGAATGTTGCCCAGGCGGATGGTGTTTGCATCTAGAAAGATCTGAAAGCATAAGGAATATAAATTAAAGGCTTTAAACGCATGGTCAAGGGAAATAATAAAACAGGTGAAAAGAGTTGTTTTCACAAAAAGTGAATGGTTTGGTTCAGTCTGGTATGGTCCATGCTGTCTTGCTGCTTAGGGACGACGTTACACTAACTTTGTTGATATCACCACCCTGCCTGCAGTGCACACACAAATCAGATTGCGATGAACCGTTCTTGCCGTCAAATCATATAAATATGTCGTGATCAAGATTGTACCATTCTGGCTACACAGCGGGTGGCCACTGCTGCTGCAGAGTATACATGTTTACAAAGAATGTTTTTGTTGTTGTTATAAATAGGCTATTTTATTCAAAAACACCTTAATTTCTCTTGGAGATTAATAACGTATCTATCTATCTAATTTGTGTTAATTAGGAATTAAAAATGACATGTGTGTTTACCAGAACACATTTACTTACCACGCATTAATTAAATAACCCGCTTCAGTGGCACAATACTAAGGAGTTAAAGTGAGCGCAAGCTTTGAATGCTACAAGTAGGAAGACTGTCAACATTGACAGACTTATTGGCTCAAACTATCTATAAAAATAAATCATACAAAGCGTGGTAAAGTATCTTGAAAAGGTTAAAAATGACTCCAGTGAAGTGAAATGCAACTTGTGCCAGCAGCTTCATAGATAAGACATAACAACCAACATTTAAAACTGGTAAAATTTAATTATATACAGTGGAAGTGAATTTTAGTGCAATAAATTAGGCTGCTAACTGAAAGCTTTGGCAAGGTCTGTAGTTTTTAAGCCTTGTTGCGCCTACTCAATATGTACTTTTGTAATGTGTCCCAACAGCGACTGTGTTTTGTTGTGTTTGTCTTGTGTTCTGTGTCGCCAAATAAATAAAGGGATTGCCATTAGCTCTGCTCTTAAAAAAACCCCAAACAAAAACAGTTGACTATTAATGGACTATGGACAAAATCTAACACATCGGATTCAACTATGAAAATACCTCATTTGACAACCCTAGTGTTTTGCATTGTGTCGCCTTTTTCAACACTTTCAAAGGAGGGGAAACCTGAAGTGGTGTTAAAGAAGCATTACAGTGAATACATGTGTGGCTCTGGAGAGATTACTGTATTTCTTGAGTATGCACTGTCCACTCTTATGTGACGTTTAAAAGCAGTTTCCCAAACAGGCAAAGCTTAAAGAAATTATCTTGAATGATTCCTAAGTAGACAGATGAAGAGCTTGGATAAATGTGGCCAACAGCTTTGATTTTTGGATGGGCCGATGACTTTATGGTGATGTGCAATACCACTGATTTTGTTTCTGATCCGATACTAAGTAAAATTGGTATCGGTGATACTGCTCCGATACTGACACATACAATTTATCTGGTACATTTTTAAAAGTAGTGTATTTCATATCATAGCCTAGAGAATACAAGACATGTAATTAATTTATTCAATAAATTAATGTAAATTAAGTTACGTTAAAAAAAATAATGATTTAATAATTAAAACAAGTAATTTAAATCCCAGCTGACTTTGGGCGGGAGGTGGGGTACACCCTGAGTCAGCTGGGATAGGCTCCAGCATACCCGCGACCCTAATGAGGATAAGCGGTATAGAAAATGAATGACTGAATGAATGAATTTAAAACCCTAAAGTATAGTTAGATAGTAGTGGGATGATCTACAATATAGCCAAAACAATATGCAACAACAGAAGAAACACAGGACAGAATAGTAAAAGATGTGAAAATTGTATCCATCCATCCAGCCATTTCCTTGTCGTCATTGGGGTCGCGGGTACGCTGGAGCCTATCACAGCTGACTACAATTTTTTAGAAAAGTAAAATAATAAAACCTTAAAAATTACCAATTAATTATTAAGAACTACTATAAGGATGACAACTTTATTCACAATTACACATGGATTTGTGTACAATTCGTTCTGCAGACAAACGTTTCAGACACATTACTGCAAATGACTGAAGTATCAAAAATATTGATAATTGTGGTTTGAAAATTGATTTTTAGAACATTAAGAGCTAGTTTTGAAAGTAACGATATTTCAGTACATCACTAACCGACAGGAGTGTCTCAAGTTGCCGTGAAAAGAGAAATGTGCACACACCCATCAACAGAAGAAGATAGAATAAAACTTGTATTTTACTTTCCAATTTGCCAAAGCTGGAAAAGTAAATTAATGGGTGTCTAATAACACATTGACAGCACTGCGAGAGAAGTGAACAAAAAAAATGTCACATGGCGATTGTGGATAAAAGTGAAGTGGGAAGATTGAATGAAATAGGGATGACAAGCCAGGCCCAGCAGTGGG
The DNA here is from genome assembly GCA_024372805.1 of Oostethus manadensis. Lineage (NCBI taxonomy): Eukaryota > Metazoa > Chordata > Actinopteri > Syngnathiformes > Syngnathidae > Oostethus > Oostethus manadensis. Next base: position 3,258,035 of record QODF01000024.1, read on the forward strand.
TGAAGCAGGATGGAGATGGGTGGCATGAAGAGCGGGAGACAAAATGATGAAACGAGAAAGGACAAGAGCGGAAAGAGAGATTCACATGTGAGAAGCAATTACTTTAGCTAATGATTTCACTCTGGCTGACAGCGCACATCTTGATCTGTATAAAAAATACACACACATACACACGCACACACAGTTTCCGCAAGTAGAGTAAAGTACAACTGCAGCTTGCATTGCCTTTTAAATATCAGCATAGCTTAAGGGCCAGCATCCATAAACCATTAACCAGGATCAAGATACAGTATGTACTGTAGGTACATAGGTAGGTCGGTAACCATAACAGTACTTTAGTCATTAGAGTCCTCTTCTCATAAAATTCACTGTATAATTACTGGGGATCCCCTTAAGTGCTGGTTTAAACAGCCATGTGCCTTCATCCGGCTGTCATTAGATTTGTATTTACAATGCAGTATATACAGTATCAGGGTTGTCAGGGTTAACAAGTTATTGATGCATTAAACAGACTTAAGTTTACATTAACGGCATTGTTTTGTTTTTTACGCACAAGTAATGTGCACACATCCAGTGTGACCCTTGGCCAACGCTGTAGTTTGAGGAAGTAGAGCGTGGAGCAAATATTGAGCAGAAATGGAGAAAGAAAGGGGTATTGTATTTTAATTGGTAAATTTCGCTCAAAACCCCTGGCAGATGGCTCTCGTAACAAGACTAAACTTATCTGCATCTACTGGCAGTGATTTGAATAGTCACAGACTAGTCAGAGAGAAGCAAGCTGCAAGAAGGTACTGAAACACTGCCGGTATTATATTTAAAAGTCATTTATACAGCAGTACCTTGGCATACGCGTGTCCCAACTAATGGGTGTTTTATTTTAGATTCGAGCCATCTCTTGGCTGATTTTTTTTGCTTGGAAATGCAGATCAAATTTGGGTACAAGGTGCTAGTTAACGGCAGGCACAGCCGAGGCCAGCTATGTGGGGCTTCTGTCATGGCTGGCGATCTAGCAGCGCTAGCATTAGCTATTATTAGCAGCGGACTGGGTAGTCATCAACACATCAGTCAAACATAAGCATATTATAGCAATGTAATTTATATAATTTCTTATATATTGTGTAAAACCATGACAGGAACATCAAATTAAAAGCATGAAAAGAATATGCAGCCACCACACCATGTATGTGCATGGAGTTTGTTTTTCGGAGAGGTTGTGTAACGAACATATCTGCACATTAGCACAGAATAAGGTCATCATATCTTACCTTTATGCATTCTCACATAGTATCAGCAAGTATGAGGTGAAAGAAAAAGGGTAAAATACAGTATAGTAGTCTATCTGTGTGAATTTCTCTTGGAGATGAATAGAGTATCTCTCTATCTGTGCAGGGTGTGAGAACGTGAGAACGCAAGTCCAGACTTCCCAGTCTCTGGCCACCTCTTTCAGTTCCTTTGGGAGAACACAAAGGTTTTCCCAGGCCATCTATGAGCGTGTGCTAGGTCTGTCCTCAGGCCTCCTCCCGGCTGGTAATGCCTTGAGGCACCCGGACCAGATGTTCGAGCCACCTCAAGTGGCTCTAGACTAAGATGACCTAAATCCTCACTGCGTTTAGGGTGTGTCCAGCCACCCTACGAAAGAAATGCATATTGGTCGCTTGTATCTGCAATCTTTGGTCACGACCCAAAGCTCATGACCATAGGTGGTGATGGGAACATAGGTTGAGCAGTAAATTGAGAATTTTGCCTTTTTCCTCAGTTCTCTCTTCACCATTCAGGTCCAGCAACCACATATCTCTGCACTAAATCACTTGTTGATCTCAATGCTCCAGCTGTCCATCACCTATGAGCAAGACCCAGAGATATTTGAACTCCCCCACCTGGGGCAAGAACTAACTGTCAATCGGAAAGGTGAAATCCATGGCCTCAGATTTGGAGGTGCTGAGTCAGATCCCGAAAGCTTCACACTCAGCTGCAAACCGTCCCAGTAAATGTTGAGGATCTTGCGGTCTGATGAGGCCATCAGCACCATAGCATTGGCAAAGGCCAACATATTCAGGGAGCAGGCTCAACTTACTCCTTGCAATGAAAACCAGGCTCGTCAAATGGCCTGTAGTATGGCATGCCAGCTTCCCCCTACTCCTGGAAAAAACCCCACAGGACATACTGTAGAGAGGGACATGGTTTAATACCTTTTCCAAGTTGACAAAACACATGTAGACTGGTTGGGCAAACACCCATTATTCTTGAAAGGGTGTAGAGAGCTAGTCTATTGTTAAATTGTTTATTTCATCTTATGTGTAGAGGGCTCTAATAATGTTAAAAACATATTTAGAAGGTTGTACACAGGTTTTCTATGCTCTAACTATGAAAATATTCTATTATAAATAGGGATGGTCATCATTTGAAGTTGAATGATTCCAGTATACCCGCGACCCTAATTAGGATAAGTGGCATAGAAAATGGAGGGATAGATGATTCCGGTTCCGCTTACAATTTCTCATTTTGATTCTTGTTCCTAACAATTTTTGATTCTATTGCTTTATAGAGGCAAGGTCATGCACATTTTGAACAGTTTAAATGAGGGCGCCAACCAAATGTCTTAACTTCTCCATGAATTGTTTAATGACATTAACCTTTTTATCACCATACTATGAATTTCTTACAGGGCTATTTTCAATCAGTATATAAATATCAAAGCATTTAACTTGAATTTAAATGCTATGAAGTTTATTTTTACAAGAGTACACTTTCACTAAATATTTAAAAAGTAGTATAATTTGTTGCCTCAATGTTGATGTCAGCTGTTTTTTATGACACCCTTATTTTGGTAACACAACTAAACAGAATTAACACCAAATGGCTCTTATTGTGAAGACCATAATTGTGTTGTGTGAGTTGAGATGGTCCCTTGACTAGTAAGACGTTGAACTTCCACATCAGCTAGCATTCTGTAACCCTGGGTTACATTTGAATGAAACAGACGTCACATAGTGACTTTGGTCGACTTAGAGGAAGTCCGACGTACATCAAGGTACTGTGTTATTTCTACATAATGATTGTGTGAACAGTAATCATGTTGACTGCGCTACCTTCTTTGCATGATATTGGGTTGCCAAAGAGCTCACCACTCTTATTCATGAAAGCCAAAATTTTTTGTTCTTCACTCATGCTCGCCAACTTTTTCTTTGTTGTGTTCAAGGCTATTTCTGCCAGTCGGTGAAGTGGACCTCGATCCAAGCAATTCAAATAAAAACATTTAAAATCAAAGGAGAATCGAGATGTTAATCCCAGTTCCCATTCATGCGTGAGATTCGATACACAACCCTATTTATAAATAAGGAATCCTACTTTGCAGAGAACAAGGAATTGCTGCATGTTTTAAGAAACTGCTAAGTTTAGACATGTCTGCTTATTTAAGGATCTTTGGGAACCATGAAAAGGGTTACAAATCTCTCCCTATACTGTATGCCTTTTACTCATGCATTATAATTAAGCATTACTCTTGGAATGGGCAACCCAATAAGTCTTAGAGGAGACCCAAAATCTATTCCATTCCATTCCATTTTCTTCCGCTTATTCGTGTCCGGGTCGCGGGTGCAGCAGTTTCAGTAGGGAAGTCCAGACTTTCCGGTCTCCGGCGACCACTTCCAGCTCCACCGGGAGGACACCAAGGCGTTCCCAGGCCAGCTGTGAGACATAGTCCCTCCAGCGTGTCCTATGTCTTCCCCGGGGCCTTCTCTCGGCTGGGCCTGCACAAAACACATCAACAGGGAGGCACCCAGGAGGCATCCGGACTAGATGCCCGAGCCACCTCAACTGTCTCCTCTCGATGTGAAGGAGCAGCGGCTCTACTCTGAGCTCCTCCTGGATGGCCGAGCTCGTCACGCTACCTCTTAGGGTGAGTCCAGCCACCCTACGGAGGAAACTCATTTACGCCGCTTGTATCCGCGATCTTGTTCTTTCGGTCATGATCCATAACTCATGACCATAGGTGAAGGTGGGAAGTAGATCGATCGGTAAACAGAGAGCTTTGCATTCCGGCTCAGCTCTCTCTTCACCATGACGGTCCGGTACAGCAACCGCATTACTATGGATGCTGCGTCGATCCTTCTGTCCATCTCACACTCCAACTGTCCCTCACTCGTGAACAAGACCCCGGGATACTTGAACTCCTCCACCTGAGGCAAGACCTCACTCCCAACCCGGAGGGTACAGTCCACCCGTTTCCGACTGAGAACCATGGTCTCGGATTTGGAGGTGCTGAGTCTCATCCCAGAAGCTTCACACTCAGCTGCAAACCGCTCCAGTAAACGCTGAAGGTCACAGCCTGATGAGGCCATAAGGACCACATCGTCTGCAAATAGCAGAGACGAGATCCTAAGGTCACCAAGCTGGACTCCCTCAACACCTTGACTGCGCCTAGAAATTCTGTCCATGAAGATTATGAACAGAATCGGTGACAAAGGGCAGCCTTGGCGGAGGCCAACGTTCACCGGAAACAAGCTCGACTTACTGCTGGCAATGCGAACCAGGCTCCTGCTTCGATTGTACAAGGACCGAATGGCACGTAGAAGCGGNCTGAATGGCACGTAGTAGCGGGCCACCAATCCCGTACTCCTGGAGCACCCCCCACAGGACACCACAAGGGACACGGTCGAATTCCTTTTCCATGTCTACAAAGCACATGTATACCGTTTGGGCAAAATCCCACATACCCTCCAGTAGCCTTGCTAGGGTGTAGAGCTGGTCCAGTGTTCCACGACCGGGACGAAAACCTCATTGCAGCTCCTGTAACCGAGGTTCGACTAACGGTTGTACCCTTCTCTCCAGCACCCTGGAGTAGACTTTCCCACGGCGGCTGAGGAGTGTGATCCCCCTATAGTTGGAACACACCCTCTGGTCACCCTTTTTAAAAATGGGAACGACCACCCCGATCTGCCAGTCCAGAGATACTGTTCCCGACTTCCATGCAGTGTTGTTGAGGCGTGTCAACCAACACAGTCCCCCAACATCCAGAGCCTTGAGGTATTCAGGGCGGAACTCGTCTACCCCCGGAGCCTTGCCACTGGGGAGTGATTTAACTACCCCAATTACCCCCGCCACGGTGACAGAACTGTCCACGTACGTATCCTCAGACTCTGGTTCCTCTACGGAAGGTATGTCAGTGGGATTGAGAAGGGTCTCAAAGTATTCCTTTCACCGACCAACTATACCCACAGTCGAGGTCAGCAAGCCCCCGTCCGCACTGTAAACTGTGTGAACTGGGGGCTGCTTCCCCTTTCTGAGGTGTCGGACGGTTTGCCAGAACCTCTTTGAGGCCGACCGAAAGTCGCGCTCCATAGCCTCACCGAACTCCTCCCACACCCAAGTTTTTGCCTCGACCACCGCTGAAGCCGCGTGCCACTTCGCCTGCCGGTACCTGTCAGCTGCTTTGGGAGTCCTGCAAGCCATCCATGCTTGATAGGACTCCTTCTTCAGCTTTACAGCAGCCCTAAACCCCCGGTGTCCACCATCGAGTTCGGGGCTTGCCACCACGATTGGCACCGACCACCTTGCGGCCGCAACTACGACTTGCTGCCTCAGCAATGGAGGCACGGAATACGGCCCATTCAGACTCAATATCCCGGTCCTCCCTCGAGATACAGGCAAAGCTCTGCCGGAGATGAGAGTTGATGACTCGACGAACGGGAGACTCTGACAGACGTTCCCAGCACACCCACACTAGACGTTTGGGTCTACCAGGTCTGTCTTCCCCGCCATCTAATCCAACTCATCACCAGGTGGTGGTCAGTTGACAGCTCACCCCTTCACTTCACCCGCGCGTCCAGAACATGCGGACGCAGGTCTGATGATACGACCATAAAGTCGATCATAGACCTGCGACCTAGGGTGTCCTGGTGCCAAGTGCACTTATGGACATCCTTATGTTCGAACATGGTGTTTGTTATGGACAAACTGTAATTCGCACAGAAGTCCAGCAACAACACACCGCACGGGTTCAGGTCAGGGAGGCCGTTCCTCCCAACCACGCCCCTCCAAGTCACACTGTCATTGCCCACATGGGCGTTGAAGTCTCCCAGCAGAACTATGGAGTCACCAGCTGGGGTGCTCTCCAGAACCCCTCTGATAGACTCCAAGAAGGCTGGGTACTCTGAACTGCCGTTCGGCGCATACGCACAAACCACAGTCAGGACCCTTTCCCCAGCCCTAAGGCGTAGGGAAATAACCCTCTCGTTTACTGGGGATGACTCCAGCACAGAGGCACCAAGCCGGGGGGCTAATAATAAGTCCACACCAGCTCGCCACCTCTCCCCTGCAGCAACTCCAGAGAAGAACAAGGTCCAGCCCCTCTCAAGGAATTTGGTTCCAGAGCCCAAACTGTGGGTTGAGGTGAGTCCGACTATATCTAGTCGGAATGTCTCCGCCTCTTCCACAAGCTCGGGCTCCTTCCCCACCAGAGAAGTGACATTCCATGTCCCAAGAACCAGATTTGGCCGCCGAAGACCAGGTCGCCTGGACACCCGCCCTCGACCACTGCCCAAATCGCATTGCACCGAACCCTTATGCTTGCCCCTGCAGGTGGTGGGTCTGCGGGGGGGAGTTCCCGTGTGGCTTCTTCGGGCTAGGCCCGGCCAGGCCCCACGGGTGAAGGGCTGGCCACCAGGCGCTCGCCTGCAAGCCCCTCCCCCAGGGCTGGATCCAGGGAGAGCACCCGGTATCTCACGTCCGGGTGAGGTGCAGTCACCCCTCTTGTTCTTCTTCATTAGGGTCTTCTGAATCACTCTTAGTCTGGCCTGTCACCTACAACCTGTTGTCCTTGGGAAACCCTACCAGGGGCATAAAGCCCCCGACAACATACCTCCCAGGATCACTCGGGCACTCAAACCCCTTCACCGCGATAAGGTGGTGATTCACGGAGGGGCAAAAACAACACGAAATGTAGTTTTTGTCTTCACCAAGGAGGATTTGGCGGAGATCAGGGGCAATGCTGTTGGACAATAAGGTGCCAGCTGCTGCCTGTGTGGGAGCCATTGCCCCCTGTGATGTGACCGTGCCTGCGCAGAATATTGTTTTGGGTCCCGAGAAGACCTCTTTCTTCCAGGCCCCCAAAATCCTGATCCTAAATTTAAAACTGGGTGCCGTGAAAATACCAGACAATCTCCAAATGCTGAGTTTTGCCTTTATCAGATCCCTGTTGCACACCTGTCATCTTCTGCTTGCCGTCCAAATAAAAGCTGCTCAGACTCTGTTATTGCCAATAAAAAAAATTAATTCAGTGGAAGGTTGAAGTATAGTTCGACACAGCATACCTGGCATGACAAAGAAAACATAAAATTAACTTCGGCATTGCGATTGGGTGGGGGAATGAGGAGAGATGGGTATTTAAGGGGGTTCACTCATTTGACGCACAGTTTTCTCTTCTATAACACTGGAGAAAAACATCACAATAGCATCAAAGAGGGCAACTGAAATATTAAAGAATAAAAAAATACAGGAGAGAAAAACACAGTGAAAATGACGAGTTGAAAGGCAAAGGATTCTGAAGATAAGATTGCAACGAGAGGAAAGCAATTTGTGGGAAGAGATGGTGGTTTAAGGAGGAAGGATTAAAAGAAAAGAAGCAGGAAGTAAAAGTGAGACAGGAATGGATGTGTGAAGGTAACAGGAAATCAAGATCAGTAGAGGAGAGCTGGAGGTGATACATGGGTAATTGAGAGTGGATGAACTAGAAATCACTTGGGGTAGATTAATTTTAGATTAGCACTGGTATTTATTTCAAATGAGAATGTGTCTTAGCTTGCATGGATATAAACATATGTCCAAAATGTATACATTTGAGCCTAGGTTCCCAAAGTGGGTATTGAGGGGTATGCCAATTGTAATATTTGAATAAAAAAACCTGAAAACAAATACCGCCTAACACTCACAATTACAATTGCGCCTGAACGCCTCACGGCACAAGAGGCGCAAGAGGAACGGAGCAGAAATTAGATGAAGCATGATGTTGTTCATTGGTCTGTGTGCATCATATGAACAAATAAGTAAGTTTGACATTTATATTGGTGTTCCAATCTCTGCACAGCACAGCGATGAAAACCTGTCACAGCAACTGAACATTATCCTTGGTTCTATTTTATTTTATTTTTTTTCGGATACTGCTTATTGTGATTGTTAACATTCCACTTCAATGTGGTATGAAGTTAACATGCAGACGTAAACCATCCATCATGAGTGGACAAAAAAGTGATGCACAAATTCAAGCCATTGGAACAAAAAGATGCCAACAGACTGGAATAACATATATGTAGGTTGATTACTTGACATAAGCAGTGCTCATGTCAAACGTTATCAAAATGTGACAATGCAAAATACACATTTTTGACTCTGAATTACATTCAGAGTTTTACAAGTGTATGTTTTTTAGTGTGCAGGAGTAGGAATACTTCTGCATGGATGTTCTTGTGCCAAGGAGGACTGTACGCTGCTTTGCTAACAACAAGCCGTGGATAACATGTGACATCAAAGACCTATTGAACCTGAAAAGGAAAAGCTTTAAAGACGGTGGCATACAAGTGGTTTAGTGGGTACAGAAGGACCTGAGAGTCCAGCTAAGGGCAGCAGTACATAAGGAAAATTGAACAGAGGATGCACAGCATCCATGAAGGAGGTGTGAAGACATGAAGACCATCAAAAGCTGCAGCACAAAAGAGAGGTCCACACATTGAGGGGGATGTGAGAAAGTCAAACTAGTTAAACCAGTTTGTCAACAGGTTTAACCAGCCCATCCCACATTCAGCAGCCCCCACACAAGTCACCAGCACGGAAGGGGACACCTCCTCTCACCCTTCCCCCCTTCACACAACTCACAATAACTGAAGCGCAAGTAAGTGCAGAGCAAAGGAGCATGCGCCCCAGCAGGTCCGGATGGAGTGTCACCTCGACCTCTGAAAGCGCGTGGAAGCTGGGAGACCCTCTACCGTGCATCTTCAACTTTGGAGTTGGGGAGGGTTGCACAGCAGTGTAAGACGTCCTACATCATCGCAATCCCAGAGAGACCACATCCTGGTGAGCTGAATTACTTCAGGCCAGTAGGTCTAACAAAGCATGTGATGAAGACCATGGAACGGCTGCCTCTCTGTCCCCTGAGGCCACAGACATACCCTGCACTCGACCCTTTGCAGTTTGTATAGGATAAAGTAGGAGTTGAGGACATCATCATCATCTTGCTCCAGAGATCTCTCACTCACCTGGACAGAGGCAGTGGTGCTGTGAGGATTACATTTTTGAACTTCTCCAGCACCTTTAACACTATCCAGTCTCATGTCCTCAGGGACAAACTGACACAAATGGGATTAGGATCATACCCTGCGGCATGGTATACAGACTACCTGACTGGCAGACCTCAGTTTGTATCAATGGGGAACTGCAGGTCAGACTCTGTGACTAGCAGTGTGCCTAGCAGTGACGAGAACTGTGCCCCCTCCTGTTCTGTTTACCCTGTACACGTCTGACTTTCATACAACTTTGAGCTCTGCCATGTACAGTAGTACACGGTCGACACAGCCATTGTGGGATTGTGGAGTGGGACTTTGTAAACTGGTGCAACGCAAACCTTCTGCACCTCAACACCACCAAGACCAGGGAAATGGTGGTGGACTTTAAGAGAAACAGGACACTCTCAGTACCTATTCTCATGACCACAGAAAGTTTGACCACTGAAAACACCCGTATGCCTTGTTAGTCCTCAAAACCTGACCGGAACTATCACTGCGCGTACACTGGATCGCCTCGCAAGGGCAAGCAAGCATGCAGAGAATAAGCGAGGGGGCGAGAGAGTGAAAGAGCGCAGCGATGTGCCTGTGCACATGTCAGTAGTTATTGCATGTTAATATGTTTTTGCTACCTCAAAATGAAGGCACAAATATAATATAATATATATATATATACATATCTTCGAGCTGCGGCTGGTTAGGGCTGTATTGACCAATCTCTCTCTCCTCAACATCGCTCAGCCACAACAATGAGCCAACAAGCCGAGTTGTTCATTGCTCAGAGACACGGGTCACAAGTCCAACCCCGACGAAGATCCACAAAAGTAGGGGTAGACAAAGTGCAGCTCAAGGGCCATCAATGGATCATGGCTAATGTGTCAATTGAACACTGCAGAAACAAAATAAAATAATAAAGGAAAAACAGCAAAAATGGTAAAGTAAATATAGAGCAAAAGGCACAATGAGAAAAAGCTGAAATGTTAACACCAGCACCCAATAATAAAACAAAGCTTTGTATTTAACGACAAAATCACACTACCACTCAAAGGTTTTAGAGCGTTCCAATTTTTCCAGTTATTTATTGAAACTGAAGTCATTTCAAGTCCAACAAATATGAAATGGTACAGAGGTAAGTGGTGACGCGCCACAGGTTTAAAAAAAGAATAAGGTTACCAAAAACTGAAAAATACTATATAGTTTTTCAGTATACAAAAATTCCTGTTTCAGGTATCAAAGAGTTGCTCTGCAGAAATGGATGCAGAACAAACCTTGGCAGTTGGTGCAACTAATTCCTACAGGTGTTCCAGGTTCTGGAGCACTTACTGCCTCCACTGTCTCCATAAAAGCAGTGGAACACACATCTAAGTAATATATGAGTTTCACTATTGGAATAGGGCCGCACGGTGGCTGAGTTTGCATGTTCTCCCCGTGCGTGCGTAGGTTTTCTTCCACATTCCAAGAACATGCATGTTAGGGTTAATTGGCGACTCTAAATTGTCCATAGGTATGAATGTGAGTGTGAATGCTTTTATGTATATATGTGCCCTGTGATTGACTGGCGACTAGTCCAGGGTGTACCCCGCCTCCCGCCCAAAGTCAGCTGGGATAGGCTCCAGCACACCCGAAACTGTAATGAGGATAAGCAGTATAGAAAATGAATGAATGTAAACTGACATGTTATTAGTTTACTGTCTGTCGCTACGTCACACGTGCAAAATGATGTTGTATGTTTCTGTCTTTTTACTGTTTTCTATCTCCTTTTCTTTTGCACCCTCATTTTCCCCGCTTTTCACTCCCTTCCCTCAGATCTTCCTGGGTAATGAACACCTCACTTTATTTGTATGCATTAACCAGAACACAGATAGAACTGAGGCACAGCAGCATGTCCACACTATCCACACAACAGGTGGATTTAAAACAAATCTGCATGAGTCCATAGTACTAACACCAGTCAGGTCATGGGTACACTGAGGTTTATCTGGTGGAATGTGCACGGAGCTGGTTCCACGGTCAAGAGACTAAACATTTTTAATCACCTGCAGCATTTAAAGGCAGACATTGTCTTACTACAAGAAACACATCTAACAAACACATCTATAGATGCACTTTACACAACACACTTTCCACATGTGTACTCAGCCTGTTTCAACTCAAGGCAGAGAGGGGTAGCAATTCTCATCAACAAAAAATTAAACTTTCGCATTGATAACATACTCACAGACCCGCAGGGCAGATTTATCATAATTAAAGTTTATATACAAAATATGAAGTTATGCATTGCAAGCGTATATGGACCAAATGTTGACGACACTTCTTTTTTTCACTCCTTTTTCAAATCACTCTATGATCACTCAGACCCCACACTCATTATTGGACCGGACTTCAACATGGACTTGACAGGCTGAGTCGCAATATAAATAATAGACAGGACCAATCCTCAGAGGTTGTTAAACAATACATGAAGGATTTTGGACTTTGTGATGCTTGGCGCTCTCACCATCCCACTGTTAAGGATTACACCTTCTTTTCATCAGTTCACCACTCATACTCTATATTAGATTATTTTCTAATCAGCAGCACACTGATGAGTGATATATCTGAAACCAAAATTCATCCCATCATTATCAGCGACCATGCACCAGTGTCACTTACACTGGTAAATAATAAGAACAGTAAACCACCAACACGAAACTGGAGATTGAATACATCATTGCTTGAAGACTCGGAATTTATCAGTTACTTCAAGAGACAATGGTCTCTATACCTAGAAAACAACAATTTACCAGGAACATCAGCGTGTGTTCCCTGGGAGGCACGGAAAGCAGTAATGCGCGGGAAAATAATTTCATTTTCCTCTCACAAGAAAAAGAAAGAGACTTCCAAAATATCAGTTTTGGAAGGTAAAATTAAATTGTTAGAGGAGGCCTACTCTGTCTCTCAAGATGAACACACTCTAAACAATATAAGAAAAAAAAACCTTGAAGTTGAAAAAATAATAAATATGAAAACACAATTCTTAGTACAAAGGCTTCACTTCAGACAACATGAAGAAATCAAAGGGATCCGCACCAGAGAAATGGATCACAAAATACGTTTCTACGCTGATGATGTATTACTTTTTCTCCAGAATACTCAAGCGTCCCTTTCCCGCACTATTCAACTTGTAAACAAGTACTCATCAATGTCTGATTACTCTATTAACTGGTCTAAGACCACAGCTCTACCCATTAACTGTCCCTTTAAGGGTATACCTGATGCCATAATACGGACAGGAAATATCCGATATTTGGGTATAAACATTTCACCCAAGTTGTCAGAGCTGACACAGTTGAATTACGTTCAGCTTTTGAAAACAACTGAGGGTGATCTTTTGCGATGGAGACGTCTACCCATATCACTCATGGGGAGAGTGGAAGCCGTCAAAATGATGGTTTTACCGAAATTTAATTATTTGTTTTCAATGATACCCACCAAACCATCCTCCAACTGGTTCAAGTCACTGGACTCCCACATCTCTAACTTCCTTTGGAAAGACAAACCATCACGTATCAGCTTAAATACGTTAAAACAAACCAAAGGCAGGGGTGGTTTAGAGCTTCCAGACTTTTCTCAGTATCTCTTCGCCAATTAACTGCAATATGTCTCCAAATGGCTCAAACCGAGTTATCCAGACGAGCCATGGCGAGATATAGAGCAAGCACTGTGTGATGATCTAGCAATCTGTGATCTACCATTCATCAGTTCAACCATTAAACATCATAAATGTTACAAAAGTATGAACATCAGCGCCACTCTGACAGCTTGGTGGGAATTTCTTAAAATAAACAAATGTTTCCTCTATCCATGTAAGCTGACAACCATCTGGAACAACCCTGATATCCTACAAAATAAAATAATGATAAACTTTTTCTCTGGAAAAACAAAGGGATAACACACTTAGATAATATCATAGTGTAAGGAAAGTTTGTGTCATTTGATACGCTCACCTCTCAATATGAAATCAGCAGCGCCAACTTTTTAGAATACCACCAAATCTAATCTATAATAGGAAAAAAATACACGCCCAATCAATTGAACCTGGTAATGCCAACGAAGGTGGCAGAATTTTGTAACCTCTGCACCCCAAAGTTATTATCAAAAATATATAGGCTTAACACTAAAACAGAAGATTTAATACACCTACCGACAGCAAAATGAGAAACAGACCTACTTAGTAATTTGGATCAAAACATCCATCCATCCATTTTCTTCCGCTTATCCGAGGTCGGGTCGCAGGAGCAGCAACCTAAGCAGGGAAGCCCAGAAGTGCCTCTCCCCGGCCACTTCTTCCAGCTCTTCCCAGCGGATGCCAAGGCGTTCCCAGGCCAGCTGAGAGCCGTAGTCTCTCCAACGTGTCCTGCGTCTTCCTCGAGGTCTCCTACCGGTTGGACGTGCCCTGAACACCTCCCCAGGAAGGCGTTCGGGAGGCATCCTAACCAGATGCCCGAGCCCCCTCATCTGGCTCCTCTCAATGCGGAGGAGCAGCGGTTCTTCTCCGAGTCTCTCCCGGATGACAGTGCTTCTCACCCTATCTCTAAGGGAGAGCCCTGCCACCCTGCGGAGAAAACTCATTTCGGCCGCTTGTACCCGCGATCTTGTCCTTTCGGTCACTACCCAAAGCTCATGACCATAGGTGAGGGTAGAAATGTAGACCGATCGGTAAATTGAGAGCTTTGCCTTTTGGTGTGGGTAAGTGTAGATTTAGAATAATTTTATATGACAGAACATAAATGTCAATGTAAAGGCAGTACAACTACAACTGTTCATTTGTGAACAAATCCATTGTCAGACGCTATGTAACATCAGTTTTTGACAAAGATGTATTGAGTGATTGTTTTAGTGTTTTGAAAAATACTACTAAGCCAGGTTTGGATTAAATTAAAACATTTTTCATGCAGTTCCCGTCAGTGAAAGTGAAGGAGAAAAAAATATAAATTATAAAACACAATTAAAGAAATTGCCAGCTGTCAGCTGTGATTTTAATGAAAACCGTTGCTCTCCTATCTCAAACCCATTTGGCCCTAATTCCAGGGCTGCGTTTCCAAACTTTCTCAACTTTAATTGTCCCTTCTTATATGCCAGTTGCTGACAACATTGATTTGACTTTAGGCCTCGCTGTCTCACATGCTTTTATATTGGCCCGCAAAATCGACAGAAACATCTATTTTCTGCCTTCCTCCTCCACCTCCCACTCTTCCCATCCTCCTCTTATATTCTCCCTTCAACAGCTTGCCTTTGTTCATTTGACTGTGTCAGCGGTCATGGAAAGCTTGTACGGAAGCACATGAAACAGAATGGCACCTGGATAAGCTGTCCTGTCAGGGATGTGTGTACGATTTTTTTTTAAATGATATCGATTGGCACATGGAGTGATTCTCTTTTGGGTAAGATGATTCAACATATGCAACGCAATGACGTGTTTCTGCCGTATGTAGCACGGATCAAGTCACCAAATGGGCTGGATTTATGCTGCTGGTTTAAGTGTCTAATTCCAATCAAGTGTCCATATTGAATATTTGAATTTTCAAATTGTTCATTAAGTATGGATGTCCCGACCTGATCTTTATGATCGGTATCGGCTACACAAAAGTAAATTAAAAAAAAAAAAGTATCAGTACCGTAATGGATCGGTTCGGCAAGACTATAAAAAAATTGGATCGGGACATCCCTACATTTAAGTAATGCATATCCAACATATCTGTGTTTACATTTACTTAAGACAACCAGAATGTATGCATGCCGAAATAAACAAGTACATCGCCCTAATGGTTTGTGCTCAAAATGCTTTAGAACACATCCAATTTTCTTACCCCCCAGTTTTTGTAGGATTTAACAAAAAAACAGCTAAAAAATGTCTCGGTTATTGTAGAGCCTAACATTGCGCCTAACAGAAGTCACTAATTTCATTTCATTTATTAAACAAGAACAATTTAACTCAGCAATTATGTTACAATTAATGGAAACATGAGTTAAAACACTGAAAAACAAAAGAAAATAACCATCACACAAGAGTATACAAGAGTCAAAATAACACCACTCCTGCATCACATCCGAATTTTTCTGTTTGTTTGCCCAAGTATCGAGTGCCCCAACAAAGAATCCCACGTTTGGTGACTCAGTGTTGTCATGTTATTTATATACACATGAGTCCACCACCAGTGTTTTTAACATGTCTTTATCACAAAGCATGCCTGTTAAGCTCCTCTCAACTCCCACCCAAGTCATTGTTTCCCAGCTCTGTCGCCCATCACTTTATGACTGCAGTTCTTTGCCAACTAATAGAGTTACACCACAAATCTCTGCTTTTTTATTGAGTAAGCGTGCACAATAACACACCATGGAGCCAAAGACAGTTGTAAGTGCTCGCCCCTTTGATAAGGAAGGTGGGAAACACTATTGAAATCCAGAAAGAAGTGCCAGCAAAACACAAAGTTAGTGTCCGTGTGACCAAAAATCCTGTTTTTCCAGGACATGTCCTTTTTTTAGCATCTTGTCCTGGCCTTCCTGGGTTTTTTTTTTTAAAGAAATTGATGAAACTGTTTTGGTTTTCATTGGGCCATTAAATTGACTGGTATTAGGGCATTCTGCTCTGGGTGGATTTGTAATTTAGTGTTGCCAAAAAGCCAAAGAAAATATTTATTGAGTTAATCCTCTGATGCTTGCAGAGTTGTTGTCATACGCAATGTCAGTTCTCAGTTTTTGTCACTTTTGAGGGCACATTGTCACCTAAACTTACATTACTTGGTTACATTCCAAACTTAGAATATCTCATTGCAGGGCCGAGTGTCCTGGTGATTGGTAATCAATGTTTGATTACCAAATATTTGTTTTGTAGAATACAAAGAGCTGTCTGAGAAATTTCAATTTCAAGTCAATCCAACTCAAAATTTGGGGTGTCCAATTTTGTTTCACATGACTGTAGGTTTAAATGTGGATAACCACTAACACGGAAATGCTTATTCCTTATTTAATGGTCTGTGCACTTTTAATGTTCCATATTTACACTATATTTAATGCTGTAGGCTTTCACTGCAGTTTTGATTTAGGGCAGGCCTCATTTTAAATATTACCATGGGTGTCACTGGCAGATGTGGGCAAATGTGTTTAGCATCAGTGGCGGGTGCTTGTCATTCAAGGGGAGGAAGCTCATTTTTTCCGGCCTACATCATAAATGCATTTATTTATGTGTAAATTCTACCCTCCATTCCTTTTGCAATGATTTTTTGAGCTTGTTGTACCAACCAGGTGTCTTTTCCACTGCTCGTTGGTGAAAGAAACTGCAGAGTGACAAAAGAGAGTCACCAAACACAACGCTAGTTATTTTTAACAAAGACAAAGTCACTGGGAATCAATTAAGTCCCTGGATCAGTTGAGAACAATTGAATTAAAAACTTGGAAAATGCTCCGGGTGCAGACCTTCTAAATACCGGTTTTAACATTATGAGGGCACCCTGCACATGAAAAAACACTGTTACAGCCACTTTTGCATTTGTAATAGCAAATATAATAGACATATTAACAGAAAAGAAGACATAAGATATATTCACACGTTAACATTGGCAGAGTTCCTTGTTTTTTCTGGACAGTCTACTTCCTGCTGTGGTTATTGTAATGTAACATCGCTGACATCTAGTGACCAGTGTTCTGGCTGTATATTCAGCTGGCTAGCACTACTGTAGGTTTCTAATATGCTGATACAGGCACATAAATGCAAAGACGAGGCTGAGTGAGTCTTTGCTATAGCTGTACATGTGTCCAGACAGCTAGAACAATGGACACCAGTCGTAGAAGAGCTGTGTACATGTTATTGCAGGTTTATTGCATGGTTATTACATGGTTATTGCACAATTTATTGCACAAGATTTTTGTTTGTTATTAAGCAGTTTTTGTTATGGAGTCTGTCAGCTAAAGAGAAAAAAAGAAAGACCTGTAATATCTCTCATTTAAACACTTTGGATGGATCATCCTGTCACTAATGGTGCAGTGTGTTTGCGTGTCGGTTGGAGGGGGTGGGAGTTTCTGTCTACTATGGAGGATAGCTTGGCGGGTAAATACACTAACAGACATGTATAATCGAGCACTGACAGTTCGCTCTAATACACCATTTGGATGCATCTTCTGAATGTCTTATACCTTATACCTATTTTGTTCATTTAGCCATTTTTGTGCTTGCACATGTTTAATGTGGGGTGATAATATGTATAATTGGCTTAAATAAGCATATCATTTTAGAACTAATGGGCTGTAGTCAACTACAAAATAGCGATAATTTACTAATATATTTACTTAAAAAAAAAACATGATAGAGTGAAGTTGCAAAATTTGAAGCGCACGGTGTCGAGGGACTCTATTGCATTTAAATTGTCTTGGGTTGTCTTGACTGTCTTGACAGTCAGGTTCACTTTTAAGTCCACATTTTAGTCCATTGTAGATTGTGTATGGAAGCATTAAGATCAGTAAGCATTTAAGATCATGATGCATTAAAAATCGTGAATGGGTATTTCAAATAGATATTTTCTGCCATTACAAACACATTTTAATATATCAAGGCCCCTTGATGGATCCATGGGGGCATTTCCACTTGCCCTGACTTGGCACAATTCTTGTTTGAGCTAGTTTAATGTTAACGTTCACTTGTAGGGATACATCTATTGATGCAGAGACGAGGGAGAAAAGAGGTTGAGAGACAAAGACAGCTAATGGATGTGAAGAGAACACAGTAGGACAAAAGAATACCTGAAATGCAGAGACAGAGAAAAGTGACAAAAAATAGAAAAAACTTAAGCCCTCCCTCCTCTTTCCTATAAAGTGACAGTCATGTTGATGGATAACCCTAGGAGTGAAAAGTTAATTAGATAGGCTGGGTTACTCAGATATGACACACTGAGGGGAATGGAGGAAGAGGAAATGTAGAGGAGGATTTCCTCAGCTGGTGTGAGCATGCCTGATGTGCTTGGTATCTATTGGTGCAGAAATATCATAAATCATCAGTCTGAATTAGTTCAAACAATTCTATTTGATGCATTTCACCCAAAGTCAGCTGGGATAGGCTCCAATCCCCTCGTGAGACCGTCTACAGAATAAACGATATAGAAAATAGATGGAAGAGTGGATGCCCTCTTTGCACTAGATTTAAGTCCAGAACTTTCTTTTGTGGTTGAAGTTGTGTGCTTTTCCTGATGAAGAGCCAATGGATGGAGACAAGATAAGGAAAGAAAGGGGGAAAAGAGCGTATGAGTGAATATGAGAAGATTCTAAGACGGTGGTGGAGAGGAGGAAATTAGAAATGTGTTTTGGAGAAGGTCATCTAACTTGTTTTCTAAGACTGATCCTGTGTGTGTGTGTGGTGTGTGACAATGTGTATTCAGCACAGAGAACTGTATGATAGACACAGACAGCGAGTCTAATAAAAGAGGGCATTCTTCTGTTAATTACAGAGTAAATGACACACTATGCTCCAGTGGACACACAACACACACCCACTGACAATGGCCAAGCATGCACTGGTGCTCCCACATGACAGGCTGTTATTTAAAGAACTTGACAGTAAGATAGCAGACTAATAGAACACACATGACAGCTGCAGCTGACAGGGAACCTCATCAAGGCAGCTTTAATGAAGTCACTTTACCCAAACACAAGAAATGGGGAAAGAAAAGAAGGACAAGGTCACCTGGATTGATGACGCACATTAGCCTAATAAGGTACTTTAATGAAACCGCCCAACAATGGATTGTCTGTATACACACACAGACCACACTAGATTGCAGTGTTTCAGATAAAAACAGGCATGCATGTATGCATTCATACGCTTATTTAATTGCATACTATAAACACACCACACTCACTCCAATGGTAATACTCTCACCTCTCCTTCTGAGGACTGCAGTAGGAGGTCTTTCCTACAAGATGCAGTGAAGTCTCCAACGCCAGCATTCAGTTCAACGCCCCGGGGGGCCTCCAGGGTTAGGGTCCGAGTTGGAGACTCAAGCCTGCGAAACATAATCACTCATTAATTTTGTGAAAAACAGTGGAGATGGAATGCTGAGTACATGATGTGGCTACTATACTGACAATCTAGGCTCTGTTAACCCAACCTTTTTGAGTCCAACATCTCTGTTCTCAACTGAACGTGTGCAAGATCTACACCCCCTGCACCTCCAGGATATATATGCCTAGACAAAAAATATCCATCCATCCATTTTCTATGCCACATATCCTCACTGACTTTGGGCGAAAGGCGGGGTACACCCTGGACTGGTAGCTAGACAATTGCAGTGCTGACGAACATTCATTCACACTCACATTCATTAACCTAACATGCATGTTTTTGAAATGTGGGAGGAAACCAGAGTACACAAAGAAAACCCCCAGATATGCCCAATGGAGATTTGAACCCTGACTGTGTAGCCAACATGCTAACCACTCATCCACCGTGCAGGTTGGAAAAAATACAGTACAATTAAATATACAGTAGATTGTATATATATTAAAATCATACATCTATATATAATTACTCTGTGAGTCTAGTGAAGATAAGCAGCATAGAAAATGGATGAATGGATCCATTGACTGTAAATATGTATTTATTTTACAGAATGTTTATTAGAGTAAATTAAAAAGTGATACATATTTAATTAAAGCTTTCTCTTTAAATACAAAGCTTTGTATTATTATTAGTTGTTGGCCTCAACAGGTCAGCTTTTTCTCATTGTGCCTTTTTCTCTATTTTTACCATTTTGGCTGTTTTTTTAATTTTATTTTGTTTCTGCAGTGATGCAAAGACATTGAGGCATGGCCTGCACTTTTGACATCTCTACTTTTGTGGAGCTTTGTCAACGTCGGGCTTGTGATGTCGGCTCTATGAGCAAACTGCAACATTTTTTTTGCTTGTTTGTTCAGTGTTGTACAGTAGGCGAGTGATGGTGGTTGAGGGGTGATGCAGTCAGTATTGTTGAGCAGCGGTTTATGAACGCGCACATCTATGGAGTTATATTTGTGCTTTATTTATGAGGCAGCAAAGGCAGATTTTGAGCCACATTAACATGCAATAATTACTCTTGTGTGCGCAGGCACATTGCTGCGGTCTGTCACTCTCTCTGTTGCTCAACCTCTGCACACTTGTGAACACTGCGGGGCAAGGTGAGCCGGTGTGCGTGCTCTGGTTCCTCCGGTCGAGTTTTGGGGACTGGGCTCCTGGTTGGAACTTGCAGGTTGTGTGCCTGGAGAGCGGCAAGGTGTATGGGTGTTTTCAGTAGTCAAAATGTATGCCTATTGTGCATCCTCTAGGACAGCAGAGCAATGACGTAATAATAATTTTTAACCCCTGGTGTAGAGATTTTTATATGGACATGTAACTGTGGGTATACCCAGTTTGAAAGACTGCTAAGATAGGTGATATTGTATGAGGGAGTCTAAAGATGTATGAAAAAAGCAGTCTCAGTGAGCATAATCTTCCAGATCTCTGTTCCCAAGCCAGTTGCGAGACAAAGTCGCTCCAGCATGTTATAGGTCTACCCTGGATCTTCCCAGCTGACCTCAGGGAAGCTTCCGGGAGATATACAAACTAGATGCCTGAGCTACCTCAACTGGCTCATCTCTATGTGCAGCAGCTCTGCAAGAGTTCAGAGCAGAGCTCCTGCAGAGCTGCTGCACATAGAGATGAGCACATGACCACATTCCTCACCCTGTGTTTAAGGGTGAGTCCAGCCTCCTTGCAGAGGCAATTTATTTTGTCTGCTTACATCCGCAATCTTGCACTTTTGGTCACTATCCAAAACTTGTGACAATAGGTGAGGGTAGGATTGCAGTTTGACTGGTAAATTGAGAGTTTTTCCTTCTGGCTCTACTCTCTCTTCACCACGACAGTCCGGTACAGTGGTCATATTACTGTTGACTGCGCAATCTTCTTGTCAGTCTCACGCTCTAACCTCACTCACTCGAAAAAAAAGATAATTGAACTTCTTCACCTGAGGCAACAGCTCACTACCAAACTGGAAGGTGCAACTCACCCTTTTACGGCTGAGAGCCGTGACCTTAGATTTGGAGGTGTTGAGTCTCACCCCAGAAGCGTCACAATTCAGCTACAAAGCGCTTCAGTAAACACTCAAGGTCACAGCTTAATGAAGTCATCAAGACCACATCATCCGCAAATAGCAGACAAGATTATAAGGATTGCCTGTGATTGGCTGGCGACCAGTCCAGGACGCACCACCTTTTGCCCGGAATCAGCTGGGATAGGCCCCTGCTTACATGTGACAAGTGGTATAAATAATGAATGGCAGGATGAATCGCAAGGCCTCCAAACCAGATAACGTCAACACCTTTGCTACACCTAGAAATTCTGTCTGTAAAAATAATAAACAGAACCGGTGACAACATTCTCCATGAGCTGTCTTGACTTACTGATGGAAACCAATGAAAGCCACGCTCCTGTTCTGGTTGTACAAAGACCGGATGGCACAAAACCTAGCACTCTTGGAGCACTCCGCACAAGAGAGCGCGAGGGACACAGTCATACGCCTTTTTAAGGTCCAAAAAGTACATCTGGACCAGTCGGTGCAAATCCATTGCACCCTTCAGTACCCTTTCATGGGTATTGGGCTGGTCCGGTTGTACAGCCTCACAGCAAAAACTATATTGCACCTCCTATAATCAAGGTTTGACAAATGGTCATATTATTCTCTCCCTCAATCTAGAATATATTTTCCCAGAGATGCTGAGTGTGATCCTATATTGGAAACACACCCTAAAAAGGGACACCACCACCCCAGCCTGCCAATCCAGAGGTACTGTTTCTGACTTTTACACAGTGTTGAAAAGACGTGTTAACAAAGACAGTCCCACGACATCCAGATTATTAACACACTGGATGCAAATCTTCACTTCCTGTTTATAAGAACATAATATTGGATGTAGTACCAAGATTTTGCAACCTAAATCATCTTGACTAAAATGATAAAATTCCTAGAAATTCTTAATTTATTTTTTCTTAGTGCTTTGTTAAATGTGGGGTCTGTTTGACATTACTAAATGTTTCTTACAAGCCAATACACCACCCAAAGGCAGCAACTGCGGACCGTGTTTAAATAGAAAGAGTACTTAGTCTTTTTCTCCACTTATTTATATGACATCAGGATTTTGGAGATTGAAGACACAAATTTAAAATAATGGAATGAAAAATAACTTTTCTAAGATGTTAATGTCTTTGAAACAAGTTGTTATAAAATAATGTTCTGAAGTGCTCGAAAGTGCATCGACTGTGCTTAGTGTTTCTCCCCTTGAAGCCTGTGAGGTCAGTAGCTCCCCCACTAAGTTGAAAACAATATGAGAAGATTAAACAGCATGGTGGCATTAGATAAAGCGCTACTGTTTTCCCTCAAGGGTAAGCTGGCAAGCCAAATTAAATAAAGGGCACTTTCTGCAAAGCAGAGGGAATTACAACGGATGAAGAAGGAGTATAATAAATTAAACAGCACACTCTCAATAAAATCAAATTTGAAAAATGTTTTGCCGCCGGGACAATTTTTCAGATATGTTTTGCTCAGAGAGACTGGTTCCCCAAATTCTACTCAGATGGTGCAGCAAATATGAAATAAGATACCAGACATGACCTGAATTCATCATTCCAAACATGTTCAAATTAACTGATGCAAGACAACACCATAAATTACAGACCTAACTGTCGTTTGGCCCCAAAAATGGAGGACGTTAATGAGTATAATATGCAAAACTTGTATTATACTGCCCGAAATTACTGCATTACAGCAAAAAATTATACTTACGGTAAGTGTCTCTTTTGTAACACATTTCAAAATATCAGTTTTTAGTTTTGTGTCTTGTTTTGGAGCTCAAGATCAATCCTAGTATGATGCATGTACATCATGACCATCTGACATGGTGGGTGGTTGGAATGTTAGCAACCACAAGTGTAGGCAGTAACTCAAAAAAAGCTTCAATATATTATAGAAAAAAAATGCTCAATAAAAACGATAACAAAATAAACAAGCTCGCAAACTCTGACAAAGTGAACCATGAAACCAGATAAATTTAAACTAATAATGGTGGTGTTGCAACAGGTCTGAGATCCCATGAACAGTTTAATTACTCAGCTGGTTGTGGAGGGTGCGATGGCCTGTTAAAACCGGAATCAATAAGTGAGACGTGCTAGCGGCGTCTTCTCCATCAAGCCTCCCCAGCGGAATCTTTATTTACATTCCCGTTAATAAACTTTTGACATACAATACTGTATTGTTCTGAAGCATCACCACATATCTTATGATATTAAATAACTTACATTTTTCTTGTTATCAAAATAAGACACAATTTGCGTCAATAAACAAACGTTCTGTCAAAGGGCATTTTCAACTATGTATTAAACAGGCTAGCCTCCTGCTGCTCATGTATTAGGCACTGACTGTATTATCTGGGTGCATAAAATGGCAGGCTTAGACAAAGACATTTTTTCGGCGTTCTTAACATCATTTCATATACAACAAATCACAAACCATATCAATCCTACACACAAACATGAATGTTCTGGAGCCAAAAAGACAGTACTGTGTACCAAAGACACCGACGAGCGGGATCCGCCATTTTAGACACAACGACAAACAGGAAAGAAAAACGGAAATATCAGACTGCTCACAAATGGCCATAAAACAACTTAAACTTTCCCCGACGTCACAAAAATTGACATTAGTTGTTCCTCTGAGCATTAATAACATTTCTATGTAGTTTGTGACACTTTAAACGGACACCCACCTGTTAAAACAGGTATCAATAAGAGAGACGTGCTAGCGGGATCTTCTCCATCAAGCCTCCTCAGCGGAATGAAGAACTCGCTCGCGTCAGTTCCTTAGGTAGAGAAGATCGCTGCACCTCCCCCCCTAGTGGCAAAGCTTGGAATGTCCCAATAATTATAATTTATTTGACAAAATCACTTTGTTTCAATGGAAGTGCAATTGTTCCCAAACAAATTACAATTTCTCTATTGTATTAATTATCACAAAAATAAAATGCATCTCACAAAAGTGACCATACATTTTGCGTGCATCACAGTAGTGAGGCAGGTAGTAGAACACAAGGTCTGGTTTAAAACCAACTGGCTGACACAAAGTGATGAGAGGAAGGAGCAAACAAAACAACCCAAAAGAACTAAAGTAGAGATGTAAAATAGACTAAAGTTCAACTAAAACGTCAGAGTAACTGTGACAATTTTAAGATTAAAACTTTCTTTTTTCATTCATTTTCTATACCGCTTATCCTCATTAGGGTCGCAGGTGTGCTGGAGCCTATCCCAGCTGACTTTTGGGCGAGAGGCGGGGTACACCCTGGACTGGTGTATGCCACGAGACATACAAACTCCAGACAGAGATGCCCAACGGAGATTCGAACCCAGAACCTTCTGACTGTGAGGCCAACATGCTACCCATTCATCCACCATGCGGCAGAGATTAAAACTTCTTCCTTACTAATCTTTGCTGCTTTCTGGTCCACAACAGTGACCTCTTCTACTTGTCGTTCTCGCTCATTTTCCTCATTCATCAACTCTTCAAAGTACTCTTTCCATCTTCCCATGACACTACTGGCACCTGTCAATACCCTTCTATCCTTATCCTTCATCACCCTAACCTGCTGCACGTCCTTCCCATCGCTGTCTGTCCCTCTGTCTTGCCAACCTGTATAGCTCATTCTCTCCCTCCTGGCTGTCCAACCTAGCATACAAGTCATCATAAGCCCCTTGTTTGGCCTTTGCCACCTTTACTTTCACCTTAGGCTGCATCTCTCTGTACTCCAGCCTACTCTCTTCAGTCCTCTCACTGCCCCACTTCTTCTTAGGTAACCTCTTACTCTGTATACACTCCTGCACCTCCTCATTCCAGCACCAAGTCTCCGAATCTACTTTCCTTCCAGATGACACACCAAGTACTCTCCTACCTGTCTCCCTGATCACAGTAGCTGTAGTTGTCCAGTCGTTTGGAAAGACTTCCTGGCCACCCATAGCCTTTTTCAACTCCTCCTTTTTCAGCTTCCACCATTTCGTCCTCTGCTCTGCCTTTACCCTCTTCATCTTCCTCACCACTAGAGTCATCCTACACACCACCATCCTATTATGTCTGGCTACACTCTCACCTACCACTGTTTTGCAGTCACTGACCTCCTTCAGGTTACACCTTCTACACAAGATGTAGTTTACCTGTGTGCTCCTACCTCCACTCTTACAGGTCACCCTATGTTCCTGTCTCTTCTGGAAGAAAGTATTCACTACAGCCATTTCCATCCTTTTTGCAAAGTCGACCACCATCTGTCCCTCACTGTTTCTCTCCTGGATACCAAATATGCCCATCACCTCCTCATCATCTCTGTTTTCATGTCCATTGAAGTCCGCACCAATGACAACTGTGTCACTTCTGGGGATGTTCTGCATCGCTTAATCCTGGTCTGACCAGAATTTCTATCTCTCCTCTATCTCACTTTCTACCTGTGGAGCATACCCACTAACAACATTGAACATCACACCTTTGATTTCTAGCTTCAGGCTCATCACTATATCTGACACTCTTTTTACCTCCAGGACATTTCTAGCAAACTCCTTCTTCAAAATCACCCCTACTCCATTTCTTTTCCCATCTACACCATGATAGAACAGCTTGAACCCTGCTCCTAAGCTTCTAGCCTTGCTACCTTTCCACCTGGTCTCCTGGACACACAATATGTCTACCTTCCTCCTCTGCATCATGTCAACTAATTCTCTACCTTTTCCTGTCATAATTCAAAGTCCCAACTCTTAGTTCTAGACTCTTAGCATTCCTCTTCTCTCTCCTCCTACGGACACACCTTCCTCCTCTCCTTCTTCAACCAACAGGAATCCAGTTTCCACCGGCACCCGGTCAGTGACCAGCACTGGGGGCGGGCGTTGTTATCCCGGGCCACGTCCGATACGGTATGGAAGTCATTTGTTTGATTCGCAATGTTTTGTTTGGCAAAGTTTTACGTTGAATGCCCTTCCTGACACAACCCTTGGTATTTATCCGGGCTTGGGACCGGCACAATAAGACACTAGCTTGTGCCCCAGTTGCAACTACATTACCGTACAAACTGAAACTAGGAAAATGCAAGAAAATGGAGAAGTATACAAGTCTATTCAAGAGTCAAATTGAATGTTGAGAATGATGAATTTGGACATGTTGGCAGGCTTACACTAACATTGAAAGTACTCCCTTTTTCTCACGCCCCCCCAGGGGGCCCGCCCTGCTCTTTGAGAAGCACCACTTTATGTCAAGATTCCAACACTTTAATCACTGTTAAATGATTCCTACTTATTTTAGTTAGGGGAGGTGGAGATGAATCATAAAAAGGTTGTGCAGTGAGGCGCTCACAGTGTTATAAGAAGTTTGGGAACTAGGCACTTCATAGTGGGTTTGACTTATTGACTAGTGGAAAAAAAGAGAAAAAAAGAGCATGCTTTGCAGCAGTCAGAGGTTTTGAAGTAGATAAACACAAACTGAGATCAAAACAAGCACAAGAGAGAAAGAGAGAGAAAAAGCCTAACAATTAAGAAACACTATCAACAGTGCAAATCCGAGACTTGCTTTCAGATTAATGTATTGACATGAATTATATGGAATCACAGGAGTTAAAAATTAAAAGGGAATATATGTGAAAGTGAGAGTTTTTTTTCCTCCCACACCAGTTTGGTCCAGTACGACAAAATGGAAAAAACAAACACAAAAGAAAAAGCAATGACAAAATAGAAAAAAGAATATGAATGTTTTTATTTTTTTAAATGATTGATTCTCTTTATATTTCCTGTCAACTTTGGCACTTCTGTGATTCCAAAGAATAAACGACAGCATTTAGACAGCTTTTTTTTCCTCAAGAAAAACCTGGAAAGTTACCCACCAATTTTTATTTCACTAATAGTCTTCCCTTGCCACTTTGCGTTTAAAATTTTGCAGCTTCACTCTATTATGCGGGTTTTCAAAAATATATGAATTCATAAATCATGCTCTTTCTTGGTTGAATACAGCCAATTACCCTTATTAGTAAAAAATATATGCATATTGAAGAAAATTGTATTTAAATAAGTATTCTATGTATATAGTTTTTTTTGTTTGTTTGTATGTTTATTTCAAGCCACACAAAATACACAGGACAGAACATACAGAAAATACACGTATAGGCAGAAAACTTTGGCTTGAAAAGGAGTGGGAAGAAGACAAGCTAATTTACTCCCGCCCCATTATCGTAACCCTAAAGCCTGTTATATTAATACAATATGCATCAATACACGATCAAGATACTATACCAACAAACACATGTACAATATACATTATTATTAATGTGTTATACCTTGTACAGCTTGTGACATTACTCGTTATAACTTTATCATATTTTTTTTAATTTTTTTTAATTATTTTGTTTTACTTTTTATCTTTATCTTTATTTATTTATTTTATTTTATTTTTTATTTTGTTATTTTATTATTATTGTTTTTTTTTAAATCAAATTTGTTTTTTATTTATTATTATTATTTTGTAATTTAAATGTTTTTAAAAATTTTTTAATAAAATAAATAAATTAATTAATTAAATAAAAAAATAATAACTTCATCATATATCAACATATCAATCATATATTATAGCTAATTCTTATATATATATACTGTATATATATACTGCATATCTATAGATACTGTATATATATATATATATATATATGTATATGTATGTGTACACACACACATATATACAGTACATGTATATATCAGTGACGTGCGGTGAGGTCCATGACTGGTGAGGCACTGACTATAACAAGAGTCAAGATATAAAAACATAAACCCAAAATAGAAGATAAGCCTAAACTTCAATTTTTACCTTAATTGAAACAATTAGGTGTTTTTTAAATCTTTTAGATTGCATTAAGAGAGGCCAAGAACCTTTTGGAACTGAGAGGTGCTGCGCTCTAGCAACACCACTGTTCCTGGCCAAGTGTCCTATACTGTGCATTAAAAGAGACAAGGTTTTGGAGGTCTGATGCGAGAAGGTGGATGATCTCCTGCCACAGAACCTCCACTTGTCTGCCCTGATCTGTTGATTTTATTGTATGAGAAACAATCCAGAAAAAAGACAAAACATAGTTATGACATTATGTATATCTTTCATGTAATAAATTATTACCATCATCACCTTTACCCTCTGCTGAAGATCAGTTTAGTCTATAAACCTGAAATCTGGATTTAGGTTGTTATGTATGAATATAATAATGATAATAATAATGGTAATGACCATAATAAGGCAGGTAGATGATGCTTTCAATAGAAAATCATATATAAGCAATATATGTACTATACGGGCCGCACGGTGGTCGAATGGGTAGCACATTTGCCTCACAGTCAGGAGGTTATGGGTTGGAATCTCCGTTGGACATCTCTGTGTGGAGTTTGCATGTTCTCCCGTGGGTTTTCTCCGGGTACGCCGGTTTCTTCCCACATTCCAAAAACATGCATGTTAGGTTAATTGGCGACTGTAAATTGTCCATAGGTATGAATGTGAGTGTAATTGTTTGTTTGTCTATATGTGCCCTGTGATTGATTGGCGACCAGTCTAGGGTGTACCCCGCCTTTCGCCCAAAGTCAGCTGGGATAGGCTCCAGCATACCCGAGACCCTAATGAGGATAAGCGGCATAAAAAATGAATGAATGAATGTACTATACATGTGTGATACGAGGTATGATACTATTTTTTTGTTCCTAATTAATGTAATGCACTGTGGTAACTATCTTATTATATACTTTGCAGGAATTATTATGAGCCCGTGGTAAATAAATGATTATACATATACTAGATGGAGATTCATAGATAGCATGTAACTTTGCATTCCGTAGTTAAGAGTAATGACCCTTCTATTCTATTGATATATAATGGTACCCGAAACACAAGGTAACGTTCAAGTACCTCTTTCCTCATTCATGTACCGAGACAAAACCATTTCTTTGTATTTTGATTTAAATACATGAATGTTTGGACATTGCTTGAGCTGTAACCCCAATCTGTTCCAAAGTTTGACACCACATACAGACACACACAAACTCCCCTGGTGGTTCTCACTGCTTGTATTTTAAAGTTATCACATCCCCTCATTTTATAATCCCCTTCTTTCTGTGTAAAAAGCTTTTGAATGTTAGTAGGGAGGATATGTTTATTGGCTTTATATAAAAGCTGTGCAGTATAAAAATCAACTAAATCAAAGAACTTTAACAATTTAGACTGCAAAAAAAAAAAATTGTATAATCACAAAAACCAACATATATGCTTGTTCCCATTTTTGTATAGAGGGATTTTTGCAATTTACATTTTAATTGGAAATGTCCCAGTCTTAAATGATAAGTGACTTATGTACGTTAAGGGTTTGGAGATACTTCTTATTACAATTTCAACTAACTAACTTTATCTATATCAAAAGTCACTGGATGTTTTAGTTTTACAATTATTAACAATATCAATAACTTTTGCCTCACTTACTGCAGAGAGAAACATGGTATTTGAGTTTATTTCCATAAGTGACTGAGGAATATTTGCTGCCAAATCTGGTCCAACATTTAAGAAAATAGTATTGAAACTATTTACTATTTCATTGTATTGTAGATGTCTTTATTTTCATCGATGACATAATCTGCATGTGTATTACATTCTTAAGTATTCCCCAAACCCTTTTAGTATTATTTTGTATTAATATTTAATAGATTGGTGTAATGTGATTTCCTACTAGCTCTTATTGTATTAGTCCATTTATTTTTATACACTTTATATCTATGTTATAATTCTTCAGTTCTTAAATTAATGAATTGTTTGTATAGACTATTTTTCTTTTTGCAAGCATTTTGTATACCCTTTGTTATTATACAGAATGCTTTGGCATTCATTATGTTTTTGGCAGTCCTGCTTGAGTCCTACCCGTGTTTTCCTTTCAACTGCCACAGGTGTACAAATAAGAAATCATATTTTGCAAAAATGTACTATCACGGTTGGGTCTGGAACCTATTAATTATGATAAACAAGGGATTACCATAACTGCTCATATTTGCATACTGCATATTTCACAGCTGAGCTGCTTCTCAGCCTGCACTGTTGTTTGTTTTGTTTTGGTGGACTTCTTATAGACGTCTTATGGACTGAAAAGGGGTGTAGTTAACAACACGGCTGTGTTCTGTGAGCATCAGCTGCTTTAACAGTTTGGACAATTACCTGACAGTTATACCACCAGTGAGCCTTCACCTCTGTTTTACGTCACCCTGTTGGTTTCTGTCACATATTACTTAGTGCTCAGCTTTACATCAACAATGTAAAGAAAAGCAGCATATATCCTCTTTTCGTCAGTTTCTAATTCCAGCAAATGCATTATTCAGTCCCACAGCCTGACAGTCACAAACTTTGATAAACAATGCATGCCATAAGGAGGCACAGCCTTTTGACAATAAAAACAAAAGATGGTTAAATGTATGCAGTATGAGCAGCTGCTCTGAATAGATTTTAAAACGGTCAAGCTTGAGCTGTTTTGGTATTATTAAAAGTTCACATGGTAAACACTGTCACTTTGGAAATTCTGTCACACACAGAAAATACCAGAAATAAGCAGCCGTGTGAAGCATAAAGATATATTTAGAGCATCAGTATAAGAGATCAGTAATATTAAACAAGATCAGTAGTAGACAATTTAAGACAATTCTGTATATAAGCTTTTGGGTCCCCAAAATTTTCTGTCGAGCAAATAATGACCTCATCAAACCGCCTCTGAAGCGTTGGTGACTAGTAACAAGCTGTACCTGACCAACATTATGTCTGTGGTGTCTCCTTCGGATATTAAACATGCGATTCGCAGTGACTGCAAAGCGCTGGTTATGCGAGGAGGAAACAAGACTTGTTCCTTCAATACTTGCAATTCCCAAGATGACAGCCATCGATCGGAAAATCATGGCGGGTATCGCACTTGATAACAAGCCCTTTTCTACTGTGAAAGACGCCGGGCACCATACTAGTGGAGTTTCTGGAGCCACACTTTGCCATGTATTTCTCAGATGTTTTACAATGTTTACAGCCACGCAGAGAACATTGGTCTCGGTTGATATCGGAATCAGAAATAAAGAGTTGGACAGTATTGGCATATCAAATATCAGCAAAAAAGCCAATACCGAACTTCGCTAATAACAGGGACATTTTTGGCTCTCATTAGATAACGCAGGTATACATAATGCTGTAGCCAATGCGTGTATAATAGAAGTTCCACTAAATGCCATCTTTATTGCTGTAAAATGGCTTTTAGTGATTGAGTTCTCAGTTCGTTAATGTGCATTATTAATGCAGCATGTGCACCTGAGGTGCAACACTTGTACTTTCTAATTTGAAGTGAAATTGATGACCCTGCTCTTTATGTGAATCAGCATGAATAGCAATAAGATACAGTATTAGTGTGAATTAAAACCATTTTTAGTGTGAATTAAAACAATTCTCCCTAGTACACAGAGTTGGGTAAATTTACACTTGAGTGATAAATACTGGACAAGTCAACAATAGTTTTATAACGTATCTTGCTACAACAATATCCATGTAGTCCCTATTTTTTGTGTGGAAAGTATACACTTGGGATACATTCATATCATCAATCGTGTGTTGTGATTGGGCATATTTGACTGCACTTTTTTTTTTAATTTGCCCATTATCCACAATTATTTTTATTTGAACATGCATGTAAATTACATTGGAATACATCACTTAATACAATTGACAGTTCCACATGTCCAAAAGGAGTAGGAAGAAGAAAAGCTTATTAAATCCTACCTTCGTAGGTTTTCCCCTATTTCAATACATTTGTACACTTCCTGCAGTTACTAAGTTTCAATGCATAAGTAAGGTAATGTGACAGTGTGTTCAATAGTCCTTATCATAGCAAATAGCTTTTATTGCAGTCCTGAATAATGATAATCATAACAAATAATAGTAGTGCTGAGTAAAATATAAACAACTATAACAAAACATTGTTGTAGTACAGACAATGTTCTCACTAGGATGAAAAGTTCCTAGTACAAGTATAAGGTGATAGTAACAAACATAGCATTGACAGTCAACAGACAGAAAATGTACTCTCCAAGGAATGAAGTAATATGGCCTTGGATGTACACAATATTTCATGACTCTTCTTCCTTGTATTTTGTAAACATCAACTGTTTGTAATGTTTCTTGAAGTCACTCATTGTAGAGCATTGTTTTACTTCTTTACTTAATCCATTCCAGTTTGATTCCACATACCAAGCACTAAACGTTTTTAGTGTTGTTCTTGCATATTTGTGTTTTAAGTTTAGTTTAGTCCTAGGATCATATTTCTCATCTCTTGTTGAGAAAAAATGTATGACATTCTTTGGGAACTGGTTGTTGTTTGCTTTATGCATCATTTTAGCGGTTTGAAGGTTTACCAGATCAGCAAATTTTAATAATTGTTATTTTTCAAACAGTGGATTTGTGTGTTCTCTATATGCTGCGTTATATCCTAATTGATCTTTTTTGCAGTACATCAAGCGAGTGAAGTGTACTTTTGTAACAAGTTATTTCCCCATATCTCCACACAATAAGTTAGATATGGTAACACCAGTGAACAATAGAGAGTTTGGAGTGATTTTTGACTCAGTACAAATGGTATTTTATTCAGCATTGAAGTATTTCTTGCTACTTTATGTTGTATGTTTTTGATGTGAGGTTTCCAACACCTTCTGTCATCAATTATGATGCCCAAAAATGTATGTGTAACAGGGTCAATTTGGTTATTGTAAATATGTTATTACTATTATATAATTATACAAAATATATGTGGAAATAATACCTGATGTGTTCATAGTGTCATGAGATAAACGTGGAACATCAACATCTGTCACTGTGTACCCCCTACTGCTCTAATTATTGTGACACCTCTCATTATAAGTTTGAGCCACGCCTTTCTACTTCCCTTTTTGTTCGTGATCTCCATGTGAGAGGTAGGCGTCCGTATGGCTCCAAAAATGTGTACTTTAATTTAAAACTTGATTTAATTATTCTTTCTTGTCATGTGTCATTGTGATCTTTAGGGGCACGCTCATTCTACAGATTGTGACTGTATCGTCTTTTTGTAACATTTATCAGCCCAGGAGTAAAGAAAGTGGAACTGCAGCAACTCTGTGTCAGTCGAACAACATCATCCACAACACAGAGAGATAAACACCACCGGTTACATTGGTGCCGTGACGACCCGTTGCATCGCCGACTAGCACTTGTCTGGTCCCCGGGGTATGCTTGCTACTCGAGGGGCTGCAGTCTGCTCCTCTTCGCTCTCTCTGTTCCCTGGCCGCGAAGACGACAGCACGCGCTCCCGCGTGCACGCGAGGTGTGGTGACGTGCACGCTGCTTTGTCGCGTGTCCGTGATGTTATTTCATGCTGGTGTTGCATGTTGTGGGTAGCATGGGCGTTATTAGTGACACCCTCAGTGAAGTTGAAGATGTGCAATGAACCTATGTGAATTGTTGTAATGACCTTTCTAATGACAAGACAGTGATTGTTGTTGGCTCCCATAGAGTGGAAGGAGCTAGTGAGTTGTTTTATGCTCCAGTGCCTGTGGGGGGCCAGTCTGTTTTGAGAGGGATGCTTGATTCAGGGAGCATGTCATGCACACTCAATGTCTAGGCGGAGTCGAAGCTTAGAGCTGTTGGTGTTCTTCCTAGCCCTCAGCCTGTGCCGGAGAAGGTGGTCCTAATTGGGTGTGGTGGCCTTATGACACAACCCAGGTGCATCTATGACCTTGAAATCGACATTTATGGGTCTAAGTTTATTGTACCGACATTACTTGTTCCAGGGCAGAGAGATGAGCTGATTGTTGGGAGCAACATCATAAGACCCTTGATACAGTCAATGAGGTCTGATGAAGAGAATTGGGAGCTTGTTTGCTCTAAGACCTCCGACCCTGATTGTAAACAGTTTCTTGAAATGCTGAGTTGTACTACTTGTTGGTCTGGTCCAGAATTGCCTGACAGAATTGGCACGGATAAGTTGAGGAAGGCTATCACACTGGTGCTGCAGGGGGAATATCTACTATCGGGGAAGTTGCCAAGAGACACTCCTGTGTCACCTGGGGCCACTGTCATTGTGGAGCCCACATCTTCACATTCAACCCCTAAAGATATAATTGTTGGACGGGTTGTGACACCCATGTGGGGTGATCGTTGGGTCCCAATGAAGATCCTGAACCCAACCAACAAACATGTGACACTGCGCCGCAACGCGAAGATTGCAGATGTGTTTCCATGTGTCGCTATGGAGGATCTCCCCTTGTCTCAGAGCGTGTGTAGGCCGCTAGCCGGTCAGGAAGATGGTCTAGCTCTCAAATCAGATGCCACCTCTAACCCATGTGAGCATCTTAAGGAGTGTGGACTAACAGATGTTGACCTTGAAGGTTGTGAGGTATCGGAGGAATGGAAACGGCGGCTGGCTGAAATTGTTCTCACTTACCAAGATGTCTTTTCCAAAGACAAGCTGGACTGTGGGGAAGCGAAGGAGTTTGTCCACCGAATTCACCTCACTGATGATCGCCCCTTCAGACTTCCCTATTGCCGTGTCCCTCCTGCTCACTACCATAAACTGAGAGAGGTTCTATCAGAGATGGAGTTGAAAGGCATCATCAGTAAGTCGGTCAGTGAGTATGCCTCATCGCTGGTCCTCGTCTGGAAAAAGTCGGGAGAGCTAAGGATCTGCACTGACTTTCGCTGGCTTAACGCCAAGACTTTAAAGGACGCGCACCCGCTTCCCCACCAGGCTGACTGTCTTGCCGCCCTTGGCGGTAATGCCTTTTTCAGCACCATGGATCTTACATCAGGATTTTATAACATCCCCCTCCATGAGTCTGACAGGCGGTACACAGCCTTTACCACACCCTTAGGCCTGTACGAGTACAACAGACTTCCCCAGAGCTTGTGCAACAGCCCTGCATCCTTTATGCGGATGATGATTAGCATCTTTGGTGACTTAAACTTCTCCAGCCTCCTGTGCTATTTGGAAGACCTCCTCGTCTTCGCTCCATCTGAAGAGGAAGCTCTGAAACGGCTGGAAGCTGTCTTCTCCCGACTCAAACAATCTGAGGCTGGCACAAAAGAAGTGCTACTTCCTGCGCAGGTCTGTGAAGTTTCTGGGTCATGTGGTGGACAGCGGTGGTGTCTCAGTTGACCAGGAGAAAGTGAAGGTCATCTCAGCCTTCAAGAAGACCGACCTTATGGAAAATGACAGGTGCACTCCATCGCAGCAGAAGGTCAAGTCATTTCTTGGCATGGTGCTTTACCACTAGCATTTTATTCCTGGTTGTTCTTCTATTGCAAATCCGCTCTACATCTTGACAGGAGGACAGAAGAGAAGTGCAAAGAGCTACTTTGGGCGGAGACGAGCAGGCACATTCAGTAAATTGTCTCCTCAGGATTGGACCCCTGCTTGCGACAAAGCGTTTAAAGACCTTAAGAGTGCACTTCTCAACAGTGTGGTGCTGGCACATCCAGACTTTGACAGGCCCTTCATCCTCTGCACCGATGCTTCTCTTGATGGATTAGGTGCAGTCCTGTCCCAAGTACCTGAAGGGGAGGAGAGAGCAAGACCCATCGCTTTTGCAAGTAAAATGCTTAGTCGCAGTCAAGCGAACTATCCTGCCCACAGACTGGAGTTTTTGGCTCTTAAATGGGCGGTTTGCGATAAATTTAGCCATTGGCTAAATGGTCACAGATTTACTGTCTGGTCAGACAACAATCCCCTTACTCACATTATGACTGAGCCAAATTGGATGCCTGTGAGCAATGTTGGGTCTCCAAACTTGCTCCATATTCTTTTGAAATAAAGCACATTCCTGGCAGGCAGAATGTGGTTGCAGATGCTCTCACCCGAGACCCGGTTGTACGACCTTTGAAGGAGCAGCTGTTGTGTGTACCTTACTCTGAGCTGCTGAGTCGAGTCTGTGATGTCAGTGATGGGCATGTGCAGGACGTCTTCCGCCTCACTTGTCAGCCACAATCACTAACGTGTTTCTCTCGCCTTGCTGCAATTGAGCGCTCAATGTCTGAAGTGGATGTCACTTCTCTTCTTACTTCTTTGGACGAGTGGGACAACGCTCCTCTGCAGCGTGCAACCTCCCTTGCCAACCACCTCACTACCTTGGAGCCTCCTGGCCAGGATGCATTGTATTCCCTGTCCCTTGCTGACCTGCAGTCACACCAGCACCAAGACCCTGTCATCTCAAGAGCTGCTTATTATGTTGACAGGAAACGCAGGCCTTCCAGACGTGAGCGGTGCAATGAAAGTCTACAAACTTTGCGAGTTCTGAAACAGTGGGACAGGCTGACATTTCTGAACGGAGTCCTTTATAGAGTCGTAAAAGATCCCTTGACCAAGAAAAAGAGGTTCCAGTTTGTTGTGCCGGAGACCCTGAAGGCAAATGCGTTGTCCGGTGTTCATGATCAAGCTGGCCATCAAGGTCAGCCCCGCAGGCTCTCGTTGGCTCGCCAGCGCTTTTTCTGGTACGACATGGAGAAGGATGTCCGCAATTATGTGAAGCACTGCCACAGATGTGTTCTCAGCAAGGCTCCCGAGCCTTCAGCAAGGGCCCCACTTGAGAGTGTTCAGACATCTGCCCCGCTGGAGCTTATGTGTATTGATTTTTAGTCAGCTGAAGACAGTTACAACAAATCTGTGGATGTTCTTGTGGTCACTGATCATTTCACAAAATTGGCACATGCTTTCCCTTGTCAAGATCAGACAGCTAAAAGATTGGCCAAGAAGTTGTGGCACCACTTCTTCTGTATCTATGGATTCCCCCAGCGCGTCCACTCTGACCAGGGTGCAAACTTTGAAAGTGAGCTGATTGCTGAGCTCTTGATGCTGTCAGGAGTTGACAAGTCTCACACTTCCCCCTACCATCCCATGGGAAATGGTGGTACGGAGCGGTTTACCCGCACACTGGGCAACATGTTGAGGTCTCTGCCGCTTCGCTCTAAACAGAAATGGCCACAGATGATCCAGACCATGACGTTTGCATATAATTGCACCACGCATGAGACAACTGGTTTTGCACCTTTTTATCTAATGTTTGGGAGAATCCCAAGGTTGCCAGTTGACCTTCTCTTCAAGAATGTGCTTCATGACGTGACCGTAGGCATATATGATGCTTATGTTAAGTCCCTCTTAAAAGACTTGCACTGTGCCATGACACTTTCCCAGAAGAACTGCACAACTGAACGGAAACACCAATGTGACCAGTATAACAAAAGGATCAAAGGTCAACCTCTTTCACTCGGCAACCAGGTGCTGCTGTCAAACAAAGGTAGCAAGGGGAAGCGCAAGCTGTCAGACAAGTGGCTGCCTGTCATACACAATGCGGTGGCCTCAAAACCTGCCATGCACATCTATCGGATCAGGGATCCAGAGGGAAACGAGCGGGTTGTTCATCGCAACCTGCTGCTCCAGGTCATTTTTCTGCCACTGGACAGGTCATTTGAGGACGATGCTACTCCCTCAGTCATTCCTGCATCTGACGTCATGACTTGGGAGTGTCTGACGTGGATACTGCAGCTGCAACAGTGGAGCAGTGGATCCCTTGCTGAGCCCCTCGTCCGTGATGATGGCTGGGATGATGACCGTACTGCCTCATGGGTTCATGAGCAGTCAGCCGGGTCAGCCGGCTTTACGCCTTCTTCTGCAGTGGTTACCCTCACTGCTAATTGCCCTATAACAGAGGATTCTCCATCGCAGCCATCTCCCCTAGATTGCTTGCCAGAACCGGTCCTTGCCAATATACCTCAAGTATCGGATGCAGGTGGTCGACTTACCTCGCGGTTTGGCAGAGTCATTGGACCAGTATNCTGGACAGGTCCTTTGAGGACGATGCTACTCCCTCAGTCATTCCTGCATCTGGCGGTCATGACTTGGGAGTGTCTGACGTGGATACTGCAGCTGCAACAGTGGAGCAGTGGATCCCTTGCTGAGCCCCTTGTCCGTGATGATGGCTGGGATGATGACCGTACTGCCTCATGGGTTCGTGAGCAGTCAGGCGGGTCAGCCGGCTTTACGCCTTCTTCTGCAGGGGTTACCCTCACTGCTAATTGCCCTATAACAGAGGATTCTCCATCGCAGCCATCTCCCCTAGATTGCTTGCCAGAACCGGTCCTTGCCAATATACCTCAAGTATCGGATGCAGGTGGTCGACTTACCTCGCGGTTTGGCAGAGTCATTAGACCAGTATGCCGCTTAATCGAGTCCATGGCTCAACTTGAGTGATTATTAGGAGTTGAGCCAGGACCACGTCCTGTTATTCATGTGTGAATTGTGACCCTGAGTGGGAAGTTATGTTAGGGGTCTGTGTTGCATGATTTATCTTCCCCCCCACCCACCCGCATTGTTTGGCATGTTGTATGTGTGGTGTATATGGCACCTCGGCTTGTCTTTAGAGTATTGTGAGTCTTGCTAGGCGCCGAGTGAGTCTCTCTTTCTCTTATCCTCTCAATGGGTATGTTGCTGGTGTATTTTTGGTGAGTTTTGCATGGCCATGGTTAATAAGGATTGTTGTGTGGGCGGAAATTTTGTGTAATTCTAGGGGGGTGAGTGTAACAGGGTCAATTTGGTTATTGTAAATATGTTATGCACGCTCATTCTACAGATTGTGACTGTATCGTCTTTTTGTAACATTTATCAGGTATGCTTTTTTGTCTCACGCCTTTTTGTTCGTGATCTCCATGTGAGAGGGGCACCCTCATTCTACAGATTGTGACTGTATTGTATCTTTGTAACATTTATCAGCCCAAGAGTAAAGAAAGTGGAATTTCAGCAACTCTGTGTCAGTCGTCACTCGAACAACGTCATCCACAACGCAAAGAGATAAACACCACCGGTTACATATGTTCATTCACCCTTTCAATTTCCTCACCATCAATTTGTATTTTCTCACAAGTATCTCTTCTACTATTACCAAATAGCATGATTTTAGTTTTACCTATATTCAAGGATAATCTGTTCTTATCAAACCTTCTTATCTGTGATCAGGGAGACAGGTAAGAGAGTACTTGGTGTGTCATCTGGAAGGAAAGTAGATAAGGAGACTTGGTGGTGGAATGAGGAGGTGCAGGAGTGTATACAGAGTAAGAGGTTAGCTAAGAAGAAGTGGGACACTCACAGGACTGAAGAGAGTAGACAGGAGTACAGGGAGATGCAGCGTAAGGTGAAAGTAAAGGTGGCAAAGGCCAAACAAGGGGCTTATGATGACTTGTATGCTAGGTTGGACAGCAAGGAGGGAGAGAAAGACCTATACAGGTTGGCAAGGCAGAGGGACAGAGATGGGAAGGACGAGCAGCAGGTTAGGGTGATGAAGGATAAGGATGGAAGGGTATTGACAGGTGCCAGTAGTGTCATGGGAAGATGGAAAGAGTACTTTGAAGAGTTGATGAATGAGGAAAATGAAAGAGAACAAAGAGTAGAAGAGGTGACTGTTGTGGACCAGGAAGTAGCAAAGATTAGTAAGGAAGAAGTGAGGAGGGCATTGAAGAGGATGAAGAATGGAAAGGCACTCGGTCCTGATGATATACCTGTGGAGGTATGGAAGTGTCTAGGAGAGGTGGCAATAGAGTTCCTGACCGGGTTGTTTAACCAGATCTTAGATAATGAGAAGATGCCTAAGGAATGGAGGAGAAGTGTGCTGGTGCCCATTTTTAAGAACAAGGGAGATGTGCAGAGTTGTGGCAACTACAGAGGAATAAAGCTGATGAGCCATACAATGAAGTTATGGGAAAGAGTAGTTGAAGCTAGACTAAGGGCAAACGTGAGCATTTGTGAGCAGCAGTACGGTTTTATGCCAAAAAAGAGTACAACAGATGCAGTATTTGCTTTGAGGATGTTGATTGAGAAGTACAGGGAAGGTCAGAGGGAGCTGCATTGTGTTTTTGTAGATCTGGAGAAAGCTTATGACAGGGTGCCCAGAGAGGAACTGTGGTATTGTATGAGGAAGTCTGGA
Organism: Oostethus manadensis; assembly: GCA_024372805.1. Taxonomy (NCBI): domain Eukaryota; kingdom Metazoa; phylum Chordata; class Actinopteri; order Syngnathiformes; family Syngnathidae; genus Oostethus; species Oostethus manadensis. Next base: position 3,298,400 of record QODF01000024.1, read on the forward strand.
GTGGCAGAGAAGTATGTTAGAGCGGTGCAGGACATGTACGAGGACTGTAAGACGGTAGTGAGGTGTGCTGCAGGTGTGACAGAGGAGTTCCGAGTGAAGGTAGGACTCCATCAGGGATCAGCTCTGAGCCCCTTCTTGTTTGCTATGGTGATGGACAGGCTGACGGACGAGGTTAGACAGGAATCTCCATGGACTATGATGTTTGCAGATGACATTGTGATATGTAGTGAGAGCAGGGAACAGGTGGAGGAGAAGCTTGAGGGGTGGAGGTTTGCCCTGGAAAGGAGAGGAATGAAGGTCAGCCGCAGCAAGACGGAGTACATGTGTGTAAATGAGAGGGACCCAAGTGGAAGAGTGAGGTTACAGGGAGAAGAGATAAAGAAGGTGGAGGATTTTAAGTACTTAGGGTCAACAGTCCAGAGCAATGGAGAGTGTGGAAAAGAGGTGAAGAAGCGTGTGCAGGCAGGCTGGAATGGGTGGAGAAAAGTGTCGGGTGTGATGTGTGATAGAAGAGTTTCAGCTAAAATGAAAGGAAAGGTGTACAAAACTGTGGTGAGACCAGCGATGTTGTTTGGTTTAGAGACAGTGCCGCTGAGGAAAAGACAGGAGGCAGAGCTGGAGGTAGCAGAGATGAAGATGCTGAGGTTCTCTTTGGGTGTGACCAGGATGGACAGGATCAGGAATGAGCACATCAGAGGGACAGCACATGTTAGAGGTTTTGGAGATAAAGTCAGAGAGGCCAGACTGAGATGGTTCGGACATGTCCAGAGGAGAGATAGTGAATATATTGGTAGAAGGATGCTGAGTTTTGAATTGCCAGGCAGGAGGCCTAGAGGAAGACCAAAGAGGAGGTTTATGGATGTAGTGAAAGAGGACATGAAGGTAGTTGGCGCAAGAGAAGAGGATACAGAAGACAGAGTTAAATGGAGGCAATTGATTCGCTGTGGCGACCCCTAACGGGATAAGCCGAAAGGAAAAGAAGAAGAAGAAGATCAAACCATCTTTTTAGTGTAATCATTTAATCTGAAACTTTTTAGCTCTTGTGTGTTTTCTCCAGAGGTGGTACCACAGGGGTGGTATCATCTGCAAATAGTATTAGCTTTAGCTGTTTTGTCACTTTGCAGATGACGTTAATCCATCCATCCATCCATTTTCTTCTGCTCATCTGAGGTCAGGTCGCGGGGGCAGCAACCTAAGCAGGGAAGCCCAGAGGTCCCTCTCCCCGGCTACTTCGTCTAGCTCTTCCCAGCGGATGCCGAGGCGTTTCCAGGCCAGCTGAGAGACATAGTCTCTCCAACGTGTCCTGGGTCTTCCCTGAGGCCTCCTACCGGTTGGACCTGCCCTGAACCCCTCCCCAGGTAGGCGTTCGGGAGGCATTCTAACCAGATGCCCCAGCCATCTCATCTGACTCCTCTCAATGCGGAGGAGCAGCGGTTTTTCACCATGACAGATCGGTGCAGAGTCCGCATCACTGTAGACGCCAATCAGCCTGTCCATCCCGCGTTCCATCCTTCCATCACTCGTGAACAAGACCCCGAGGTACTTAAACTCCTCCACTTGAGGAAAGACCTCATCCCCGACCCGGAGATGGCACTCCACCCTTTCCCGGGCGAGAACCACGGACTCGGACTTGGAGATGCTGATTCTCATTCCAGCCGCTTCACACTCAGCTGCGAACCGATCCAGTGAGATGTCGTTAATGTATAGGTTAAATAATTTTGATCCCAGTATTGACCCTTGTGGTACGCCACATAATATCTCTAAACTTGTAGATGTATATTGTCCTAACTTCACATATTGCTTCCTGTTTGCTAGGTAGCTTGTAACCCACTTCAGAACTAACCCTCTGATTCCATACTTTTCCAATTTTGTATTTAGGATGTTGTGATTGATTGTAATAAAAACTTTTGTTAAATCCATGAATATTTAGGCTGCACACTTTCTATGATAAATAGCATTCGTAAGACATGAACACACATGTATTTCCTTTCCTTGGCATTTTAAAAATATAAAACCAGAAAAAAGAGGAAGCTCACTACTGCAATTAACGGGACACACATATGTCGACTACAAAGATCGCTATTAAAAAACCTTCAACAAGGTTTTATGGTTTTATATACATGCTGTGAGCGTTCCTGTCCCAGCTCTCCCCAGTCGACAAGACGCTCCACCCATGTGCATTCTTCTGATGTCGCCTCACCGCAGCATAGGATAATTATTACGTGGGGAATAGGGCGCTGCTGATCATCCTTCTTCTTTTGAGGGAGTGGAGGCATTGGCTGGAGGGTGAGGATCTTCTATTCCTGGTGGTAACTGATCACAAGAACCTTGCATACATCAGGAAGGCACAGAAATTCAACTCTCGCCAGGCACGTTGGTCTCTTTTCTTAACCTATTTCAACATCTCCAATATTTACCGTCTCTCGAAACATAAAAGCCGATATCCTACAGTATCTACAATTACTGGCCCAGCTGAGGCAGACAATCCTCCAGAGCCTATTGTAACTGTAGCCCGGATTCTGGGGGCACTGCAGTGGGAATTGGAGAAAAGGATGTCAGAAGGGTGTCAGAAGGGCAGATGATATGGATGTACTAGAAGGTGGTCCCTCAGACAAGCTATTCATGCTTGCAGCGGGGACACTCCTCCAAAATGTCCTATCATACAGGCATCAGGCAAACCCAGTTTGCAGTCATTCAGAGCTTTTGGTGGCCTTCAATTTCCTCCAATGTCAAGGAATTTGCCAACGGCCTGCTCTGTCAGCGCCAGGAACAAGTGGTCTCATCGTCCGCCTGCTGAGCTCTTTGAGCCACTGCCCATCCCTTCTCGCCCTTGCTCACATATCGAAATAGACTTCATCACTGGTCTTCCTCCTTCTAGGGTTATTACGGTCATTCTCAATGTGGTCAACCGAATATCAAAGATGGACCATCACCCTGCCTAAACTGCCGTCATCCCTGATAACAACTCAGCTACTGGTGAGACATGTCTTTCATATACATGGCATTCCTATGGACTTGATTTCTGACAGGGGTCCTCAGTTTGCTTCCCAGGTGTGGAGGGCCTTTTGCAGGGCATTGGGAGCATCAGTCAGCTTATTCTCTGGTTACCACCCCCAGAACAACGGCTAGACAGAGCAGGCCAATCAGGACTTGTAAGCGACGGCTGGTGGACATTCCTGCAGTCAGCATGCTTATTGCACGCTTCCCTAACACTTGCGACATCTGTGGCATTGTGCTGTGGGATACAATTGCACATTTTGGAGTGGCCTTTTATTGTGGGCAGTCTAGGGCTCACCTGCACAATAATCATACGTTCATACACAACCATCTTGATTATCTCGGTAAACATGAAGTGCTCACAAACCCAGATTAAGATAGAATTGTACTAAATACTTGAGAGTTATGGGCCTTTTGTGTATATAGACAATGTTTTACATCTTTGAGACTACTAGGTCCCACTAATAGGATAATAGGATTACTATTGCAACAACACATCATCAGTAGGGTAAAACTAACCTGTCTCACGACGGTCTAAACCCAGCTCACGTTCCCTATTAGTGGGAACCTAGTCCCACCCTAACAGATGGGAGCAAAAAGTGTTGCCTATTTTTGTTTAGTGTACTATTACTCCCCAGTCTTTCTCTTTCTGCCTCACATTTCTACAATAACTTATTTGCGGCCAGCACACGCCATCTCTCATGGAATTGTTGTGACCTTCAGATGCAATGGGCCCATTAAAAATACTCTATTCAAATTCATATGATAAGCTGCACACACACAAAAAAAACAACAAAATGAAATATCTTTTATCTTAATTCATTTTTGGGGGAGAACACAGGAGTATGCAATCCAACACAACAGAGACAACCAGAGCCAAGAAGGCAGGTCTTGAACACTCTTTCTTCGCCTGGAAGTACCTTTTGCCTTCATGGCGAAACACACATGGGTGTCTAAAGTGTGGTGCAGTTGATATGTGAGGATTGTGGCTCAATGTAGATATCAACAAAAACCCAGCAAAAGTGAAAGTGACAAAATACATGTCACAAACACCAATTCTGCAACTTTAGAGAGTGAAAGATAGCATATCAATAAAAAAATATTGCATTATTATAATGAAATTTTATATATTGTCATTTCAGTGGTTTATTTGGTTTCAAAGATGTAGACAATAATATGGTTGAGCGTCAATTTGTGCAAGATTTCAAAACGCAATTACATGGTTAAGTGACAGTTAAATAAGTTTGTTTGTATGGTCACATTTTTTCATTGTACTTTTCTTAAAATTAATGTTGAAATCTTGACTTGCCTCTTTTGTTCTTGTGAATCCAATCGTCTGTGTTGTCTTGTATCATGAGTTGGCTATCTAATAGTTCTGTGCAATGTCTCATACGGGCCTTCAGGAGAGACATGCATTCACCTTCCATTAAACAAACACACACTCACATAGCACAGAGTTGCGCAACACATGAGGACACCTATGACTTATGGAAAGTAACTGGAAGACACTCAATAGATTGTTCTCACTCCCACCAGTTTTAATTCTCACTTTCATCTTAGAGGCACACAAGCTTAAATTTCACTTTCTAGAAGGGTGTGGCAACTGCTATGCGTACCCTGTGTAAATTCATTTTAAGCTCTTGTTCGATCTTCCTCATTGATAACAGAGCCCAGAGCTGTAACCAAATATAGTGCTCTGATTTTTTATTACAATGTGAAACCTTTTAAATTGTGATATCATTGACTACTTCTTGGCTGCGCGGTGGCTGAGTGGTTAGTGTGTTGGCCATACTGTCAGAAGATCGCGGACATCTGTGTTTGAATCTTTGCTTGATTTTGCATGTTCTCCCCATGCATGGGTTTTCTTCGGGTACTCTGGTGTCCTTCCACATTCCAAAAACATGCATGTTAGATTAACTGGCTATTCTAAATTTTCCTTAGGTATGAATGTGAGTGTGAATGGTTGTTTCCTCTCGCCTGAAGTCAGATGTGATTAGGCTCCATCATAACCCCACAACCCTAGTGAGGCTAAGCGGCATTGCAAATGGATGGACGAACCACTACTTCTTTTGAAGGAACAAAAAAAAAAACAGGAAGAATAGCTAATTAGTCTATTTAATTAGTCATTTTACAATACTGCTTAACATTTTTTAAACTGCTGGGATGCAACAACGTTCTGTTACCGGACTCTTTATAGAATGTGGTGGATTTTGTTAGTATATGCAATTTTGTGCGAGAGATCTTATTAGTCAAGAATCTTTTAGAAGTGATTTATTTTTCCCCATCAGGCTAGTCTGACATTCGTCTTGCCCTTTGGTCTTCAAAACCATTGAAGTCCACACCATCTTGCCATGTGGGACACAAACTTATAACCTTGTCATACTAAATGCGCTGTCATCTGCCTCAGTGCACATGCCATGGCTATCCAATCGAAAAACCTGTAAAACATATCTAAATTTTTTAAATGCCCCAAATGAAGTACTGAGATTTGAGACTGGAGACAAGAAGCGCCTACTGAAGATAGATCAAGATGGAATGTAGAAATATGGTATTCCAAAAGCCTCATGATTTCCTGCCGGCCCCGGTACAAGGGAACGGGTGATGCACCGATCCATGAATCTTTCAGGGGTACAAAAAAGAGAGAAAAGAAAGCCTCAGGCTGTTTTAAAAGGTTAGAAAATTCCCCACTGAGTTAGTGAAGTGGCCCAGGAATGAGTCAAGGCACATTAGAGGTGTGTCTTTATGAAGAAAATGTGTATCATGTTTGGGTGTTTGAGGCACACCTGATTGAGGCACAAAGGTTATGGAGGTGGTAATAACTATCGCGTTAAATTTAGCACATCACAAACTGTTAGCAATTACATTTACAATAGTCATATGACTTGAGTTCAAGTCTGCGGTGTATACGCACAACTCCACTTTATAATATGGTGAACCTAAAGTTGAATGTTCAAAAACTGTGCGGGTGCTTTTGTCTTCTTTTATGCTACTAATGTCAACTTCTCAAAAATTCTCATGCTGTGAAATGGCTAATGGTAAAGTCTGCAAGAGTAGAAGAAAGAAATAAGGCAATTTCATGCCCTTGCCGCTAATGGGGCACCAAGCTGATAATTGAATCAGTAGTGAAAGACTAGCCTCACTCCTCTGCAGGTTCGACCAATCTAACAGTGGTTCATTTAGTTTATATTGTATTTTCATTTAATGGTAAAAACATTTTGCAGCTAAGATCGTGTTCATCAAAAAAAAGTTAAAGAATGTAAAAGAGGGGAAGATCCCCGTGAAGCATCCATGAAAATGATAATACTGCGTCTGTAGTGAAGATAATGCTTGGAGAGCCTCCATCTGTCTAGCAAAGAATAGACAACTTGCATTGTCTATTCTGCCTCAATTGACAGTACAATAGCGTGTAAGTACTGCAATGTGAGGAAAAATACGGTACTTGACACCATGGTGAATAGAATATGACTAAGTTGGGTATGGGTGTAAGTCAGATCTTATGCCAACATTAACTTCTAAGTCACTGACACCGTAAAATGTACAGTGGAACAATGTAAAAAAACAAAAAAAAGTACATAAATTACAGTAATAAAACAGTAAATAAAAAAATTAAATCAAACAGTAATGGAAAAGTTGAAGGCAACAACCTTACCATGTCCATATTAAGACTGACACTGTTTAGTTATGACTGTCGATTTCATGTGGGGAGCTTGCACGGGAAGTGTCACTCCAATTGCACCAGCAATAAATGACTACTGCATTGAAGACAGTTTGTAAATAAATTAAAAAAAGGCAATATATTCAAATTAAATCAAACCATCACCTGGTTGTCGTTCAACATATAACCATGTTGGATTATTAGTCCTACCCTAAAAGCATTTTGCACGTCCATTTTTTCCAACTGTATTTTGTATTTGATTTCATATGATTTTTTAAAATGAAAAAACAAAGCTTTTGTTTATTGGCTAATTTTAAATTTAGCTAATGTGTCTAGTAAATTTCAAAACATAGTGTACAGTATTTCAAATGATTTCATAAAGAATGAGAATAAGACATCATAGTAATTTATTGATTTATTTTCAACCCTAAAGTTTATTGAGGTAGTGAGGTATTTCAAATAGAGCCAAGCTAATATATGTCGGACCAAACCAAAGGGCAAAATCATATACTGTATCTAAAGTATCACTATTTTGATTTCAGAATCAACAGAATCAGCATGAAGAGCTGGTATCCGATATATCCACATTTCAGTATCGATCCGCACCCGCACGCATTACTAGCATGCTCTCCTTAACGCGTTTGTGGCAATTTCAAGGATTTTGTGCAACGGCAGTTTATATTTTCTCAACCAAATGATTCTGAGAAAGATGAAGAAGAAAGACTTCTCTTGTGTGTTTGCTGTTGCTGCTGCAAGTTGAGGCTCTTCTTCTCCTTCTGCTGGGCGCACGCAAACACATATTGACCAATCACGTGCGGCTTGAAGAGAAAAAAAAGTGAGAGACCGTGCGAGAGAGAAGAAAAAAAACACGGTTCCCAGTCAGGAGCCGTTTCATTCGCGGCCGACACATCACTAGTGCGTGGGTGGAGTGGTGAAACATTGCCGAGAGCTGCTTCACTAACATATTATAAAAATAATTTTTGAATAAGAAGAAATTGTGCCGCTGAGTACCTGTATCCAAGTTGTGCACGATAAATCACACATTTCCATGACTGTCTACATCCGTGAGCACCTTTTAAATTCAATACGTGCCTTTTGCTGATGTATATGTTGGATATGTGCAACCTGACCGTTCATACTGGTTAAGACTGAAAATTGGCTTTTAATTTACGAACAAGCTAAGTTTCTCTTTTAATGCGAAGAAGAGACTTGTTGCGACAACGCTTTTACCCGTTCTAGATTATGGAGATATTATTTACATGATTGCTCCAACCCAAGTATTAAAATTGCTGGACTCCATTTACCATGCCTCGCTGCGATTTATCACAAACTGTAAGCCTCGCACACACCACTGTGAACTGTACACACGTGTTGGTTAGGCAGCACTGGACTCTCGCAGGCTAAGTCACTGGTACATGTTCATTTACAAAAAAATTATGGGTCTGCTCCCTCCATATTTATGTATGTACATTCAACATACAACAGATGATCATTATGCTCTGTGATCACAAAACTGCATGCTTCTTTCTGTCCCAAGTGTCTGCACAGAGACTGGTAAAGTTGCATTTCAATACTCAAAAGGTCTTGAAATGACAAGAATTGACCTTAATAGTTCAGTTTAAGTCAATGTTAAAAGCTTTGGAAATTAAGTCTATGATTTGTTATTGCTTTTAAAAATCCATTTTGTGATGTGTTGAAATGTCTGTGTAATGTAATGTAACTGTGCTGCTGTCTTGGCCAGGACTCCCTTGAAAAACAGATTAGTAATCCCAACGGGACTTTCCTGGTTAAAAATATATATACACTGCTGTCGTATGCATACATCTTGGATTTATATCATACGAATGAGACCTGAGTTGCATTTGAAAAAAATCGCAATTGTGCAGTTCACACTGACATGAAGAAATCAGATCCAAGTCACATGTGAGCAAAGACATCGGAATTGACCTGCAGTGTGAACAAAGTCTTAGTAGTATCATGCACATCATTTTTTTGAAACTTTAGGTTTTATATGATTTTATATTGGCCGCACGGTGGCTGAGTGGTTAGCACATTGGCCACACAGTCAGGAGATCTGGAAGACCTGGGTTCAAATCTCCGTTGGGCATCTCTGTGTGGAGTTTGCATGTTCTCCCCGTGCGTGTGTGGGTTTTCTCCGGGTACTCCGGTTTCCTCCCACATTCCAAAAACATGCATGTTAGATTAATTGGCGACTCTAAATTGTCCATAGGTATGAATGTGAGTGTGAATGTTTGTTTGTCTATATGTGACCTGCGATTGACTGGCGACCAGTCCAGGGTGTACCCGGCCTCTCGCCCAAAGTCTGCTGGGATAGGCTCCAGCATTCCCGTGACCCTAATGAGGATAAAGCGGTATAGAGAATGAATGATTTTATATTAATTTTTTAATATAAAAAATTAAGGTTTTATAGCTTCAAGCACATGTGACCATGTTATTTGAAACCACTTTATGTAAGTAGTACTAGTCTAATACTAATACTTTCTGGGCGCATCGGTTCTCTATTGGAATGAACAGCGAGAGTGAACCCTCCTCTCAGCCAACCGGCCTTTTTGTCCCACTAGGTGGAGGCGGGGCTGCTAAGGAGTTGATACACAAGCTATGGGGTCTGTATCCTTCAAGTGCACATTTGCCGAGTGCATGACGTCATTTTGATGTGCAAAGCCTGTCCCAATTCGAAAAAGCTCCAAGTTTCCTTAAAATGCGGCCGACAAAAGGGTTCATTGCTACCATCCGTACCGGCTTTTATGATGCGCTCGGCGCGGCAAGATGTAGCGACCCCGAGGATGCAGAGAGCTGTACGGCAGGCAGGTAAGTGCGAGGAATCTTTAATAGAGGATGCAGCGAAGCAGTGGAAAACACAAGGAGGTCCACGACGTGAAAGCAAAGCACACACGACAACGAGCCGACAAAGGAGTGGCGCACACACCTGAACATAAATACCACGGAACACAAACGAGAAACAGGTACGCGTAATTAACAAAGGAGAAAAAACTAGAAGGCAAGGAAAACATGTGAAACTAGGAAACTAACACAGGAAAACCAACTAGAACGAAAACCAAAACTGTCACGAATACAAAACACCGTGACACCGGCCTTCCACACACCGAGATCCTTTGCACGCCCAGGTCTGAAAAAGATACTTTAACATGGCGCCGCAACACGGAGGAAAAAGTATAGCTTTATTTACTCATTAAAACATATTACATCGTACATGTAAAGCTTAGTGTGGCATTGAAATGTAAATTTGTGTTCAAATACAAGACCTCAACTACTGTAATTGTCCGCCGTTCACGTGCTGCTCGCTCCTCTTTTATCCAGACACCAAGTCTCATATCAGGGCTGTGCAAATGTGCAGACAGCCTCATTCATTAGGCATTTTTTCTTTGGAAGTAAAGCTGTAATTCTTTCACTTCACTTGTTAGACTTTGTGAATTTGACTTATGTCTTACTAATATATGTGCCGGTGGGATAGTTTATCATTTGTAGTATAAATGATTACGTATGGAAAAGGACAAGATGGAGTTACTTAGTATTGTTTGTGAACATCATGTGCATTTTATTTCATTTGGCAAATGTTAACTTTTGTGAATGTTTACATCACTCTTGTTAATGTGATCTTATGTTTTCTGTTCAGAATGTTCCAGGAGTAACAATGGACTTCGTTTTCCCTTGCCCGGACGCAGGTCACCGAGGCCCCCCTATGGAGCCAGGCCTGGAGGTGGAGCACGATGGCGAGCTTCTGGTGGCGCGGCCTGCATTCATGGGGCCTGGTCGGGCACAGCCCGAAAAGGTAACGTGGGTCGCCCCTCCCATGAGCTCACCACTTGTGGGAGGGGCCAAAGGGGTTGGGTGCAAAGAGCTGGGTGGCGGCTGGAGGCAGAGGTCTTGGCGGTACAATCCTCGGCTACAGAAGCTAGTTGTTGGTACGTGTAATGTCACCTCTCTGGCGGGGAAGGAGCCTGAGCTAGTGCGTGAGGTGAATAAATTCCGGCTAGATATAGTTGGACTCACCTCAACGCACAGCAAGGGCTCTGGAACCAGTCCTCTCGAGAGGGGCTGGACTTCATTCCACTCTGGTGTTGCCGACAATAATAGGCGACAGGCAGTGGTGGCGATTCTTGTTGCCCCCCGGCTCCAAGCCTGCACGTTGGAGTTTAACCCAGTAAACGAGAGGGTAGTTTGCCTACGCCTTCGGGTGGGAGGACGAGTCCTGACTGTTGTTTGCGCTTATGTGCCAAACAGCAGTTTAGAATACCCGCCCTTTTTGAAGTCCTTAGAGGAAGTACTAGAGACTTCTCCCTCAAGGGATTCCCTTGTTCTGCTGGGTGACTTCAACGCTCATGTTGGAAACGACAGTGAGACCTGGAGAGGTGTGATTGGGAGGAACGACCACCCTGATGTTAACCCGAGCGGTGTCTTGTTATTGGACTTCTGTGCTCGTCACGGATTGTCTATAACGAACACCATGTTCAAGCATAAGGGTGTCCACATGTGCACTTGGCACCAGGACACCCTGGGCTGCAGTTTGATGATTGACTTTGTGGTTGTGTCGTCGGACTTGTGACCACATGTTTTGGACACTCGGGTGAAGAGAGGGGCGGAGCTGTCAACTGATCACCACCTGGTGGTGAGTTGGTTCCGCTAGTGGGGAAGGATGCCGGTCAGACTTGGGAGAACCAGGTCTGCTGAGTACGTCTGGCAGAGTCCCCTGTCAGAAGGAGACATTGAAGGACATTGAATCAGAGTGGTCGATGTTTCGTGCCTCTATTGTCGATGTGGCCGATCGGAGCTGTGGCCTTAAGGTGGTCGGTGGCTGTCGTGGCGGTAATCCCAGAACCCGTTGGTGGACACCAGTAGTGAGGGATGCCGTTACACTGAAGAAAAAGTCCTATCAGGCCGTCTTGGCCCATGGGACTCTGGAGGCAGCTGACGGGTACCGGAAGGCCAGGCGGTCTGCAGCTCTGTCAGTCGCTGAGGCAAAAACCGGAACATGGGAGGAGTTTGGAGAGGCCATGGAAAACGACTTCCGGATGGCTTCAAAAAGATTCTTGACCACCATCCGCCATCTCAGGAGGGAAAGCAGTGCACAGTCAACATCGTGTATGGTGAGGACTGTGTGCTGCTTAACTGGACTCGAGATGTTGTGGACCGGTGGAGGGAATACTTTAAAGATGTCCTCAATCCCACCGACACGCCTTCCAACATGGAAGCAGTGCCTTGAAACTCTGAGGCGGGTTTGCCTATCTCTGGGGCGGAGGTCACTGAGGTGGTCAAAAAGCTCCTTGGTGGCAAGACCCCGGGGATGGATGAGATCAACCCGGAGTTCCCTGGATGCTGTGGGAGTGTCTTGGTTGACACGACTCTGCAGCATCGGATGGACGTCGGAGTAGGTGCCACTGGACTGGCAGACAGGGGTAGTGGTCCCGCTTTTCAAGAAGGGGGACCGGAGGGTGTGTTCTAACTATCATAGGATCACACTCTTCAGCCTTCCCGGTAAGGTATATTCAGGGGTTCTGGAGAGGAGAATCCGCCGGATAGTCGAATCTCGGATTCAGGAGGAGCAATGTGGTTTTCGTCCTGGTCGTGGAACTATGTACAAACTCTATAAACTCAGCAGGGTCCTTGAGTGGAGGGTGCTTTTAGCAGATGACGTGGTCCTGCTTGCTTCATCAAGCCTTCAACTCTCACTGGATCCTTTCGCAGCTGAGTGTGAAGGGGCTGGAATGAGAATCAGCACCTCCAAGTTTGAGTCCATGGTTCTCGCCCAGGAAAGGGTGGAGTGCCATCTCTGGGTCGGGAATGAGGTCCTGTCTCAAGTGGAGGAGTTTAATTACCTCAGGGTCTTGTTCACGAGTGATGGAAGAATGGAACGCGAGATGGACAAACAGATTGGTGGAGAGTCTGCAGTGATGCGGACTCTGCATCGGTCTGTCGTGGTGAAGAGAAAGCTAAGCCAAAAGGCAAAGCTCTCAATTTACCGGTTGTCTACGTTCCTACCCTCACCTATGGTCATGAGCTTTGGGTAGTGACTGAAAGGACAAGATCGCGGGTATAAGCGGCCGAAATGAGTTTTCTCAGCAGGCTAGCAGAGCTCTCCTTTAGAGATAGGGTGAGACGCACTGTCATCCCGGAGAGACTCGAAGTAGAACCGCTGTTCCTCTGCATTGAGAGGAGCCAGATGAGGTGGCTCGGGCATCTGGTCAGGATGCCTCCCGAACGCCTTCATGGGGAAGTGTTCAGGGCACGTCCAACCGGTAGGAGGCCTCGGGGAAGACCCAGGACACGTTGGAGAGATTATGTCTCTCAGCTGGCCTAGAAAAGCCTTAGCATCTGCTGGGAAGAGCTGGTCGAAGTGGCTGGGGAAGCGAGAAGTTTGATCCCCCCGCGATCCGACCTCGAATAAGCGGAAGAAAATGGATGGATGGATGGAGGTAGACAGCTGTCTTGACCTGAAGAGTTACTCTGTTTTTTGATGTGCGCCTGCTCAGTGGTTGCTTGGTTTCCACTATGTAAAAATTGGTGCATTCCTCACTAGTGATGTGTCGGTCGCAAACGAAACAGCTCTTAGAGCCGGGTCTTTGAAGTAAACGACAGGGGACAGCTCCTGACTGGGAACCGTGTTTTTTTTCTTTCTCGCACGCTCTCGCTGTCTCACTTGCTCGCTCGCTCTCTCACTTTTTTTTCTTTCTCGGACGCTCTCGCTGTCTCACTTGCTCGCTCGCTCTCTCACTTTTTTCTCTTCAAGCCGCACCTGACTGGTCAATATGTGTTTGCGTCCGGCCAGCAGAAGGAAAAGAAGAGGCAATAGTAGCAGCAACAGCAAACACACGGGAGAAAAAGAGCCAGGGCTAACAGGAGACAACATCGACAGGTAAAATGAGTGAGGCCAAGAAAAGAAGTACAATTTGAAACCATTTCAATTATATTGACGATACAAAGGCAGAATGGAGACCCTGCAAGAAAATAATTTCATATCGAGCCGACACCACAAACAACCTGCACAGGCACCTGAAAACTGTTGAAAAACAAGAAAAAATAAAACCGAAGAAGAGAAAACGGAGTCAGTTGAATTGTGTCGGTTCACTTTAAATTTGTTCAAAAAGTAAAAGCTGAAAAATTTAAACACAGTAGTTAAACTTTGATTTGTAAATCCTAGGTTTTTCTATTTTCTATTATATTTTTATAAAATTAAAATATTTTAAAAACAACCGTATTTTTCATTATTTTATTAGTAATTAATTTTGTGCATTGTATTTGTTAAAATTGATTAATCTATCTGAAGAGCCGTTTGGAAGCCAAAAGAGCTTTGTAGTGAGCCAAACCGAAAGTGCTGGATCTTTAAAAAGAGCCGGAATTCCCATCACTATTCCTCACTGCACTGGACAGCTTGCTTGCCAAGCATCTTAATCCGGCCTACCAGGCATTTACAAATATATTTGTAGAAAACCTTTAACATCAAAACTTTAGCCAGCAACACAAATTGCAGCGCTATTGTGTCATGATTAATTTGCTAAAATAGTCAGATGTAATCCGTAGCTTGTACAAAAAAGCGATCCAAACTACACAGTTACCTACCTACTGCAGCACGTGGGCATACAAATAATTATCTGCACATTTTACCCATGCCAAAAAAACCCACCTATATATTCCCGCCGCAAGGCATGCTAGGTAGCTTGTGGTACTCTTTTTTCCAACATTTTTCTGTTTGTTGCATTTTTGCTTGATTACAAAGTATGTCGAGGAGGTCGTCAGAGAAATATTCAAGGAGGGATGTTAACAGACTCTTGACATCGATTGTTTTTTTGGTCATAGTTCATATTGTTGTTGCCGCTGGACTACCCGCATGCCTTACGGGCATCTGGAAATAATAGTTTTAAGTTACGTGTTATGTTCAGCGCTTGGTTGCTGTTTATCACCCACATGTTAGTAGTCGTGATGCATTAACTTGCTGTGGATGTGTTCTTTTCATTTCGTTGTATCGTGAGCAAATACTCTATGTTGTTCTGTTTGATGACCACCTATAATATACCAAAAGGCACCCCCGCCAAATATTTTAACCCCATGTGGCCCGCCAGTCAAAAAGTTTGCCCACCCCCGGTATAGGGTGTCCTGTCTGGGGTATACCAACCTTTGTGTTACCAGGTCATTTGTAAGAAGTGAATCTTGTTCCAGAAAGAACAAATAAGCAAGGAGAATGAGGGCAAAAAGAGTAGCAGACAGCATAACATTGTCATCCCGTATGACTCAGGTATAATAGAAAAACTGATATTGGCTTTTAACCAACCCAACATACCAGTACACTTCAAACCTGGTCAGACTTTATGCAAGTTAAGTGAACAAAACAAGACTTGACATCTCATTTATCTTTTTAGTAAGGTGACGTTTCAGCTAAGTTCCCACAATACTAGCACAAGATAAACCTTAGAAACATACAGTAAACACTAAAAATCATCCAAAAAAGTGAAGTGCTATTCTTAAAGCACAACTCAAGTGTAAAGAGAATATTTTCCCCAAAGCACAGTTCAAAGAGGAATTGGCTTTTTCTGAAATTTAATGATATCCAATTATTTTGACATGAACTGCACTTTTTAATCAAAAAAAACAGCCAGCGGCAGCCTTATTCACTGAGTTCTTCAGAGCTAATTAGGTGGTGCACTTTTCCCATCCCACACTGCATTCCTTCATTTAGCTCTTCGTAGAAAAGCCTGGTTAAATTAACACTTTGACAATTGTGCGGAAAATACTACAAAATACTGCTTCACATCCTACTGTTGAAATATAAGAAATGCAAAGGCTCAAGACACATTTTAGATGAATTATTTGTTAGAGCTGTAAGTTTGGCCCATTTCAACGTTCCAAGTCACTTGCTAGGAATCTCATTATACGCTACTCATCTCACTTGGTCTGTTGTGTTTAAAGCTATAAAATATTTAATAATTGCATATATCCTCCAACCTTGAAATAAGCTTTTTGTTGTTTGGAATTCGAGAGCGGAAAAGAAGATGGAGTTCAAATGAATCATTTCCCCACTTCCTCACTCAACGACGGTTCCAACGGTATATTTCTTAATTTGGCTGATTTAGAAATGCCCCCTAGGATGAGGGCCATTGAGTCACATCTCTCTTGTCATCCAGAGACCTACAACAGAGTAACAACTACAGAACCATAAAACCACATACAAATATCTATTACAGAGTACACGGCGGCAGGTGAAAGGACCTACTGTAGGTGGGATAGAAGGATGGATGACAGAAATGAGATCAGTGGTAGGTGCCCTCAATTTGGTTTAACATTATCTCTCTCTCTTTGCAAAGGACATTGAGCCTCACTGAAGGCGTGCAACTTAATAACTTAATACTGCACAAGTGGGACTGGCAGTGACAGCAATTAGCAGTAATTACATGTGCATGTAGCACCACTCCAGGACTATTATTGAAAATGCTGAGGAATGAAACAGGAGCACTTGATGGTTTTGCTCATTTGGGATATTTTTCAGATAGCATTCCAAAAGAATACATCAGACCAAAAAAAATGTACATGTTTTGTCTCCTCATGAGAGTATTTTCAAGGAGATTTGCAACCAATTCCATTATCCTATGTTTGTGTCGTCGCATTACATACTGTACTGACATTCCCTGTTGGGTCATGTTGTTTAGTTCCTTAATTAAAATGAAGATACTCATGTGTGGTATTGCGAGATCTCCCTACCCTCACATGAGCACAGGTAAAATAGAACAGTGGTAGAGAGGGACAAGCTATATGGAGGGACCTCAAAAGTTGAATGCTCCTAGGGTCATAGAGTTTGATATTAAGCAAATATATTCATGAAAATATAAGACAGTGGGCTGAAAAGTTCATAGTCTGACTAAGAAGAAGTTATGCCACAGCAATGAAACTCGCTATGCATTAAATTTCCTGACATAACTGCATTCCTAACTGCATGGTTTCCTTTTGATAAACCAACATTTGATGAATAATTCAAGACTTAAAAAGTAGTACTAGAGACATTTTGTGAAAATATATACAACTTAGCTCCAATTAATTAAGTCTAATTTATAGCCTCATGTTTTGGCCTAGCCGCACGGTGGTCGAGTGGGTAGCACATTGGGCTCACAGTCAGGAGGTTCAGTGTTCAAATCTCTGTTGGGCATCTCTGTGTGGAGTTTGCATGTTCTCCCCGTGCGTGTGTGGGTTTTCTCCGGGCACTCCGGTTTCTTCCTACATTCCAAAAAAATGCATGTTAGGTTAATTGGCGACTCTAAATTGTCCATCGGTATGAATGTGAGTGTGACTGGTTGTTTGTCTATATGTGCCCTGCGATTGACTGGCGACCAGTCCAGGGTGTACCCCGCCTCTCGCCCAAAGTCAGCTGGGATAGGCTCCAGCTTACCCGCAACTCTAATGAGGATAAGCGGTATAGAAAATAAATGAATGAATGTTTTAGCCTAACTTAGCAACAAACCCTTTTGCATTCAGTGCTTTTATGAGAGGCATAATTGCTTAAATTCTTACTTTTGTTTACTATTTGAATTAAACTTGTAATTGCACAACATGGACTAACCTCTACAAAAAAAAATTCACAAATCTAAACTAGGTACAGTCATCTCTCGCCACATTGCAGTTCAAATTTCTCTGCTTCTCTCCATTATGGTGTTCTAAAAATATATTTATTTGTGGTGCCTTTTTTTTGGCCTAAATGAGGTTTTCTACTGACATGATTTGATCATCTAGTGAGCAGAGGTGAAAATGACAGCAGAGTGAAGTGAACTGGTTCGGTTCTAATCCGAGTCCCTCCCGGATGACAGTGCTTCTCACCCTATCTCTAAGGGAGAGCCCAGCCACCCTGCGGAGAAAACTCATTTCGGCCGCTTGTACCCGCGATCTTGTCCTTTCGGTCACTACCCAAAGCTCCTGACCATAGGTGAGGGTAGGAACGTAGATCGATCGGTAAATCGAGAGCTTCGCCTTTTGGCTCAGTTTTCTTTTCACCACGACAGATCGGTGCAGAGTCCACATCACTGCAGACCCAGCACCAATCCGCCTGTCCATCTCGCGTTCCATCCTTCCATCACTCGTGAACAAGACCCCGAGGTACTTAACCTTCTCCACTTGAGGCAGGACCTCATCCCCGACCTGGGGATGGCACTCCACCCTTTCCCGGGCGAGAACCATGGACTCGGACTTGCTGATTCTCATTCCAGCCGCTTCACACTTAGCTGCGAATCCGGCTAGGCATTCCCCAAAACACCTCACCAGGGAGGCGCCCGGGAGGAATCCGGGCGAGATGTCGGAGCCACCTCAACTGGCTCCTCTCGATGTGAAGGAGCAGCGGCTCTACTCTGAGCTCCTCCCGGATGGCCGAGCTCCTCACCCTATCTCTTAGGGTGAGTCCAGCCACCCTACGAAGGAAACTCATTTACGCTGCTAGTATCTGCAATCTTGTTCTTTCGGCCATGACCCATAACTCATGACCATTGGTAAGGGTGGGAAGGTAGATCTATCTGTAAACAGAGAGTTTTGCCTTCCGGCTCAGCGGTCTGGTACCGGTCAGTTACAGCGACCGCATGACGCTGCATCGATCCGTCTGTCGACCTTACGCTCCAACCATCCCTCACTCGTGAACATGAGCCTGAGATACTTGAACTCCTCCACCTGAGGCAAGACCTCACTCCCAACCCAGCGGGTACAGTCCACCCGTTTCCAACTGAGAACCATGGCCTCGGGTTTGGAGGTGCTGAGTCTCATCCCAGAAGCTTTACACTCAGCTGCAAACTTCTCCAGTAAACGCTGAAAGTCACAGCGTGATGAGGCCATAAGGACCACATCGTCTGCAAATAGCAGAGACGAGATCATAAAGTCACCAAGCTGGACTCCCTCAACGCCTTGACTGCCCCTAGAAATTCTGTCCATGAGGATTATGAACAGAATCGGTGACAAAGGGCAGCCTTGGAGAAGGCCAACGTTCACCGGAAACAAGCTCGACTTACTGCTGTCAATGGGAACCAGGCTCCTTCTTCGATTGTACAAGGACCGAATGGCACGTAGTAGCGGCCACCAATCCCGTACTCCCGGAGCACCCCCCAAAGGACACAAAGAGGGACACGGTCGAATGCCTTTTCTAAGTCAAAACAAATGTGGACCGGTTGGGCAAACTCCCACATACCCTCCAGTACCCTTGCAAGGGTGTAGAGAAGGTCCAGTGTTCCACAACCGGGACAAAAACCACATTACAACTCCTTTAACCGAGGTTCGACTAACGGATTACCCTTCTCTCCAAACCCTGGAGTAGACTTTCCCAGGGAGGTTGAGGAGTGTGATCCCCCTAGAGTTGGAACACACCCTACGGTCACCCTTTTTAAAAATGCGGACCACCACCCCAGTCTGCCAGTCCAGAGGTACTATTCCCGACTTCCATGCAATGTTGTAGAGGCGTGTCAACAAACACAGTCCTCCAACATCCAGAGCCTTGAAGAACTCAGGGCGAAACTGGTCTACCCACGGAGCCTTGCCATTGGGGAGTGTTAACTACCCCAATTACCTCAGCCATGGTGATAGAACTGTCCACGTACGTATCCTCAGACTCTGCTTCCTCTACAGAAAGTATGTCAGTGGGATTGAGAAGGGCCTCAAAGTATTCCTTCCACCGACCAACTATATCCTCAGTCGAGGTCAGCAAGCCCCCGTCCGCACCGTAAACAGTGTGAACTGGGGGCTGCTTCCCCTTTCAGAGGTGTCGAACAGTTTGCCAGAACCTCTTCGAGGCCGACCGAAAGTCGTGCTCCATAGCCTCACAAAAACTCCTCCCACACAGCCAAAGCCGGGTGCCGCTTGGCTCGCCGGTACCTGTCAGCTGCTTAGGGAGCAAGCCATCCAAGCTTGATAGGTCTCCTTCTTCAGCTTGACAGCAGCCCTAACCTCCGGTGTCCACCATCGGGTTTGGGACTTACTGCCATGACTTGCACCGACCACCTGGCTGCCTCAGCAATGAAGGCACGGAACACGGCCCATTCGGACTCAATATCCTGGTCCTCCCTCGAGATGCAGGCGAAGCTCTGCCGGGGATGAGAGTTGAAGACTCGCCGAACGGGAGACTCTGCCTGACTTCCCAGCACACCCTCACTTCGCGTTTGAGTCTACCAGGTCTGTCAGGCATTCTTCCCCGCCATCTAATCCAACTCATCACCAGGTGGTGGTCAGTTGACAGCTCGCCCCTCTCTTTACCCGCGTGTCCAGAACATGCGGACGCAGGTCTGATGATATGACCACAATGTCGATCATAGACCAACATGTCTAGAAACTCTGTTTCGCACAGAACTCCAGCAACAACACACCACACGGTTTCAGATCAGTGAGGCCGTCCCTACCAACCACGCCCCTCCAAGTCATTGCCCACATGGGCGTTGAAGTCTCCCAGTAAAACTATGGAGCCACCAGCTGGGGTGCTTTCCAGAACCCCTTTGATAGACTCCAAGAAGGCTGGTTACTCTGAACTGCCGTTCGGCGCGTATGCACTAACTACAGTCAGGACCCTTTCCCCAGCCCGAAGGCGTAGGGAAATAACCCCTCCAGCACAGAGGCACCAAGGCGGGGGGCTACTAATAAGTACACACCAGCTCGCCGCCTCTCCCCTGCAGCAACTCCAGAGAAGAACAAAGTCCATCCCCTCTCAAGGAATTTTGTTCCAGAGCCCAAACTGTGGGTTGAGGTGAGTCCGACTATATCTAGTCGGAATGTCTCCGCTTCTTCCACAAGCCCGGGCTCCTTCCCCACCAGAGAAGTGAGATTCCATGTCCCAAGAACCAGATTTGGCCGCCAAAGACCAGGTCGCCCAAACACCCCCCCCACGACCACTGCCCAAATTCCATTGCACCGGACCCTTATGCTTGCCCCTGCAGGTGGTGGGTCTGCGGGGGGGAGTTCCGTGTTCCTGATTTGGGCTAGGCCCGGCCAGGCCAAGCCCCACGGGTGAATGCCTGCGGGCCTTTCCCTCGGGGTTGGCTCCAGGGTGAGGCCCTGGTGTCCCACATCCAGGCGAAGTGCGGTCACTCCTCTTGATATTCTTAATCATTAGGGTCTTCTGAATCACTCTTAGTCTGGCCCGTCAGCTATAACCTGTTTGCCTTGGGAGACCCTACCAGGAGCATAAAGCCCCCAACAACATAGCTCCTAGGATCACTCGGGCACTCAAACCCCTCCACCACAATAAGGTTGTGATTCACAAAGGAGAATCTTATCTCTCTAATCTCTCCTATTTAATTATTTTTTGTAATGTATCTGTGTGAAGTTGGTGATTCATGCAAAAATCCATTGATATAATCGGTCAGCCTTGTTGAGTGTATTTTTCTCAAAAGCACCACATTCAGTACTACGAGCATCGTTTCCCACTTTTTGACTTTATATCAACAGCCAAATTAGAAATAAGCAGACGGAAAAAAAAACAGGCAGTGACGGACGTAACACGAGACGTTTACAGCTCTGTTTTGTCAAATGCGCCACATACGTTACCAGTTGACCAACTAACTTTAAATACCATACAAATCGAAATACCAAAATAGAGGCGCGCTGAGGAAAACCAAGTACTGATTTGAGCCACGTGAGCTGGAGAGATCATGAGTCACATATGATCATGAGTGAAGCACGGCCCCTCTAGCTGCAGCGGCCGCTCTGTGTGACTGGCCAATTACAGAGCGTGATGAGTGAATACATAAGTAGTTCTCCAATGAGGATTTTCCTTCAGCACAGATAATGGCAAGTTGTACTCATTTCATGCTCGTATCCGGCTCATCCCCGGTGGTCATCTTTCACATAAAGATTGTGGACGAAAAAAAATTCCCCAAAGAGTGCAGTTTTCCTTTAAAGCTGCTGGATGTTAACCACTAAAGATTACACTTTTTTCAACCAACAACATACAAGAACACCACCCCAACTAGCATATTTTACCAATAACATTTTAAAAGAACAAACAATGTCATTATCATTCACAATTATGAGATAAACTGCATAAAAATTGGTGCAAATTGTTGCTGTCTCAGAAACAATCAACAATGTGCAGTCACGGTGGTGTTATGATACAATCCATGATAGCTACTGTTAGTGGCCAAACATAACCAAATTGCTGTCACTAGCTGACAACCATAACCTCTGTGCATAATACGTAGGGTGTAGTTTTCGTACTCAAAAGCAGGAAGTGGGCTGGGTATGGTGCCTGCAGTGCGTTCAGAAGTTAGTGCCCATCAGGCACCTGCTCTCTGTGACACACAGTAGCTTTACCGCTCCCACAGGGGCCTTCACAGACACTTGGACTTACATGGTTGGAGGAAAGAGGATACAAGTGTGGACAGCTTTGGACAGAGATACTGATTTAGCATAAGCTTGTTTCTCTCTGATGTGGATTCAAGCATCAGATAAAATTACACACCTCACTCCAATATCTTGAAGCATGGTGATGATGCAGCATGAGACTCCTCCGTCAAAGTATTGCCCTTGGATGAGTCATTTATCCAGTGATGCTGTTCTCAAGACCTATGGATACTTAGCTCTTTCCCAATAATATGAAAACTTTGTTGTTTAATGATGTCAAGTGAGCCTTTTATCTAAATGTTTGCTTTTGTCTCACTAAGACGACATGAAAGATCAACAATCCTGCATCTCTTTATGGTGCCATCACGAGATGATGAAAGCATTCAGAGAAGAAGCACATTTGTGAAAGATATCTAACAAAATGTAAATAATTATACGACCTGCAAGGCACGTTGTTACATAAATACCATCTCTACTGAGGGTGTTAGGTTTCATATGTCATTTAATTATACATTATCACTGCTGAGAGTATTTTTCTCTTTTTTCCAGCTCTACCTAGCGGAACTATATAATAAACAAATAAATACATTCAATATACTGTATTTATGCTCTGCTGAATTAATAATGAATTTCACTGCCAAGATGGAGGATTATATACCAGGAGGTGATCAGACTCTTACAACAAAGTATCATAACCTTTCCTGGAGAAAGAAATGCTATGTAATTCAAATACAGATTCTTCTTGCTAATGAATGGTTTGTTAGCCAGTATATAAGCTTTATTTGTCGCCAAGAGAAATTTGTTTAAAGGCTTCTGATCTTTTCACACAAAATTGGCAAGACATTTTTAATAGGTATTTTTTCCTGTCTCTGTCATGATTGTTTGACATTGCAATGCATAGTGTGTTTTTTGGAAATCTGTGTGCAGAGCAGTTGTTGCTACCAGCAGTAATTCAGTTCAAGCATCGTGTGTTCCGCTTTCAAGTGTCTCAAGCTCCGTCACAGTTGTCTTATAAAGTATGAGGGAACTTTTTTAACGTTTCAAACAACAAACGGAGATCTGTGAGGCCTCCAGCTACCTGGTCACTGTGATTGGCAGTAACTACAACTAAAGGGAAATTGACAACATGGAGCTTTTGGTGAGAGGCAAGAAACAGTGGATCCCTACACACTGGAAATTCAGCATTTTCAAATAAATATTGTTGATAATATTGTTGTGTTTTTTCCTCCTAAAATAGATCTCATCATAAGTCAATAATAATTTATGAACGCATGCTAATGAAGCACGAAATGTTCATAAATTACATAAAAATGTAACAGCCTACATATCTTACATATGCATGCAGTACATATACATTGAACGCAACTATGCTGAACAGACGTAACAACGTGGCAGTGCAAGAAGGAAACGCACTGCGTGTGCTGTGTGCTTTGGCATGATTTGCTTCTAAGGTAAAGAGTAATTAAGTTGACGTGGCTTGGAAAAATGCCTTTTCCAACAGCTGCAACACAAATGAACATAAGCACGGTTGTAATCCTAGCCTGATTTGACTCAGATTCCACTTTTTCAAATTGCAAATGTTAATATGAAATTGGAAGAAAACGTTATCATCACTATAGCAGGGGGAGAGGCTGGGGGTTCAGAAGTATAAGAAACTACAATTGCATTTCTTTACTAGCATCCGCAGTGGGCCAATGTTAACCAACGTTGAAATAACTTCCTTCCCTTTTCTATCCTTTTTCTGATTAGTTCATAGAATTAGCCAAAATTGCAGGGGTCTCAAATATGCGGCCCACGAGACGATGTTCTGTGACACCCCCCACTTTATATGAAAAAAATAATGGTAATGTGGTCCTCACAAGGAACAAGAGAAAAAGCAAGTATTTAGTTATGAGAAGAGTAAGAATTAGATTCTCAATTGCTTATCACAAAAGCGGAACCGCGGGATGTCATACTCAACATGACCGTCTCACTCAGGGTGTCAACAGAGATTTTGAGACAATCCCGCAAAGGACATTGGGAAGCAGGAAGCGCTCCGCGCAACGCTACAATATGAATGCCACAGTGTTGTGTGTGGGGCTCACGAACCAACCAATCACAGCGGGGTATAACGCTCTCAGGGGTGTGACATCAACTGGACTTTGATGCCAGCAGAGAAACATTTTTCAATGAATGAAAGTCAACACAGCGTTGCTATGGAGGTTGGCTAGGTAAGCGCGGACATTCGTCCCAGCTCGCTGTTCACGTCCTGAAAAGTGTTTTAAGTTGCTGCCCAGCGTGACAATATACAACTTGTGTAGGTTATCTCTCTGGCCGAATAAATCAAAGTGATGCGTGCCCGGCGAGATAAAAGAAGTGTGGAGAACTCGGTGTGGTCTGCAGTCTGAGTCCAGTTGGATTTGCGTGGGGTGGGTTTTTGGGAGTGGGGTAGTCAGGCTGAGCGAGCCTTGCGTCACGGCCCTCATCCGCTCTTGTGTTAAACGGAAAAAAGAAAAGGTGCTTGGCATGTCAGTAGATGGGGTTTGCGATGCCCAGCGTGTGCCGCCTGATTGTGGTGTGGTCTGGTTCAGATTGCAGATTGCATTGATGGATTCCTCGCTTCTTTTTTTTAAATCTCGCGGCGTAGTCTATGCTGGGGTGTGTGGGAGTGGAATTGATGTCAGGGCTATTTATAGGGCTGCACCGTTCTCCGTGCATCGGCTAAACATGACACGCCAAGTGAATAAGTTCCACACACCAAAACATGTCTTTTTCTAAACAAATGGGAGCGGAAGAGCTGCCAGGTCCCTGGGAAGTAGGCAAGAGAAGGCATTTTTCAGAAAAAAACATTGACTGAGGTTAAAGACCTGTACAACTGTACAAAACTGAAAACTGAAATGTATTAATGATTTAAATAGTTATTAGTTCTTAATTTGTTTATGTATTTGTTGATTGTTTGATTAGTTGTTTTGTAGAAGTAGTTAACAGTACAGTATGTTCCATACAAACTGATTACCAAAGAAGGGATGTACTTGAGGAAACTTATACAACTTGTTTACACCAAGGGTCCTAGTTCCTTTTTTTGTGTGTTTATTTGTTGATTGATTAATTGAGAATGTTAATATTAGTTTTGCACACAACTTGTTTACACCAGTGTCCTTGTTTATATTATTTTGTGTTAAAAAATAAATGTTTGAGAAAATTTGATAAAAAAAATAATAAAAATAATTTAAATTGTGCGCGAGTGCGTGCCTTAGCCAGAATCCCTCTCATGCAGCCCCAAGCTAAATTGAAACCCCTGATCTAGAACTTCATACACAGGTTTTATATTCTCTAACTGTGAAAATATTACATTAATAAAAAAGAAATGCTGCATCACAGAAATTCACTCAATGAGTCTGGAACAAGCTGGCAATGCAAACAGGCTCCTGCTTCGATTGTACAAGGACCAAATGGCACGTAGTAGTGCACCACCAATCCTGTAGTCCCAGGGCACACCCCACAGCACACCACGAGGGACACAGTCAAATGCTTTTTCCAAGTCCAAAAACCACATATAGACCAGTTGGGCAAACTCCCACATACCCTCCAGTACCCTTGCAAGGGTGTAGAGCTGATCCAGTGTTCTGCGACGAAAACCACATTGCAACTCCTGTAAACGAGGTTCGACTAACGGTTAGAACCTTTTCTCAAGGCACCGGGAATAGACTTTCCCAAGGAGGCTGAGGAGTGTGATCCCCCTATAGTTGGAACACACCCTCCGGTCACCCTTTTTAAAAATGGGGACCACCACCCCGGTCTGCCAGTTCAGAAGTACTGTTCCCGCCTTGAGGAATTCAGGGTGAAACTTGTCCATGCCCGGAGCCTTGCCACTGGAAAGCGTGTTAACTACCCCAGATACCTCAGCTACGGTGATAGAACTGTACACTTACATGTCCTCAGACTCTGCTTCCTCTACGGAAGGTATGTCAGTGGGATTGAGAAGGGCCTCAATGTATTCCTTCCACCGACCGCCTATATCCTGAGTTGAGGTCAGCAAGCCCCCATCTGCACTGTAGACAGTGTGAACAGGGGACCGCACCCCATTTCTGAGGTGTTGGACAGTTTGCCAGAACCTCTTTTAGGTCGACTGAAAGTCATGCTCCTTAGCCTCACCAAACTCTTTTTTGCCTCAACCACCGCCGAAGCCGCGTGCCGTGGTTCGCACAGAAGTCCAGCAACAAGACACCACACGGGTTCAGATCATGAAGGCCGTCCCTACCAACCACGCCCCTCCAAGTCACATGGGCGTTGAAGTCTCCCAGTAGAACAATGGAGTCACCACTTGCAACATTTGGAGACCCGGTTGCGGAACACTGGACCATCTCTACACCCTTGCAAGGGTACTGGAGGGTATGTGGGAGTTTGCCCAACCGGTCCACATTTGTTTTGTAGACTTAGAAAAGGCATTTGATCGTGTCCCTCTTTGTGTCCTTTGGGGGGTGCTCCGGGAGTACGGGATTGGTGGCCCGCTACTACGTGCCATTCGGTCCTTGTACAATCGAAGAAGGAGCCTGGTTCGCATTGCCAGCAGTAAGTCGAGCTTGTTTCGGGTGAACGTTGGCCTCCTCCAAGGCTGCCCTTTGTCACCGATTCTGTTCATAATCCTCATGGACAGAATTTCTAGGGGCAGTTAAGGCGTTGAGGGAGTCCAGCTTGGTGACTTTATGATCTCGTCTCTGCTATTTGCAGACGATGTGGTCCTGATTGCCTCATCAGGCTGTGACCTTCAGCGTTTACTGGAGCAGTTTGAGCAGGTGTGAAGTTTCTGGGATAAGACTCAGCAACTCCAAATCCGAGGCTATGGTTTTCAGTCCGAAACGGGTGGACTGTAACCTCCGGGTTGGGAGTGAGGTCTTGCCCCAGGTGGAGGAGTTCAAGTATCTCAGGGTCTTGTTCACGAGTGAGGGATGGTTGGAGCGTGAGCTAGACAGAGGGATCGGTGTAGCGTCTGCGGTAATGCGGTTGCTGTACCGGACCGTCATGGTGAAGAGAGAGCTGAGCCGGAAGGCAAAGAGGCTTATTTTGTATTTTCATGCCTCTCAGACAGTAACCATGATTTCCCGTTTGGGTTTTAGTCCTTCGTCCTGAAACACTGTTCTTGGTAAAGTGAATGAGACTGACCTCATTTAGCAGTGTAATAAAAGTGTAATAACATTATTTGAAAGGGTCCATCCCCTCTACCCTCTCTGTCTTCTGATGGCAAGACTCGGAGGGCAAGCCAGAAGATGTCTCATTGCCAGTTGTATTGCCAATTTACCTGCTAAAAAGAGAGTGTCATGACTGCCACACAGTGGTTTGAACATGGATGTCATTTGAAATAGGAGGAATCCCTGGAGGACTTTCATGTACATCAACAGTGAAGAAACACAGGACAGAACATAATGGTGAGTCAGTTAAATCAGTAACAGGCTGCTGCTGTGGCTGTACTTCCTAATAGAAGTAAATAAATATGGAGATCTTTTAATTTACGTAAGGTATAACTCAATGACCATGACTTATGGATTCTAATGTTGCTAGAAGAGTGCCCAACATATAATTTATGCTTCTTTTTGCGAATATATAACATAGTACTTACTTTAAATCCTGGGAAGGTTCTGCCCTCACATGTGAGGTCTGTACCGAATGGCTAAACACCACCCCTTCAGAACCTGCGAAGCATGATGAAACATCTTTAAAGGGAAAGAGAATTTGTCACAAATATTTTTCCACATATAAAACAAAGTTAAAGCAATTGATTGTGGTATTCTCGTGTTTTTAGGTTAAACTTTGATGTTGCACAATTAGCCAAACCATTGTGTGCTTTCAGTGTAGTTTCACAAGAATTTAGCTGGACATTTTAAAAGGTAAAAGGTAAGCACATTTTTATGTTTACATTAAACTATTATGTTTTCACATGGACTATAAATTAAATATACCAGTAATGTACAACAGTTTTTCCATTATAAGAATGCAAAGCTTTGGAATTTTCTTATCTTAAACTAAAAAAATAAATGTATTTTTCATATATTAGTTTATTATTAATACTATCACTCTAACACCCAATCCAATTTAATAAAATTTAATTAAGGTTTGGTCAAATAGTACAAAAAATCATTACACACAAACAAAGGCAAAACCCTGTTCATCTAAGCATCCCTATATTAACGTTAACTTAGGTTTTACATAAGTTTTACATAGGTTTTACATTTGTATGTACTATTAGGTTAAGTATTTATGGGCTTGCAAAGCAAAGCGCAGCCCATCCTGCTATTCCTCTTTTTTATTATCATGGGCCTGGCTTACAATACAAGCTGCTGTATAGCACAGTATTTTAACATATTTTACTGCGCCGCCACTGTGGGAAGCCATGGGAAAAACTATGAGAAGAACCCCTACACATGTAATATCACTCATCAGTATTGATCATAGGTAGTATGAAATTTATACTATGTGACAGTTTGTGTAACTATGGCAACATCATTGACAAAAGTTGAAAATGACCAGTTGATTAGGAACCCACCCTTCAGGCCAAACGCGAAGAACACCCACACGTATATAATTAAATAGGTATCAATGAGGGGAGAAGCCCTATTTACGTTCAGTAAAATTTAGTAAAACGATGGCCACGTAACTGACAAGTAAAGTTAAAGGTGGCCACTTTATTAGGAAACCATCAGTCAAGCCATACTGTGCATGTAACATGACTGCAGCTTACAAGGACACACCTCAGGGCCAAAGGTTAGAAATAAGGATGAGCGAGTACACCACTATCTATATCTGTATCTATTCATCCATCTAAATTATCTCTATCCATATCTGTACCTCCAACGGGCGGCACATAAACTGGAAGTGGACGTAATTTAATCAGAAATGGCTGGGCTAAGATTGGAACATTATTTTAAGTATGAAAGTGACATGGATTGATGTGAAGTTGATATGTGTATTGTTTATTTAAAAACTATTTACAGAACAGCCTCAAAATTGAGATTCAAATTGTGTATGTATGTAAGTGATCTGTAAGACTTTGTTATGTATTTTTAACTGATCTGTGTGAGGTTGGTGATTCATGCAAACATCCAATGACAGCAAACAGGGAAATAATCTGTCAGCCTTGTCGACGGTATTTTTCTTACAAGCGCTGCGTTCAGTACTACGAGCAAAGTTTTCCAACTGACTTTATATCAGCAGCCAAATTAGAAGCAAGCAAATGGAAAAAAAAAAAAAAAGGCAGTGTTTTTTACACACAAACAAGCCATTTACAGCTCTGTCTTTTCAAATGAACAGCGTATCTTACAAAACAAGTTACCAAGTTACTTTAGATATGAGCTCAGCTGAGGAAATCCTAAAAAAAACGTCCGGAGTGTAGGCAGTGACCAACAACACATGACAAGTTTACCAACTAATACCGTATTAACCAAAATAGAGCAAAATAAAGAAGGTGAGGTCACTGTCTGTATTGCGTCTGTGTGTGAAAGAGTGAGAGGCATGCCTCTTCTCTGGCTGCAGCACGTCTGTCTAGGGAGGGGCGGTCACTGCGTGTGACTGGCACAGAGTGTGAAGAGTGAATACATAAGTAGTTACCAAATGAGAATTTTCCTTCATCACGATAACGGATAATGATGAGCTGTACTCATTTCATGCTCAAATTCGGCAAAAATGTATTAACGAGAAAAAAACCAGCCCATTCAAAATTTTCTAGTTTTTCATGTTTCTAGTTTTAAATGTTGTTTAAAACAGTTGGATCGGATTCATTCTTCCATTTCATACACTAGTAAGAGTCAGTACAGGCAGTAACGGTTCTACATTGGATTACATCCCGGGCAAGACCACTTCCAAGCGCCCGCCCTTCACCCACACCCCCCGCAGATCTTTTTCAGTTTTTACAGTGCTCGTGCCACCCCCCATGTGACATGAATAAATGCCGCCCTGGGCTGCTGCCCGGTTTGCCCGTGCCTAAAACCGCCTCTGAGTACAGAAAAGGCATATGAGTGTTGCTACTACAGTTGCACTCGCCATTATTCAAGCACTATTGTAAACTGAACTCAATTAAATTAATGTATTGTCAAAATGTACAAACTTTTAATAACAGGTCAACTAGAAAAAAATGACAGTTGGTAGTATTGGATGTGTTGAGCTATTTATACTGTATTGTTTTTGTGCTGTTGATATTTTGCAAACTACTGCAAGTTTCTGTACTTTGCAAAAAAATACATTTTACAATGAGGACTGAATATTTTTGAGTGCAACTTCAAATATTTGTATTCTTTCTGCGTAAGAACCTCTAATGGATGTATTGTTTCTCCAATTATAAGCATAAGATGTATATGCCAGATTAATTTAGGTTTATAGATGTGCATGTGCATAGCTGTGTGTTGCCAGAAAGCAGAAAACATCAACAACATTGCAAACTTGGCAAGACAGAAGCAGAAGGAAGAGAGCACCTGTCACTCTGAGTTTCTCTGTGCCGATGCTGATCTCCTCTTCATCTGCAGAGAAAAGAACTCTCTCTCCGTCGGCGCTCTTCACCTCAAACCTCTGACACTGGACCTCCACCATTTCTGAGCCTAATAAAGTAGGAAAGAAAAAGGAAGCTTTCAGTCAGGGATTTGAAGTGGAGGAGCATTCATGGCGTACATAATATACCATGAAGATGATTCCATGTAAAGCTTCAAAGAGAACCCTTTGAGCGTGAAGGTTTAGCTTGAATGACCCATGAAAAATATGAACTATGACCCAACATTACTTACGTATTGTAAGCTGTTCACTCAACCACTAAAAAGGCTCTAGATCAGGGTTTGGGCAAACTGTGGCCCCCGAATAAAGCCATAAAACTCTCAATATTTTGTTTTTATTTTTGTAAAAGTTTTTTCCATTTTTATTGTTTAATTTGTTGTTTTTTTTAATCGTATTTTTAGAATGTGGGCCAATAAAAAAAAAAGCCAAGGGCTGTGAATGACCTCCAGATCGCTCTTTGAACAATCTTGGGTCACATGCTCAAAGTTATCAGCAAACAGTAAAAAAGAATTGGATATTGAGTATAATTAGATTAATATTAGACAATTCAAGGTCAAACAATGCTTGTTCATGAAACAGATATCTGTGAAGAGGTGAGAGCAGTGGGACAGTGACCATGAGGTAGGTCTTAAGCTCCCCTGAATTTCCATTGCTGCTTTTCCACGATTTAGATACACAACTTTCTGGCTGTCATTTTCAAGAAAAAGCAACAAACAACCTCAACAATCACATCTGTAACATTCTCACAAGGTAATGCCATCAGTAATAAATTACGTTCCATTGTGTCAATACATTGAACACATGGAGTGCAAATGTTAGGCAAATCTCATCCCCACCCACTACTCCATGTCTCCCTGGACCACTGTCTTCTACCGCATGACTCCCAGGCTATCAAGAGTTTCAATTAGACACCAAGAGTGCCCTGCCAGTCACAATCAAACTTAATTAGCCGCCGTCGATCTGGGAGCAGCTTCTTTTTTTCGTGTCTCCTTGTAGACTTAGACTAGTAGTACAAAAGAGCAAGTGAGCCTTGTGTTGTGAAAGAGTGACTCATTCTAAGGTGAAGTGTGTTAAAAATGTATGCAAAAACCGAAGCCGACCACAAGACAGAGTGACAGGGGAACGAAAGGGAAGAGACATTGATGGAGAAAGAGACGCTGGTTTAAATTGGAGATGTGCTGTGCTAGTTGCTGTCTCAGACATCTAGTGAGTTCTGTTTGGCTGCTCAGCTTGATTCCATAATATTGCTCCTAAAGTGGCTTTCCCTGCATTGGAACGGGTCAGCATATTTTGAAGGATGTGTGGTTTATTCCCATTATAAACTTCTTGAGGGTAGATAAGATTCTAGGAAAAGCGGGCGCTCCACAACAGTGCAGAATTGGATAAATGTATTACATTTGGAGGGAAATGGATGAAAAGTGTTCGAATGATAAACAGTGAGGTCACACATTTTGTTTAGTGTGGGCGCTGATATATGAGGTGAGTCGGAAAAGTTCCAGGACTGGTGTCAGAAAACGGGTCCTCTTGATGACCCCCTTAAGCTTGGGAAAAGAAAAAAAAAAACACACAGAGCCAGGTCATGTGAATACAGCTTTTGCCCCAGCACAGCACTGTTCTTCTCAGCTGCCCATCCATCCATCTTCGATTGTCTCTGAGTTATGCTGGAGCACATCCCAGCTGACTTTGGGCGAGAGGCAGTACCTCTGGACTGGTTGCCAGCGAATGGCAGGGCAAATACAGACAAACAATAACAACAACTATTCATACCTATGCTATAGTTTGGCGCCACCAATGAACCTAACATGGACGTCTTTGGAATGTGGGAGGAAGCCAGATGACCTGGAAAACACCCACAAATGCACCAGGAGAACATGCAAAACCCAGACAGAGATGCCCAACAGAGATTCAAACCCAGATTTGCCAGATCCTGACTGCGTGACCAACACGTTAACCACTGGGCCACCATGTGGCCCAAAACGGAACTGTCAGATACTCATGGCAAAGTCATTCATTCTTTCTGTTAATATGCTTGGATGTAGCTCTGTGAACAGCCAGCTTTGTTAGCAATGACCTTTTGTGTCTTGTCCTCCTTGTGCAAGATGTCAATGATCATCTTTTGGGAAACTGCCAAGTCAGCAGTCTTCCCCGTGATTGTGTAGCCTACAGGACTAAACTGAGAGACTATATAAAGGCATTTGTAGGTAGATGTGGAATGGTGACGCTAGCTGTCTTCAATATCAAACCTTTTCACAATATTGTAATTTTCTGTACATTTTCTTATAAATAATTAAATTAAATCTGAGAAAAGTTGCGTTGACCAGTTTATATTCTGTGAGAGGAGACATTAAAATGGTCTCAACTAACTACTAAAATTTACAACTGTGCTTTAAAGCATTAAGTAATAAAGTTATATGAGTTGGCTGTGGTGGATTTTTAATTCAAGGCTTTAAAATGGGGTTTGTAATAATAATAATGGAATAACATGTGAGAACCGTACTGAAGCAAGTGCAAGAAAATAATAAATAAACACGAAACATATAAGCTTACCCATCTAAAAAAAGCTCTAACTTATTCTAATTAAAAAAATGTTTTTGCTGTGGTCATGTGGTCTCCCCACATTTACTTTCATGTCTAAATAAGGGTGTGCGATTCAATCGAATATGCTTTTGGCCTTGCAAATTTCTGGCATACACTAATAGCAATATTTAGACAAAGTACTGGTGACATTCATCAAACTTCAGCTGCCTTGCTCTCTATGAATGTATGTTTTCTGATTGTTTATAAGATTTTCCTTGTTGCTTTTAATGCATTGCTGAGCCTGGCTATGGGCTTAATGGCTCATCACGATTAACCTTTGAGGAATTGGAGTGGAGCCGAGACGCTTCATTCAGAACTGTTGAGAGGAGGTGAGGAAGGTTAGTGTGACTTTTGGACTTGTCAGCAGAGCATGAGCAATAATTATATTTTACAACTAGAGCAATCAGTGCTAGCCTGAAATTCATCTAATATGTAAATATTACTTAGACATCATTTGTTGTCTTTTTTGCAACACATATTCCAGAACTCCTCCGTGAATCACCACCTTAATCGTGGTGGAGGTGTTTGAGTGCCCGGGTGATCGTAGGAGCTATGTTGTCGGTGGCTTTATGCCCCTGGTATGGTCTCCCAAGGCAAACAGGTTCTAGGTGACGGGCCAGACTAAGAGTGATTCAGAAGACCCCTATGGAAACGATCAAGATAAGTGACCGCACTTCACCCGGACGTGGAATACTGGGGCCTCACCCTGGAGCCAGGCCTAGGGTAGGGGCTCACAAGCCAGCGCCTGGTGGTCGGGCCTTCATCTGTGGAGCCCGGCCAAGCCCAACCCTAAAAAACCACATGGGATCCCCCCCACTGCAGGGGTAAGCATAAGGGTTCGGTGATATACAATTTGGGCGGCGGTCAAGGGCGGGTGTCTGGGCAACCTGGGTTTCTGCGGCCAAATCTGGTTCTTGGGACATGGAAAGTTACTTCTCTGGTGGGGAAGGAGCCCGAGCTTGTGGAAGAGGTTGAGACTTTCCGACTAGATATAATGGGGCTCACCTCGACCCACAGTTAAGGCTGTGGAAGCAAATTCCTTGAGAGGGGCTGGACCTTGTTCTACTCTGGAGTTGCTACAGGGGACGTTGGCCTCAGCCAAGGCTGCCCTTTGTCACCGATTCTGTTCATAACCTTCATGGACACAATTTCTAGGAACATCCAAGGCCTTTAGGGAGTCCAGCTTGGTGACCTTAGGATCTAGTCTCTGCTATTTGCAGATGACGTGGTCCTTATGGCCTCACCAGTCTGTGACCTTCCTACCTTCAGCTGGAGTTTGCAGCTGAGTGTGAAGCTTCTGGGATAAGACTCAGCACCTCCAAATCCGAGGTCATGGTTCTCAGTCAGAAATGGGTGGACTGTACCTTCCGGATTGGGAGTGAGGTCTTGCCTCAGGTGGAGAAGTTCAAGTATCTCGGGGTCTTGTTCACGAGTGAGGGATGTTTGGAGCGTGAGGTCGATAGACGGATCAGTGCAACGTCAGCAGTAATGCGGTCACTGTACTGGACCGTCGTGGTGAAGAGAGAGCTGAGTCGGAAGGCAAACGTCTCTGTTTAGAGATCGATCTATGTTCCTTTCCTCACCTATGGTCATGAGTTATGGGTCATGACTGAAAGAACGAGATCGCGGATACAAGCGGTGGAAATGAGTTCCCTCTCTAGGGTGGCTGGACTCACCCTAAGAGATAGGGTGAGGAGCTCGGCCATTCGGGAGGAGCTCAGAGTAGAGCCGCTGCTCCTTCACATCGAGAGGAGCCAATTGAGGTGGCTCGGGCGTCTAGTCTGGATGCCTCCCGGGCGCCTCCGTGGTAAGGTGTTTCCGGCATGCCCTGCTGGGACAAGGCCCCGAGGAAGACCTGCGACACGCTGGAGGGACTATGTCTCACAGCTGGCCTGGAAATGCCTCGGTGTCCTTCCGGTGGAGCTGGAAAAAGTTGCCGTACAATGGGAAGTCTAAACTTCCCTACTGAAACTGCTGCGCCTGGGACCTAGACCCGGATAAGCAGAGGAAAATGGAACGGAGTGGAATGGAATATTCCAAAACAAGGAGCAGCCTCAACAATGGTTGTTCAAAAAAGAGGAAAACAAAAACGGGGGAAGAAAAGCACTCAAAATCAAAGCAGTCACTAGAGCCTATCCCAGGTGACTTTGGTTGGGTGGTGTACTATACCTTGGATTGGTTTGTAGTCATTTGCAATTTAGAGTCTCCAGTTAGCCTACCATGCTCATTTCGGGGATGCGGGAGGAAGCTGTCCTATTTGGAGAAAACCTGCTAATTCTACACAGATGTTCCAACTGAGAATCAAACCCTAGCTTTTTGTTGAAGCTAACATTAGTGGCCTTTGTTGTTACGGTTAATATGCACAGAACCGAAATGATTTGTTTTCATCCTTGTCTGCCCATATAAAGACTAATGCCTTGGCACATGTGTTGGCATGTTTCTTTTAAAAGGACTTAAATGTGAAAAATAAAATATAGGTCATTTAAACCCTAGCAGCAAACTTTTCTTAGATTATCTTGGCAATGAACTTTTAGGTGATAATGCTTCAGTGATCATCAACCCAAATGCAAATGTCAAACAAACTTAGATTAGAAACAGGACCACATAGGATGGGTTAATGACTGAAAAAAAACATTAGTTTATTTAACAGTAGCACAGCATTCGAGTCACACTTTAACCTTAGTATTATGTGCAATGAGGAATTACATTTAAAGACACCACCACGTAAATTTAATTCACGTTTTGAATTTATTTTGTGGATTTCCGAGCATACCTAAATGGAACAAATTGTACTTCTGCATTAAGAATTACCATGTGAGTGGTAAGAATATCAACTTATTTTTTTGTTGTTTTTCTGTTTATTTAGAATACATATACACACATAAAAAAGCAGTTGTTGTGATGCTTGGAGTGTCTCTGAATGCATCTCGCGGTAGTGACAATGATGTCCAATTCTGAGGTGGAACATGGGACATTGAAAGGTGGAAAAAAGTTTTATTCTCTGGTGAGAAAAAATGTAACCTTGACGGTCCACATGGGTTCACGTCACTGGGAGGACAAGGAGGTGGAGGTAGAGGGAGGTTCATCATGATCTGGGGTGATTTTTCATTCAGTGGAACAATGGAGCTTCAGGACGTGCAGGGTTGTCAGAGAGCGGCTGGTTGCAGCGGGCATCCCTCATGACTGAGGGTTCTTGTCTGTGTGGTAACAGTTGGGTTTTTCAAAAGGACAACACTGCAGTTCACAATGCTCACTTGATGAAGGACTTCTTCAGGGAGAATAACATCATTCTTTTGGACCATCCAGCATGTTCCCCTGATTTAAATCCCTTAAAGAACATTTGGAGATGGATTGCAAGGGAAGTTTATAAAAATGGCCATCAGTTCCAGGCAGTTGATGCCCTTCGTGATGCCATCTTCACTACTTGGAGCAATGTTCCCACTAGCTTCCTGGAAACACTCGCATCAAGCATGCCTAAACCAATTTTTAAGTGAGTAACAAGAACGGCGGAGCTACTGATTACTGAGTCCTACTGAGAAATTTTTTGTTCTGGTTTGGAGAGTTTTTTGTCATTTTTTGAACGATGGTCTTAAACTTTTGATCAGCTGATAAACAGCCTATTTCAGTTTAAATGACTTTTTCTAAGTGCTTTTTGTCACACTCCCCCTTCTTGCTTTTGCATATTGTAGCTCTACTTAAAAACTCATTAAGATCCAAATGTGAAAAAGGTGAATTCTAGCAATTTTTTAACTGGTCTTAAGATTTTGATTGGGAGTGTATATCCTGAATAAACTGTCTAAAGAAAAAACAGAAACGGAGCACCAGGGACATATTAGCTCTGAATCTTGTAAATTTAAACTGTATAGACGCATTTAATTTCCAACCTAATGTTTGATAAATCTAATATAGGCTCCAGCATCCCTGTGACCCTAATGAGGATAAGCGGTATAGAAAATGAATGAATGAATGAATAATATTAATCAAACAAAAAAATATCAGAATTATAAAATAAAATGATGTGGTATTATGTATACATGTATTTGATGGTGTGCATTTTGTTTGAAATGACCAAATTAAAAAAAATAAATAAATATTAAAGCGCTTTGTTTTGATTTATTTTTTAGTAGGAATAATATACACTCATGCACAATGGTGTTTATGATAAATGACAAATGATATCCATCAGAGTCATGTCAGATACAACACTTTCCACAATTTTTAACAGTGTGATGTTTTCATGCAATGATGGATAAATCTTTATTGGATTCCACTGAATGTTTATTTGCAAGATATGATTTTACTTCACCAATAAAATGGGCATCACCTTTTTGCCTTGTTTTGCATATAAAATGCTGTACGCAACTTTGCAGCATCGTTTTGTTCGTACGCAAGCTATATAAGTGCGGCCCCTGGACTGTGTTCACACTTAATCAAATTGACCAGAGAGAAACAATGAAATGAATGAACGAAAAATTAACCAAGAAAAACCGGCTCTCGTCTGTTTTAATTGGACCAAAAATGACAAATGCAAACACATACTTAATTAAACGTTCTTCCTGGTTACAGTTTAAAATACAAACGATGTTCATGCCACCATGTCAGAACAAAAAATTGAAAATCAAATTGAACA
The DNA here is from genome assembly GCA_024372805.1 of Oostethus manadensis. Lineage (NCBI taxonomy): Eukaryota > Metazoa > Chordata > Actinopteri > Syngnathiformes > Syngnathidae > Oostethus > Oostethus manadensis. The sequence continues at coordinate 3,336,094 of QODF01000024.1, forward strand.
GACAATTTTTTTCACATTTTATCAAACAAACTTATATTCTAAACATCACTTTCTTTAGCAATAAGAGCTCTAAAATACTTGAAATGTAACTTCCTAGCATTCTTTGCTACGGGGCACTGTTCAGTGAATAAGAGAATGACTACTGTACATGAAAGAAAGGGAAGGGATGAAAGGCAAAAGCAATTATTTTGGCAGGGCTATGAGGCAACAACATGAAACCATAGGGTCACCACTCTTCCAAATATTTTTACTCATACAAAGCAAGGCCAAAACATCAATGTTTTAAGTGTTTCTTTTACAACATCAACAAACGTACCCTTTAAGGGTAGGCAAGTGTTCTGATAACAGGAGACGACTGCAAAGGAAGGGCATGCACATCTTTGAAGGTGCTACAGGTGGGAGGGTAGACGTTACGCATGGTGAGGGACAAACTATTTGTATTATTTACCAATAAATGATTATAGTCATTAAGATACAAAGAAACGAGAGGAAAAGACGGAGGGGGAGACAAATGATGGGTGCTTGTCAGCTTCATTCATCAATTTGATCCCCTATAAAATAGTAGAGGAGTGTTTTCTACTATGGAACAACATCTTTTTTTTTTTTACAGAAAGTGAAGCCTTAAAGCTGTCAATTTGTTGCTGTTGTTATGAGGACCACTTTTTTTCACATCTATCTATCTATCTATCTATCTATCTATCTATCTATCTATCTATCTATCTATCTATCTATCTACCATTCAGCCAACAATAGTGGTATATATAATCACAGTCCTTTTGCCTGCATGGACAATAATGTAATTATAATTCTTTTTTGAGTATTTTATAAAAATGATTGCAAACAATACATTGGACATTATCTAGGAGGTGCATTAAACTTGTGATTTTGTGCATTAATAGCAAATAGAAACATGGAGCACTGTGCAGTTTTGTTGGTGCCCTGTGTCAGGCAGTTTGGCTGAACAGAAGATCAAAACCAACATCTCTCAAAATTGTTTGTTTAATTGAAGGTATTGTACGACCTGACCCCCCCAGCCGACACCACCCAACCACCGAACCCTAAACTGGGGGTGATAAACCTCTGGGAATTGATTGTATTTGACCTTCAAGTATATTTACTTCAAAAGATGTTTTTTATCATCATTATCATTTTATGACGCATTGCTTACTGTCTCTAATCATATTTTATATTTTTTATATTATGTGAATATTTCCCATAAAACCAGCACAACCAAAATTACACCACAAAAGTACAGTGTCACTCATCTGACCCTAAAATCCATAATGAATAAAACATGCACGTAGGCACCGATAGCTGCATGATTTTCTCAATTGTTTTTAATTTTGGAATGAGGAGGATAGCAAAAGTCTTTTTCAGTACATCTGTGAAGTTGAATATCGAAAAACTTACATTGTTGCTTGCAGATCAATAAAATATTCTTTTTCAGCCACACTCCAAGCTCATAAAAAAAGAAAAAAAGATGTCCTTCCTTGCAATGTCCTTTTTCTTTTATTGATGTCAAACAGAGGAATGTTAGGGTTCATAAAAAGATAAAGATTTCCTCTTAAAAAAAAAAAAGGTACGATGCTGCTCATAATTTTAAAATATAGTACAAGTACATTTCCATAGCTTGTCCGTAGGGTGGTTGGGGCCTCACAAGAGGCCCAGGAAGTGTGAGGTGGCCCCCAATTAAAACATGGGGTATTTTGTCTTCAAAAAATACCCCAAACTAATTACACATGAAATTCTACAAAATTTCAGAATGCTCTGATCTACTAACAAAAGAGACACGGTTGGATTAAAACATAGAACAAGGAATTGAATCGTGTGATGCTCTTCAACCTTCGATTTTTGTTGACTTTTTAAACAAAATATTCTATTGGGAGAGAATGTAACATAGTAGCCAGAATCCTGACTAAAACAGATGGGAGGGCTCAATAATGACACCGTCGTGGGGAAAAGAGAACTGAGCCGGAAGGCAAGGCTCTCAATTTACCAGTCGATCTACTGTATCTTCCTACCCTCACCTATGGTCATGAGCTTTGGGTCATAACTGAAAAAGCAAGATCACGAACACAAGTGGCAAAAATGAGTTTCCCCCGTAGGGTGGCTTCATTCACCCTAAGAGATAAGGTGAGGACCTTGGTCATCCGGAGGACCTCAGAAGTTGATTCGGGGCGGCTCAGGGATTTAGCCTGGGTGCCTCCTGGACGCCTCCCTGATGAAGTGTTCCAGGCATGCCCAGCCGGGAAACGGCCCCAGGGGTGACCTAGGAGATGGCTGGAGAGTGGGAAGTCCGGCCTTCCCAACTAAGACAGCTGCCTCCCGACCCAGATAAGTGGAAAAACAATGAATGGCATATACTGTACTGTAACTGCAGGGGAGGATAAGCAAGTCATGCATATTATACATTCTTGTCCAAACAGGGTGAGAGTGTCAGGACAGCATCGCACTATTAAGTTGCAGACTGACCCCAACAGCAGTTACATACGTTCCCACACATATTGGCAAGTGATGAAAATATAATTTGCCATATCGCACTGCAAAAAAACTGTGGAGTCAATTGCCATTTGTGTAATTAAAAATATGGGATCAACAATGGCAGGACATCTATGCCATTATTGAGTCCTTGACAGGCTCCTAAGTGTGTTTCAGTTCATTTATGCTCCAAGCAATGTATTATTAAATGGCTCATTAAAACTATTGACTTTTAATCAGGGACCGGCTTTGTAAAATGGGAAAATTGTACTGTCTGATCCATTGATTGCATGCAGGAATGACACAGAATCATACTATTTGCTGCTTTTTTTTTGGCTCCCCGTCCGCCAATTCAATCCAGAAAAACCTCACTCTAGTTGAAAATGTGATCGCTGTGAAACATGATTGTTATGTACATCATTTGTTTCTCAGAGGGGGATTTGCGAAGATGTAGATTTATAATTAGAATGTGTGTAATGGAACAATTGAATTTTATGCTAGGCTTTGCAAGTGCTCACTCCGCACACCAATCAGAAACCAATTTTCACTGACATTCAGCTGTTAGGCTGCTCCACCAACACCATGTACCAAAGAACGAACGTGGTTAGATTTATTTTTTCCATTGTATTCGTCACTTATGCAGCATCGAATCAACCTGCTGAAAAAAATCCTAACTATGACAGCAGATAAAAGCATCCGCTTTGGGCCTATCAACATACTGTACTTTTACTACATACTGTAAAAGTATGTTACTGCCTGGCTCACTGTCTGCTATGTGTTTGAAAGTTATAGAGGTTCTGAATGAGCCGGGCGCATTATTTGTGTTATTTATTTATTTGTCTTTTTTCACTGCTGTTTTGTTTTTCTACATATATTCGTTTGTATATTGTAAAATTGCAAATGTCTGGTGATACGTTGCATTATCTTGGGGTTTTCTTGTGCCTTATAGTTTGAACAGGGTAATAAGTATTTGTTACTTCAGCCTAAAACCTTTTGGTCACGAGAGGATTATTATGTATGAATACACATATTTAATGGTGTGCTTTTTTTTTTTTAATGGCCAAATAAACTACTACCACTACTTCAAATGTATTTGCAACCCTTTTGACACCTCAGTAGCAGTACTTATGAAGAAAAGAGGAGACAGAAACAGAGTTGTTCATTGTTCTGCGTGTGTATCTATGAACAAATACACACATACACACACATTTATGATGATGAAAGGATTCCCTGACTGGAATCCTCTATAGTGTTCCAACTCTAAAAGAACCACTATCCATTCTTAACAGAGAGCTGGTAATCACAGCTGCCCGGGCCGGTCTGACTGATGCAAAAGTGGGTGTCAGTTTGCGGCCTCCCCTTCACCGAACATTCATTTACAATTATACATCAGTGTGGGTGACTGAAGGAGGCAAGGTGGGTGAAGTGCTTTGCTCAATAACACAATGGTAGCACGAATGGGATTGCCGGAGGGGTCAGAAATTGCACCACCAATTGGATTTATTGCTGTACCTCTTTGTCCAAGGTGGCAGTTCCCATTAAGAAAGCAATATGTCCACGTTTGGACAACTGTATATAAGTCCTCGGTGGAGGTGGCAGTGTACAAACTTCGGGGCAGGAGAGAATGGCCATACAGTCAAATGATAAAAACATAATCTCTCCTCACTTGCAATGATAGATTTCACCTATCCACAAGTTTCATGGAATAGTAGAGTCATTTTTGTGTTCACGACAGAGGCAAACACGCAGCAAATTCCAAACTCTCCAATCACAAAAATGATCTGAAACCAAAAATGCACAAACACCATAATGCATATGCAATGGGGGCAACCAATATTTTTTCTACTTCTAAAGACTCGCCAGCAGTAGCGGCTCTACATTGGATTACACTACGGGCGAGACCACCTCCGAGCTCGGCCCCCGCAGATCTTTTTCTTTTCGGTAATCGTGACGCCCCCCATGTGACACGAAAAAATGCCGCCCCGAGGGTATTCTGCAAAGCGGGTTTAGTGGGTTAGTGAGGTGTGTTGAGTGTAGTGTTTAAAGTAATTGTATAACAGTGGTAACTTAGGCTAAACTCATCCAGACTTTCAGCTTAAAACTGGCTATAAAAGCTATGAAAGGTGTTTTACTTTACAACTCATTTGGAGATGGCGTATTGAGAACCCAGTGGCTCTGGGAGCAACAATCATTGGAGCAGCACAATGGAAGACGCTTTTTCAAGATTGCGCAGCATTTGCTGCTGAAATTATCTACAGCCGAGGAAATACGCTAGATATGCTCACTTTTTGAGCCGAGCATCAGGAATAAAATGCAGTATAAAATAATAATTTGGCCAATGTTAGCAGATATAAATGCCACATCAGTCCTTGTGTGAGTACTCAGCCTGGTGATCTTACATTTGCTGGAGGAATACGCATTTTGAGGCATCGATAAACCGCAATAAAACACATTATTTTAAGAAAAGAAAAACGTCACTAAAAAGTCGCCGCAAAACACATCAATAGTGTCACCTAGTTGTCATCACAGGGTACAGCATGTTTCGAGCACAGACCAGTCAACCTAGAACTTATTTCCGTCTATCCATCCATTTTCTAAACCGCTTTTCCTCATTAGGGTCGCGGGTATGTTGGAGCCTATCCCAGCTGACTTTAGGCGGGAGGCGGGGTACACCCTGGACTGGTCGCCTAATACTTATTTGCCACAGATGATAAAATTAATTAATAATTGATTTCATTTCGATATGGCCATGAATAACCGGATCAGTGTTTTACGTATAGGGCAGTGGTTCTCACAAACCTAATACGGTAATGCTTCTAGCCTTGCCAAGAGACCGTTGGATAAAAACAAAATAAACCTGAGGAATAAATGCTCTGGTCACATTAAATATATTGCTAATGCTGCACTGCTGTTTTTCCCACTTCTGAGAACGCAGCTTTACACATGCGTTGCATATTAAAGGGACCTCTTAACCAATCAGGTATAGTCCGGCCTTAACCTTATTTCTCCATTTTACAAGGACTTTAGGACAGTTCTATGTGTCCAATTTTGCGGGAACAGTTTGCGGACGTTTTCCGAGTGGACAAGCAAGGTCAATAAATGGATGCTTTTATGAGTTTAGTGTTGAAGAACTTGAGATACCTGACCTCAGCCCCATCAAACAACTTTGGAGTGAACTACAGCGGAGCTGCTGCGGTGTTGCAGGCATGGAAGAAAAGAGTTACAGCACAAGCAGAACTTCAACTAACAATGGTTTTGCCTTTTCGCGATTTGTGATATTTCCTATTTTATGGTTCATAACTGCTTAACCAATAGAAACCGACCAGGAATATGTCTACTTCCTTTGACGGCAGGGATTCCACCTCTAATGCTGTTACATCACCACCCAGGTGGGTGAAAAGGTGGGGCTTCAAAACTCCAAGTCCACACATCATCTTTATGGTTGGCCATTAAGAAGACAAAGATGAAAGGTTCTCACTCACATAAATGAGCTGACAGCGACCGAGAGGACGGAGAGAAAGACGAAGAGAAGGAGGAATGAAAGGAAGTGGGAGAGAGCAATAAAAATGAGATGAAGTGCCCAAGGCCAACAAGCGTACTCAGAATCTTTTGTGCAGCAGATGCATCCTCAAGGGAGCTCACATTTTAAGTGTGTTTTTGAAAGTTAAGTTAAGGCACTTAAAGTGTTTTTTGTCATCACAGGGAAATAAAAGAAAACACATCAAAGCAGTAGAATCCCCTATTACATACTAGCATGACGCTGAGCTACAGTATTGTCCTAAAGCTTTAGACAAGTCTTCACTAACCTTTTGGAGCCCAAGCTCTCCGGTTTTGGACATGTAGAAAAAAATACGGATTTTGTAATTGAACAGACATGTTCTGCAATTAATGTAATTTGAATGTGAAGTAATACATTTCCATCATTAAAGCTGCAACGTTTATGTTCGTTTTACATAAGGAACAAAAGAACGGCTGGTAACAACTCTCCTAATCAAATAAATTAAATTAAGTTCTGCCTCATTTTCTTCAGAATCAGTAACAGTCCAAAAGTTCCTTCTCCAGGAATGTGATGCCTGTGACTGAACACTGTGTTTTTCAGTCAGTGTGAGGCAGTCTCTGAGGTGTCTGTCAGTCAGGCAGTTCCTATGCTTTGATTTGAATGCTTTTATATGTGTCAAAGACATTTCAATTTGAGTCCACGTGCAGTGAGAAGGGGGAGCTTCTCTCTGTTTACAAGTCCCCAAAGGTTACTGTGCCCCGATCTAGCTTCCAGTTCTATATTATTTTGCAAATCACATCTCTATGTCAACACCAATTTGTAGAGCAAATAATATTGGAATTTGTGGGTTAGGGCTGCTGTTAAAAAAAGATAAAATAAAACAGATGTGGTGACAATAGCTGCCTGGGGGGCAATGTGATTTTTAGAAGTACAAAAATACATACTGTACAACCAGCGACAAAGCCTCGTTTTCCCGGGAATCCCCACGCAGAGTGACATGTTTTCATCACTGCACCATGCGGGGATTGGAACATCAATATAAATGAAATCTTCAAGATTAAACACTCTTAATGCATGAAATAAACATCATACTTACTCATTTGTTTTTCTGATGCACAAAGAACATCTGTCTCCATTCTGCTCCTTTCTCCTTGCGCCGTGAGACCTTCAGGCGCACTCATAATAGAGAATGTTAGGTGCTAAGTGTTTCGAACGTTTATTCACGTACACCCTATTATGATTGGCGTACCCCACTTTGGGAACCTAGTCTACAGAGTAATTCCTCATTCATCATGGTTTACTGGTTCCAGACCCGACTGTGATAAGTGAATTTGAGCAAAGTAGGAATCCTTATTCCTACTTTTATATATTTTCATTAAATATTTGTATAATATTTTTCATATTTTAGTTAAAGCATGGTAAAACTTTTTTATCTTTTTAATTTTAAACAATATTAGACATTAGACATTTAACATATACAATATATTAGTTATTAGGTTAACTTGCTACTTTAAGTGGGTTTTTAGCTCTCCTGACGACAACCTGCTTGGTGCCTGCTGCCTTGTGTGGCAAACTGGCATGTGACGTCACTATTTAAGGCATTTTCTTTTAAAATAAAATAAAATTGGCTACACTGGCCACTTAAACTAGAGAACAAAGTGGCGGACAGGAAGTGACGAGGGGGTTCAGAGTTGAGTTTCAGCTTGCTGTTGTTTACAGCCTGTAGTCTGTACCGTAGCCTGTATGGGACAACCGGCAATAAACACCTGCAATTCCAGCAAGTCTGCTGTGGTTGTGTGTCTCACCAGACATAACAGTAACATTACTGACACCTAATGACCAGAACAGAATACTACATATCTTCAACATATGTTAATAAATCTTTTAAATGCCTTATATATAAATTTGAGTTCATTTAGCTATTTTTACTACATGCTTATTTTAGGCAAAACATATGTAACATTTCCTTAAATATTCCTAATTTTGACTGTTAATAGGGCAGATCCAACCATGAAATAGCATGCTTTGTTTAATATAAATTAATTGATTATATTTCTGAAAAACTTGTGAAGCCCCCCCCCCAAAAACGAGAAGTGGCAATGTATTGTACATCTATATTGCTGTTGCAGGCTGTGCATTCCGTAGCTGGTCATTCAGTGGGGACCAATTTAATCCACCCCAATACCACCACTATCATGTTGCAGCTATACAAACCATCCATAATACAGAAACACAACATAACAGGGTGTGACATTACACATTGAGAGAGCCATTTTGTGTCTTGGGAATGAATAGCATTATTACTACAGCGCAAATGCAACGCCTTACCCACCAGCAGAGGGAAAGAGGATTTCAGAGACAACCTGTGAAGTGCTGGTGAACTCAATGCCCAAGAAAGTTTAGTGCAGAGGTAGTGCTGAAAAACGATGGTAACCACACAAATATTGACACTTTAGATCCAAATTGGACAAAACTCAAATATTTTGGCCTTGCATCCATTCTCCTAAAAGACAGCTCTTCTGGAAAAGATTCAGAAGATTCAGAAGACCAAGATTTTGATGTTATTGAGTACATGTGTCCTTTGAACAGAGTAAAACAACATCAACTAAGCAAAAGAACACAAATTTGTGTTTGCACCGCTGGTACTGACTATGATATGAAAAAGGGAACCACAAAGCTATTTTGATTTGACTCGCCATTTGGCTACAAGCCTCAAAATCTCACCATACTGTCTTTGTTCTTTAATGCCATATTAAATTAAAGCTTTTTAAGGCGCAAGATATTTTTCACGGCATGTTTTGCAGGGTGCAAATTGATATGACGCTCACAAACGGCAGATAAGTTCCATACGGCAGACAAGTTTGTTCTGGGTTTGGCAAGCTTGCGCAGTGTGAGGGAAAGTGGACGAGGAACACTTGCTACAGACTGCATGCTGCCATAGTACAAGCCGGAGGTTATCAGCTTTTGTGATCAGCATTGAAAAGCATTTTTTGACATATGCCGATCACATGCTTTTCCCTAGAAATCAACCCATGCTGAGGGTGGCTGGTCAAATAGGAGCATCCATAGCTGTGAAGTTAGTATTCCAGGCTTCCGATTGATTAAAATCCATGCAAAGTACAAATCTATTTATTCTGCATTTGGCAGTTTTTCTATTCTTTAGAATAGAATTTATTCTTTATCATCTCAAGCAGCTATTCCTTTCCTGGAGTATTTTGTTGCCTCTTCGGGGGAAGCTTCCCTAATACTTAATCCTAATACACGATTTCACATTTATTTGAACTTTTCATGCCAGTGACATAATTCTGTGCCTCTTTTTGTTCAAGTGATAGTAGTTCCTTTTGTGATGGAATACTGATAAGGCCTTCACCGGGGTGGAACATTTATGCTTCAGATGTGGTTAAGTGTGTCAGTGAAAAAAACATTGTTTTTTTTTGTAGGACTTATGATAATACCTCTGAGTATGGTGTTCAGGGGCAAGTACATGGTTTTTATTTTTATCTTTATGTGTGAGAGAGAAAGAGCTAAATGTGTTGCAGAGTCAGCACAAAGGGAAACGGAAGTAATGGCAGCCCAAGACTGGGGGATTTCCAGAGGATCCTCAAGAGAATCCATTCTGCTCCATTCCATCTTATTAAGAAGCCACTTAAGCCTTTGAAATAAATGTGTGCGTATGTGTGTGTGTGAATGTGTGAGCGTATTTGTCAGCTTGTGCGGGTGGACGAATCTGAGCTCCAAGTGTCCGTGTAAAGACAGTTGTCACAAGGTCTGTGTGCACTGCATTTTAATGTGCATGTGAAGGCATTTGTATGCAGGGGAAAACTGCAAACTAGTACTTGCCTTGTCCAATTTGTGTGTGTGTGTGTGTGTGTCTGTGCGCGCGCGTGCTTGCGTGTGCGGTGGTAGGTCATGCAACACAGTTCATGTCATCCTCTAGCAGCCTGACTAAATTGACTGCAGACTGTCGCGCCAACCAATTTTACAGACTGATTCTGCCGACTCCAAGATAGCCATGCAGACACGTTCACATACATCAGAATTGAAGTAGCTTTCTGGGTGAGGCAAGCTGCTTTGGGATGCTTTAACAGTAGGAAAAGAGATGTCAGGGATTTCCAACCATTGAAGTCTGAGAGAAGACAACACTTTGCATGTATATCAAGATTTTGGAAGTGTTTATGTTATGTAATGCATTTTCTGTACATACACTTTGGTACACAACACAAAAGCTAAAGGACCATTCAAACTGAATGAATCCATTTGAATGTGGCTGTAAATGCTGCATCCCATTAGGATAAGATGATGTGTTCAACGGTCACACTAGCGTGGTCAGCATTCACAAAACAATCTGTAATGGTTGAGGCTAAAACAGATGTAGTATAGTTACATCAAAATCATTCTTTGGAAAATTCTATCCTTAAACACTTTTAAAGACCATCTCACTAATTTGGTTGATTTTGTAAGTAACAATTTAAATACTGTATATTAATAAAATGTCAAAAACTCCTTATGTTTTCTCATCGGAGGCATTTTTAAGGGAAAGAAAAATGAAATTGGAAATAAAATGTGCAGCAATTCAAATTTCGAGCGGTATGTTGTCATGGTCTGAAAATTCAATTACACCAAAAGTGAAGCAGTTCACTTATTGATTTTGCAGGTGTTAAACATTCAGGGCATGGTGAAAATGAATGCACTTGTTCTATTATTACTTGTTATATTTATTACATTTGGGTATTATATAGTGTATGTTGTTTTCACTCTTGTACAGTTAATTATTCATAGTTGCAGTACAGTTATTGTAAACTGATGGGTCACAACCCACTCTTGTGTCAGGGGACAGTTTTCAGTGGGTCGCAGGATCTTTGCCAGTAATGAGAATAAATAAACGGGTCGATGTCCGTGAATGCACCTCTGTGCTATTCTCTTGCTACGCCACCACGAAGTGCATGTCTTTGTTTATGGACAATTTGGTCAAGAGAGGGGATGGACATCGACTGTGGACGTAACGTGCCATACGTCTGACAAACAGCTGCAAATATGAGCTATTCACACTGTTGCAGTTCACATTGTCGGGGAGTTCCATCTACAATTAAGACTACTAGGTGGTGTATGTCAGTACTGGAAAGCATTTAATTCATAAATTGATCTATTGACCCAGGCAGATAATACTGTGTGTTGAATCCGAGCTACCTCTCATTCAGGTTCGTGTAAATGCTTCCAAGTCCCCCATGTACTGAAAACCTTTACAGACACTTTTTGTTCAAATATTGTTTCATTTTAAAGTGATAAACACTTTGTTACCAAAATGATCATGAAACTTGTTTTGTACTACATCAAATAAAAAATGCCACTTAGCACCGTCATTGAAGGGTGAAGGTGGGTCCCGCAGCCAAACCACTTGAGAACTAATGCTCTATATTAATCATGGCATGTGTATTGATTATGTTTAATCTGATGCCACCAAAAAGGAGTAAAGGAGTATCCCCCACAAATTTTCAGCAACTCAAGACATAATCGGTCACCCCATCATCAGCTTCCTCAGCAAAGCACCTGCTAACTTGGAGGTGTTTTTGGGTTCATTATCATGTTGGAAAATTACCATGCTGCCCAGTTTCACAAGACATGGCATCATGCTCTTCTATATCTCTTGCAGTACATGTTAGAATTCATGTTTCCCTCAATGAACCGCAGCTCCCTGGTACTAGCAGCACTCAACCAGCCTCAGACCATAACTCTACCACCACCACCATGCTTGACTGTAGGAAAGGTGAAATTATCTTAGTACTCACTTATGTTGCCAGCACTCCTTATAATTTTCAAGATTTTCTTTTATAAATCATTATTTGTTTCAGCATCCATCCATCCATCCATCCATTTTCCACCGCTTATCCGGGTCCGGGTCGCGGGGGCAGCAGCTTCAGTAGGGAAGTCCAGACTTCCCGGTCCCCAGCGACCTCTTCCAGCTCCATCGGGAGGACACCAAGGCGTTCCCAGGCCAGCTGTGAGACATAGTCCCTCCAGCGTGTCCTAGGTCTTCCCGGGGGCCTTCTCCCGACTGGGCATGCCCGAAACACCTCACCAGGGAGGCGCCCGGGAGGCATCCGGACTAGATGCCCGAGCCACCTCAACTGGCTCCTCTCGATGTGAAGGAGCAGCGGCTCTACTCTGAGCTCCTCCCGGATGGCCGAGCTCCTCACCCTATCTCTTAGGGTGAGTCCAGCCACCCTACGAAGGAAACTCATTTCCGCCGCTTGTATCCGCGATCTCATTCTTTCGGTCATGACCCATAACTCATGACCATAGGTGAGGGTGGGAACGTAGATCGATCGGTAAACAGAGAGCTTTGCCTTCCGGCTCAGCTCTCTCTTCACCACGACGGTCCGGTACAGCGACCGCATTACTGCAGATGCTGCACCGATCCGTCTGTCGATCTCACGCTCCAACCTTCCCTCACTCGTGAACAAGAACCCGAGATACTTGAACTCCTCCACCTGAGGCAAGACCTCACTCCCAACCCGGAGGGTACAGTCCACCCGTTTCCGACTGAGAACCATGGCCTCGGATTTGGAGGTGCTGAGTCTCATCCCAGAAGCTTCACACTCAGCTGCAAACCGCTCCAGTAAACGCTGAAGGTCACAGCCTGATGAGGCCATAAGGACCACATCGTCTGCAAATAGCAGAGACGAGATCCTAAGGTCACCAAGCTGGACTCCCTCAACACCTTGACTGCGCCTAGAAATTCTGTCCATGAAGATTATGAACAGAATCGGTGACAAAGGGCAGCCTTGGCGGAGGCCAACGTTCACCGGAAACAAGCTCGACTTACTGCTGGCAATGCGAACCAGGCTCCTGCTTCGATTGTACAAGGACCGAATGGCACGTAGAAGCGGACCATCAATCCCGTACTCCCGGAGCACCCCCCACAGGACACCACGAGGGACACGGTCGAATGCCTTTTCCAGGTCCACAAAGCACATGTAGACTGGTTGGGCAAACTCCCACATACCCTCGAGTACCCTTGCAAGGGTGTAGAGCTGGTCCAGTGTTCCGCGACCGGGACGAAAACCACATTGCAGCTCCTCTAACCGAGGTTCGACTAACGGTCGTACCCTTCTCTCCAGCACCCTGGAGTAGACTTTCCCAGGAAGGCTGAGGAGTGTGATCCCCCTATAGTTGGAACACACCCTCCGGTCACCCTTTTTAAAAATGGGGACCACCACCCCGGTCTGCCAGTCCAGAGGTACTGTTCCTGACTTCCATGCAATGTTGTAGAGGCGTGTCAACCAACACAGTCCTCCAACATCCAGAGCCTTGAGAAATTCTGAGCGGAACTCGTCTACCCCCGGAGCCTTGCCACTGGGGAGTGATTTGACTACCCCAATTACCTCAGCCACGGTGATAGAACTGTCCACGTACGTATCCTCAGACTCTGCTTCCTCTATGGAAGGCATGTCAGTGGGATTGAGAAGGGCCTCGAAGTATTCCTTCCACCGACCAACTATATCCACAGTCGTGGTCAGCAAGCCCCCGTCCGCACTGTAAACAGTGTGAACTGGGGGCTGCTTCCCCTTTCTGAGGTGTCGGACGGTTTGCCAGAACCTCTTCGAGGCCGACCGAAAGTCGTGCTCCATAGCCTCACCGAACTCCTCCCACACCCGAGTTTTTGCCTCGACCACCGCCGAAGCCGCGTGCCGCTTGGCCTGCCGGTACCTGTCAGCTGCTTCGGGAGTCCCGCAAGCCATCCATGCTTGATAGGACTCCTTTTTCAGCTTGACGGCAGCCCTAACCCCCGGTGTCCACCATCGGGTTCGGGGCTTGCCACCACGACTGGCACCGACCACCTTGCGGCCGCAACCACAACTGGCTGCCTCAGCAATAGAGGCACGGAATACGGCCCATTCGGACTCAATATCCCGGTCCTCCCTCGAAATGCAGGCGAAGCTCTGCCGGAGATGAGAGTTGAAGACTCGACGAACGGGAGATTCTGCCAGACGTTCCCAGCACACCCTCACTACGCGTTTGGGTCTGCCAGGTCTGTCCGGCATCCTTCCCCGCCATCTAATCCAACTCATCACCAGGTGGTGGTCAGTTGACAGCTCAGCCCCTCTCTTCACCCGCGTGTCCAGAACATACGGACGCAGGTCTGATGATACGACCACAAAGTCGATCATAGACCTGCGACCTAGGGTGTCCTGGTGCCAAGTGCACTTATGGGCATCCTTATGTTCGAACATGGTGTTCGTTATGGACAAACTGTAGTTCGCACAGAAGTCCAGCAACAACACACCGCACGGGTTCAGGTCAGGGAGGCCGTTCCTCCCAACCACGCCCCTCCAAGTCACACTGTCATTGCCCACATGGGCGTTGAAGTCTCCCAGTAGAACTATGGAGTCACCAGCTGGGGTGCTCTCCAGAACCCCTCTGATAGACTCCAAGAAGGCTGGGTACTCTGAACTGCCGTTCGGCGCATAGGCACAAACCACAGTCAGGACCCTTTCCCCAGCCCTAAGGCGTAGGGAAGTAACCCTCTCGTTTACTGGGGATGACTCCAACACAGAGGCACCAAGCCGGGGGGCTAACAATAAGCCCACACCAGCTCGCCGCCTCTCCCCAGCGGCAACTCCAGAGAAGAACAAGGTCCAGCCCCTCTCAAGGAGTTTGGTTCCAGAGCCTAAACTGTGGGTTGAGGTGAGTCCGACTATATCTAGTCGGAATCTCTCCGCCTCTTCCACAAGCTCGGGCTCCTTCCCCACCAGAGAAGTGACATTCCATGTCCCAAGAACCAGATTTGGTCGCCGAAGCCCAGGTCGCCCGGACACCCGCCCTCGACCACTGCCCAAATCACACAGCACCGGACCCTTATGCTTGCCCCTGCAGGTGGTGGGTCTGCGGGGGGGAGTTCCCGTGCGGCTTCTTCGGGCTAGGCCCGGCCAGGTCCCACGGGTGAAGACCTGACCACCAGGCGCTCGCCTGCGAGCCCCTCCCCCAGGCCTGGCTCCAGGGTGAGGCCCCGGTATTCCACGTCCGGGCAAGGTGCGGTCACTCCTCATGATTCTCTTTATACGGGTCTTCTGAACACGGGTCTTCTGGGCACATTTGTTTTATTTTTTATTGATTTGAATACCTACATACACAGGTCATGCCAGTTTTGAGAAAGGGTATTTAAGGTGGACAATTGCAAGTTGTTCTCTTCTTTGCATCTTATCCAAAGTGTGGCAACATGAGATCCTCAAAACAGCTGTAAAATGACCTGAAAACAAAGACTGTTCAACATCATGGTTTGGGTGAAGGATACAAAAAGCTAGCTCATAAATTCCAACTGTCAGTTTCCACTGTGATGAACATAGTGAGGTAATGAAAGACTACGAACACAGTTCTGGTTAAGGCCCAGAGTGGCAGGCAAAAAAAAAACTTAAACAAGCAGAGGCAAAGGATTGTGAGAAGAGTCAAACTCAACCCACAGACCAGCTCCAAAGACATAAAACACGATCATGCTGCAGACGGTGTCATTGTGCATTGTGTACTATTCAGCGCAATTTGCACAAGTGGATGCTGTATGAAGAAGAAGCCGTTTCTGCGCACGTCACAAATGGAGTCACTTGAGGTATGCTAAAGCACATTTGGACAAGCCAGCTTCATTTTGGAACAAGGTGATGTGAACTGGTGAAACTAAAATAGAGTTATTTGGAACATAACAAGGGGCGGTGCATGGCGGATCAAGAACAGAGCATTCCAAGATAAACACAACGCTATTCACAGTAAAATTTGGTGGTGGCTCCATCATGCTGTGGGGCTGTGTGGCCAGTACAGTACAGGTACTGGCAATCGTGTAAAAATTGAAGGTCGCACAGATTCCAGTCAGTAACAGCAGATTCTTGCGAGCAATGTTCAAGAATCAGTGACAAAGTTGAAGTTGCGCCGGGGCTGGATACTTCAACAAAACAACAACCCTAAACACTGCTCAAATTCTATGAAGGCATTTATGCAGAGGAACAAGTGCAACATTCTGGAATGGAATCTCAGTCAACAGACATGAATATTATTGAAAATCTGTGGTGTGATTTAAAGCAGGCTGTCCATGCTCGGTAACCGTCAAACCTGACTGTTTTGTAAAGAAGATTAGTCAAAGATACTGTCAACCGGAATCCAGACTCTCATTGGAAGTGTTTAGAGGCTGTTATTTCTGCAAAAGGAGGATCTACTAAATATTGATGTAATTTTTCTGTTGGGGTGCCAAAATGTATGCACCTCCCTAATTTTGTTTAAATAATTATTGCCCACTTTCTATAAATCCTAAAAACGTAATTCCACTTCTCAATTACCACTGACTTGTCTGCTGTATGATATACTTAACTGAAATTGCTGATCCAAACTACTAATCATTTATAAAGGAAAATCATGAAAATGATCAGGGGTGCCCAAACTTTTGCATACCACTGTATTTAGACAGTAATCACTGCATGTTGAGTAGAATGTAATGATTACTGGTATTGATGATTAACCTTGGTAAAACTAAAAAATAGTACCAGTGCTGGAACGGTATCGCCAATACCAACCTGACACATCCCTAGTGGTAACACTGCAACATGTTTTGTTTGTACAGGAGTAATGGTGGTGTGTGTGTGTGGCAGATCATAATAATAATCACGTTACAATAATAATAACACATTTGCTTTTCCCTTATTACAGAGTGGGCGTGCAGAAGGCAACTCCAACACTACAGCTGCCATACCTGCATCATCATCTGCCAATGAAAGTATATTGTGTGTGTTGCTTACTTGTGCTTTATTTAAAATAAAACTTTGTTAATATACCGTACTTCAGTGTGTACCAGGACATTTTAAACATTTTGAGCACATCCAACAGTGTTATGACAAAAAGTCATGTACCAAGTGACTACTTCATCTAAGTTTCATTTCCATAGTATTTTTCCTTGAGAATATATAATAGGATGGTTTCTGAAATGTGTGGCGTGTAGTCACTTTTTCAGCTAATGTATATGCAAAAAATCAGATTTTCTTCCTCTATAACATCTAAAGGAAATGTTTAGAAGGCCTTGAGGGTGCCCGTGAACTTTTCGAATGTCATGAGGACTCTTAAAAGAGGAAAAGTACCAACATTTCAGTTTGAACATCTGTAATACGCTGACATGCACCAAATCTGCCTTGACAGGTCAAGACATCCATTCCCATTCCTGTGTATTTACTATGCATTTATAGTAAATAGTAGTTGTACATCATTATAGTCCTCTTCACTGTCAGAAGTAGAGGTACAACATTTGTCTCCTAAGCAGAGATTACAATATGATACCACATAAACATTTGATTTATATAGTCAATTTGGACAACAATCTCCCATGCCATCACCCACAACAGTAACTACCAGCTGTAATTCACTAATGGTACCATTATCCTATATTGTGTTATAACCAACCAACAGCAAAGACCTTTTCCCCCCAATACATTATCCATTTTGTTCCGCTTAGCTGGGTCCCGGTGCAGCAGACTTAGTAGGGAAGCATTGCCTGCAAGCATTTTGGGTACATCTTCTTAAGTTAAGGACCAAAAATGGTACATGCAGGCTTTCCAGGTACAAAAACCAAGAGTATCACAGTGGCAGGCTAATTCATCTATTTATATGCTGTACATAGCTGTTTTTACATTTTCTGAGTCATAGACCTCATATCACTATGACCGCACTTTCTGACAGAGACCAAACATACAGCACAGCAGGGGAGGCGTGGGAGGTCAAATCCACAGTTGCTAGTGTCAGCTGTGAAAGGTGTCAAAGACCAAAAGACCCCTTTACTTAGGCAGTACAAAAAGTCGTTTTTTAACATAACTGGTACTGCTGAATGGGTTATTTATCAACTTTATTTTCAGTGACAAAAAACAGCTTTTCCAGAATATTTCTAGCAAAATCCAAGAATTTTATGTTGTTCATTTTCATCTAATTTCCATTATTAAAATTATTAATTTTCAGCATACAGTGAAACTGTGTGATTAGTTTGGTCCAGGAAGGTAAAACTCTAACAAAAACGGACACTAACCTAATCCATTTTTACCATAAGAAACAATGCAAATCCATGTAATATGTTCCAGAAAGCCAAAAACGTTTCACACAAATCCAAAGAATATTGCAAGTGACAGCATCATGATAAAGGTGAAAAACACTATTGAATTTAAGAAATAACTCACAACAAAACAGATCTAGTCCTCGTTGTTGCATTCTCATAAGTAGTTAAACCATAACAATCTCTGTTTACTTGTCCACATAATATCAGGAAGCTAACCTTTCTAGTCAGTACTTCTTGATATTTATTATAGTAGTCTACCAGTACAACATTTTTACACATCACATTGTCCCTACTGCTGGATAAATGAAAATGAGCCACACACACGCACCGGCAGGCACATTTTTTATCTAAAGTACTGCAACATGCAAATTTTCCCATCAGATGTTCAGTCGTTGTATGCTCTAATGGTTTATTGAATTCTGTAGGAAGATGTCATACATGTGCTCAGGAAGATGTTTTCTGAAGAACAACAGCCCCGCCCTAAACCAACTAGAGCTGATAAAAATGACTCGGTCAAAGAAAAAAATTGCTTTCAGGCTCAGTGAGAAAGCCTAATGGATACAGATAGTATTTAGTTTAGTAAACACAGGGGGGTAAATGCATTTAGGAAGTCAAGCAAAAACAAAGCAATATAACTTAATGTCCTTTGAGAAATGATCTATTTGCTTTTATGTGCTCTTTTTCATAAACTGTGTGTGCGTGTGTGTGTGCGTGTGTCTTTGTGCCTTACCCACGGTGAGCTGACCAGTCAGTTGTCCCTCGCCATTCCGAGCATTGATAGTCACATTTCTATCAGACTGCATGATTAATGGACTGTCCTGTAAAGAGACGAGGGGATGTTTTAGATCAAGCGGTGCAGCTCTTTCCATAAACATCAGGAGAAGTCAAACAAATATAAAAGATAAGAAGTACTCTGCAAAGGAGACAGAGTTGTTGTTTTTGTTGGTGGGCGAGTTCCTTGCTTAGTTAGTTAGGGTTATGCAACAACTACACAAATGATTATCAGAGAACTTTGCGGTAGCGTGCAAGAATCCATTTGTGTAGCATCCGGCTAGAACATTGCTTTCAGAGTTTGACCTGCACAAAATAGTGCAACTGAGGCCCATTGAGTTTGCAGATAAGTGTGTGGTGGGGTGGTGCTCCCACCTTTCAAAAAGGGGGACCGGAGGGTGTGTTCTAATTATCGTGGGATCACACTCCTCAGCCTTCCCGGCAAGGTCTATTCAGGGGTTCTGGAGAGGAGAATCCGACGGATAGTCTAATCTCGGATTCAGGAGGAGCAGTGTGGTTTTCGTCCTGGTCGTGGAACTGTGGACCAGCTCTATACTCTCGGCAGGGTCCTTGAGGGTGCATGGAGTTTGCCCAACCAGCCTACATGTGTTTTGTGGACTTGGAGAAGGCATTCAACCGTGTTCCTCGGGGACTACTGTAGGGAGTGTTCCGGGAGAATGGGGTATCGGACCGACTAATTCAGGCAGTTTGTTCCCTGTATGACCGGTGTCAGAGTATGGTTCGCATTGCCGGCATTAAGTCGGGCCCGTTTCCAGTGAGAGTTGGACTCCGCCAGGGCTGCCCTTTGTCACCGATTCTGTTCATTACTTTAATGGACAGAATTTCTAGGCGCAGCCAGGGCGTTGAGGGGTTCCAGTTTGGTGGCCACAGGATTCGGTCTCTGCTTTTCGCAGATGACGTGGTCCTGCTGGCTTCATCGAGCAGTGACCTTCAACTCTCACTGGATCGGTTTGCAGCTGAGTGTGAAGCGGCTGGGATGAAAATCAGCACCTTCAAATCTGAGTCCATGGTTCTCGCCCGGAAAAGGGTGGAGTGCAATCTCCGGGTCGGGAATGAGGTCCTGCCTCAAGTAGAGGAGTTTAAATACCTCGGGGTCTTGTTCACGAGTGAGGGAATAATGGAACGTGAGATAGACAGGCGGATTGGTGCGGTGTCTGCAGTGATGCGGACTCTGCACCGTTCTGTCGTGGTGAAGAGAGAGCTGAGCCGAAAGGCAAAGCTCTCAATTTACCGATCAATCTACGTTCCTACCCTCACCTACGGTCATGAGCTTTGAGTAGTGACCGAAAGGCCAAGATCGCGGGTACAAGTGGCCGAAATGAGTTTTCTCTGCAGGGTGGCTGGGCTTTCCCTTAGAGAAAGGGTGAGAAAGCACTTTCATCCGGGAGAGACTCGGAGTAGGACCGCTGCTCCGCCGCATTGAAAGGAGCCAGGTGAGGTGGCTCGGTCATCTGGTTAAAATGCCTCCCGGACACCTTCCTGGGGAGGTGTTCATGGCACGTCCAACTGGTAGGAGGCCTCGGTGAAGACCCAGGACACGCTGGAGAGACTATGTCTTTCAGCTGGCCTGGGAACACCTCGTCATCCGCCAGGAATAGCTGGACGAAGTGGCCAAGGAGAGGGACGTCTGGGCTTTCCTGCTTAGGCTGCTGCACCCGCGACCCGACCTCGGATAAGCGGAAGAAAATGGACGGATGGATAGTAAAATATAATAAATAAATATGCAGCTGAACAGGCTATTAGACATTTCTGAAACGTTACAAAAGAGAAAAAGCGAAATATTTATATAAATATACATATAAATACTGTATATATATGAACTGACAATAAATTGACAGTAAAAATTATAAAAATATAAAAATATTTAAATCTAAAAAGTACTTTATCTGTACATCATTTATCTCCTCTAGTAATAACTTGCAATGAGGCAGTAGTGCAGCGTGATTTCACCACAGTATTATAGACCACAATTCATTTTTTGGCCATTTTCATCCTGTCCTGGTCACTACTCAGCCACAGGGCAGATTGAGTAGAACCTCGGTTTTCTGCATTAATCTGTGCAGGTCAGACAAAAAAAAACGAAACGTACGAAAACCTATTTTTCCCATTAGAATGAATAAATAATGTAAATCCAATTTATCTTTTCTAGACCCCCCGCAAAAATATGAACACGTTTTACAGAGAATAAGTGCATAAACAAAGTTGACTTTAACGAGTGGACTATTGAAGATGTATACTTGCCCACTTGAACTTTTTTGCAGTAAGCCTCAGCAAACCTCAGCAGCATCCTGGCTGAGATCACTATCTGATATGTGTCTCCCTTCAGCCATTCTTCCCACAACCTGCAACCTTTTTCAAAGTTCTACCCCTTGCAACATTTTTTGAAACACTCAGAAATATGCAGTGTGCTTGAACACCTCATCAGCCCATGCCACATTGCTTGAAAGGAGGAAGAAGGAGACACATAGAGAGTTGTTTTGGGCCATTTGCGGCCACGTTGTCATATTTTTCAGCCCGTGATTTGACATGAAAGTCACGACATACATCCCACAGTGTCTGATCTAGACCACTGGTGCTCATAAAAAGCAAATATAAGCCATGACTGATCTTGAACAACTGAGCTTGTCACATAGACAAATGAACAAGACACAAGACACAACGCTACCTACAATCACAGTGTCTGGAGAAATTAGAGAATCACTCGCAGATCACAGACCTCCCCCAAGCACCAAACTTTCCCCATATTGTGATTCACACCATTAATATTAGTTCTACATTTATTTTATCTCTATATTTACATTCCTGGACCAAGAAAACATATCGCTAGAAACTCATAAGCAATTCATAAAGCTATCAATATTAGTTCAGTTCAACCTTATCTGGCCATTCTCTGTCTTATTTCCAGGAATATGTAATGACTGCCATACTGCACTGAATATTTATTTTTAATATGCTTCTAGTTTAGAGAGCGACAAGAGATTAAATGTTTTCTGTATGAGTTTAAGTTTTAATATAGGTTTACTGTTTGTCAGACGCTTAAACTAAATCCTGTTTACACTTACAATGCACTAAAACAGACTCATTTTTGCAACAATGCTGCTTTTACTCTGGTTAAAATATGCTGCAAAAATTCCACCCATTTACTTTACCACTTGTCTTCATTAGGGTCACGGGTAAACTAGAGCTTATCCCAGCTAAATGCAGCAAAATACAAATTTAGTTTTTTTCAACGTATCGAGATATTATTGTTATTGTGAGCCATGCATCCTGTAGCGTACCGTACCATGAGGTACCCTGAGATTCCTAGCGCTACTGCCAATACTTCCCTCACCCAGACCCTATATCCAATGGTCCCCAGGTAGATTAAGTTTGAGACCCCTGACATAAACAACTCAACCACCTACACACACACAATAAAAACGACTGAAAGCTTTGGTTTGGGTACTGTTTGGCCGTACAATAAATGAGACATACATTGTACATTAACGATGACATATTTGTGGGTATAAATTTAGTTAAAACCGCCTGTTGTGAAATAATTCAAACTTGCAATAAAAGCCTGATCAGGAGATCAAGTTTGGAAAGTGTATGTTTCACAGAACATTAATGTAACATTAGTGACACCTAGTGAGCAGTAGAAAATACCACTCATCACAATTTGAATGTGTCTTCTGAATGCCTTCCTTCCCTATTTTGTTCAATAACCCATTTTATACTTAAATTGTTAAATTTAGACAAAAATAGTTTAAATAAGCAAAAATATATCTATAAATTTTAATCATAGGGCACATTCAACCATGAAACAGCATGATTTATTAATGAAAATCTTTTGGAAAAACCTTGATAAGAGTGAAGCCGCAAAATTCAAGCCACCACGTGGTGAGGAATGACTGCAATGGAAGTCTCACAGCCTCACAATGTTTACAAAGTGAGGCTGTGAGACTTTACAGTTTTTACTTTACAGATTAAAGTTTACAGTTTTTATTGATTGCTTACAGATATTTTATACAATTTGGCTTGCTTTTTCAAAACTCTACACACATGCAAGATAAGGCACTTTTGTAAAACATCTCACAGGTCTGTCAAAATGAAACTCTACAATTAAAACCTACAAATACTTTCTAAAAATACTTTCTTCTTGTTATGAATTCCTGAAGAAAGATAGGCTACTGTACAGTAAAAATTCAGAACACAAATGAAAACATGTTTTTACAGTGCTGTAGTTTATTGTAGTCATTGTAGTAATAATAACTAAGGATTTTATATTGGAGTCAAGTATTTAATGTAATGTAAGCTTTGGTCATAGCATTCACGTTATGGGTGTATGCCGTTGGCAAAAACTGCAAATGGGTTAAAAAGCCAATATAATTGAAACGCCTTAGTTTATATTCAAGAGGTGTGTTCACGTCTGCCATCTCTCCTCCCCCTTTGTATTCGTCTGTAACGTCTTCCTACACACACTCTGGAGCAAATGTTCCTATTTTTGTCTCACTCACTTGTATTTTTTCTCATTTAATCTCTACTTGCACATAATTTCCCTCCCTCTTTCCGTCACTCATTCTGTGAGTTGTGTTACAATTGTAGAGTTGTTGGTTTACTGAAATGGAAAAAATCCTCCCTCCACAGCAGTCCTTTCCTTTTACCACCATAAACATGTATACCTTTTCTTTCACTCTCTGGCTTTCTTCTTTACTATTTGTACATGCTTTACGTTGGAATGTGCAGTACATGAGGCAGTTTGTGGACTAGACTGGCACACACGTGCAGACAAAGAAAGTCACACCTGGCACATGGGTAACAAACAGCCCTGCAAGCTTACACAAAATGCAATTGCACACAGACTTATCCCCCCCCCCCACAAACACACAGCACAGTCTAATCAGAGAAGTTCCAATTAAGGTCATGTGGATGGTCACAAAGCGCATTGCAACCAGACATGGCCATTCAGGTAGACAACAAAATGGTTTAATGTGCATTGTGGTTCTCGTGTGCCTCTCAAAGCATACACACTGGATTAATTATTTTCAACAGGGCGTGTGATAGGCTTCACTATATTATCTTTCCACTCTGTTTAAAGTGTATGGCTGCATTGTGCGGCTTGACAGATGTAATGTTCTCCACATCATTCCAGCTCAATGGGTCCTGATCCCATTCACTTAGTGTACTGCTCAGTCATCTAGAAGTGCGACTGTATATTGAAAATCTTCTTCCATTAAGCACCCATATGCAAATCAATGGAAATTAGAACTGTAAATAATGCATATTAAGTAGAAGCAAATTAATTTTTGCAAAACAGCCGGTTGACGCCAAATGTTGTTAAGTGTCGAGAGGTAACTTCACTGGAACTGTTGACGATGTACCTAGGATGTGATGGATGAACCTAGGATGTACCTACAGTTCATACTTACTGCCATGTGGAACATCATTAATTTCTTCCTTATTAATTAGAGACATGTGTGTGACTACTTCTCACCACAAATAAGTGAAGGGCTTATAATTGAGTCAGTGAGTTTATGGCAGAATGAGTTGGAAACCTCACATCAAAAACATGCAACATAAAGTAATACCCCAATACGGAATAAAACAACATTTACAAACAATAACCAGTTACCCAAGAAGGTCATACAATTGTTCTTGACAAGAGAAGAGAAATCATGGACAAATAAAACTTAAAACACGTACATGTAAAAACCACGCTAAAAAGCTTACTTAACATACCGTACTTTGGTTTGTGGGATCAAATTATAGACTGGATTGAGAAAGGAACTCAAAATGCTCTAAAATGAGTGATTTCAAGAAACAAGCAGTTGATGTTTACAAAATACAAGGAAGAAGATTTCTCCTGAACTACTGCGTACTTTCAATGCAGTGTCTAAACAGTACCACACCTAAAAACTCTTCGTTGCTTTGAGAGTCTGTTTTATTGTTAATGCTATGTCTAATCACCATAACCTTATCACCAAATCTTAATTCCTTTGTGAGCACATTGTCTGTACTCACCCATGATCCAACTATGTTCTGTTCTATTTTTTATTATTTAATATGATTGTTACATCATTTATTTACCGTGACAAGGACCTCAACTAATATTTTACCATACTGTCAAATTATCTTACTTATGAATTTTAAACTTACTGAAATACAGGAAGTGGACAAATGTATCGAAATCGGGTGAAAATCCTATGGGGGTAGGATTAAAATAAGATTTGCTTCTTCCTACTGTTTTTGGAACAGTGTGGAACTGTCAATTGCATTAAGTAATGTATTTGAATGTAATTTACAGGCATGTTCAAGTAAAATTAAATTAAATCAGTAAAATACATCCCAACGTCCCACACGCAGCTAGGAGTGTGTGACCCTTACAACCCCTCTGATACCATACTTCCTCTCAATGACAACACAACTCAACAGCATGCTGTTTTTACAAGAAACTTTTCATTATTAGAGGAGAGAAAACATCAAAACATACATGGCCCTGTGTGAAAAAGTGATTGCCATCTAAACCTAATAACTGGTTGGGCCACCCTTAGCAGCAACAACTGCAATGCAATAACTTGTAATGAGTCTCTTACAGCGGCATGGAGGAATTTTGGCCCACTCATCTCTGCAGAATTGTTGTAATTCAGCCCCATTTTGAGTATCAACCGCCTTTTTACAGTCATGTCACAGCACCTCAAAAGGATTCAGGTCAGGACTTTGACTAGGCCAATCCAAAGTCTTTATTTTGTTTTTCTGCAGCCATTCAGAGGTCGACTTGTTAGTTTGTCTTGGATCATTGTCCTACTGCAGAACCCATGTTTTTTTCACTTTGAGGCCATGAACAGATGTTCTTATTTTGAAATACAGTGTTACTTTTACGCCAGATGTAATGGGACACACAAAAAGTTCAAGTTTTGTCTTGTCAGACCACAAACTATTTTCCCAAAGGTCTTGAGGATCATTATGACAATTTGTGGAAAAATTTCGCAAGCCTTAATGTTCTTTTTGTTCAGCAGGTTTTTTCATCTTGGAACTCTGCCATGCAGGTCGTTTTTGCCCAGTGTCTTTCTAATGGTGGAGTCATGAACACTGACCTTAAAGGGGATATATTATGGGTTTCCTCTTTTCTGACCTATAAATGCTGTTACAATATTGGAAGTGAGCCCTGAAGGCAGTTTTGGATGGCTCTACATGCTGTGTTTTAGAGTGTTTTTTAACATCGAGTTCCACTGATGTCATGCAACCTGGACTTCCTTATATTGGTGTAATCACCAGGTGGTGATAAGTTCACATCTCAGCCCCTCTCTTCACCCGAGTGCTCAGAACATGCAGACACAGGACCGATGGTACAACTACAAAGTCGATCATAGACCTGCGGGCTAGGGTGTCTTGGTTCCAAGTGCATTTGCGCACATCCTTATGTTCATCTTTGTGTTCCAACAAGGTGTTTGTTATGGACAAATTGTGGTTTGCACAAGTCCAGTAACATCACATCGCACGGGTTCAGATCATAAAGCCCGTTCCTCCCAATCACACCCCTCCAGGTCACATTGTCATTGCCTAAATGGGCACTAAAGTCACCCATTATAACTACGGAGTCACCAGCTTGGGTGCTCTCAGCACCCTTCTGATAGACTCCAAGAAGGTTGGGGAATTTGAACTGCCCATCTCAGTCTTGCCCATGTCAATTTCTGATGTTTGTTTACGTCCATGTTGGTGCAGTTGTGACTTCTATTTTTGTACGGATGTGTAGTTACTTACCTGTGTTCTAGGCATTTGTGCATTATTGTTTGTGGGTAGGGTGGGAAAAATTGGATATAAGCACTAACATCATCCATTTTCTACTACTTATCTTGTTAGGGGAGGAGACAACTTGATGATTGCGTCCTAGCAGACCTTGTTCAGATGGCAAACATATCAGATATGACAAGCAAACATACAAAGTGTCTCTGTACCTACATTTGTACTGTTTATGCAAAGAAAGCAAGATTATTGATAAATACTAAATCTCACCTTTTCTTGTCATTGACAGCAGCACATAAACGCGCTTCTAATCCAGCTGTCAAC
The DNA here is from genome assembly GCA_024372805.1 of Oostethus manadensis. Lineage (NCBI taxonomy): Eukaryota > Metazoa > Chordata > Actinopteri > Syngnathiformes > Syngnathidae > Oostethus > Oostethus manadensis. The sequence goes on from QODF01000024.1 coordinate 3,362,982, forward strand.
ACATCTAAGGCACATTTACTTCAGATTCACCATGAATACAGATGAGACAGGCTCCGATAAGCTTTTGACACAAGCCAATGCCATGTTCACACACACATCCTTTTGTTTAAGAGCACTGATTAAACAATACAATACAACCAAACCAGCCTACAGCATTTATTCGTAAACCATATCAAATAATATTGTAATGACCCTTAGGCTGTTATGTGTTGTAGTTGTGTATGTGTTACCATGAAAGACGTGTTCAGGAGTTGGGGGGAGGAAAGAGGAGGACGGACAGGAGGGAGGGAGAGGGAGGACAGCGAGGTGGTTAGTTTGCCGTGGGTTATGTCCGCGACAGTAGCCCGTGTTTGGATTGAGGTGTGGTGATTCCGTGACTAAAATGAAAAGGCTGTTGTTCCGCCATCCAGTCTGGTGTTTGTGCTGCACACGAAGTGTTACAATATGATAAGAGCAAGCCTCAGTTTTTTTTAATATGATAACTCAAAACAAAAACAATGCCTGGCAGTCATACACACACACATATAATATGTAATGCATAGACAACAATTGCATCTACATGACAGAATCCTATCATTCCATCACACATCTGCATCCAATGTACTTTCTGCTCAGGTTTTATCAATTGCAACATCTATTGCAGCTGCTATTTTTTGTAATGCATATGTAATACTTTGCATTTTCTTTCATAGCTTCTTTTAATGCATTTAATGTTTCATTTAAAGCATAATATTTTTAGTTTTATGTGAATTACTTGCCATGCGTTATGTAAATGTGATATGTGGTAATATACTGGAGATCCAAGTAGTAATGGTATAAAGAACAATAAAGTATAAGATCTACAACCTACATGTTGCAATAACTACTGGCTTTTCCATGAGTATTATCATGGACTTTGTAGAGTTTGTGTACGACAGTGATGATATAGGGTGCATCCCTTCTCTGAAGATTCTCATAAGCCTCTATGACACCAGCCCAATACGAAAGACCTGCCTGTCTGTCCCCAAACCGCTTCACAGCAAAGTTAAACAGTACCTGAAAGACTGAATGAATAGAGGTTTGGATCGCACCATCAAGGTCACCTTTATGCATTGCCAGTGTCCACAAGAAAAACGTCAGTTTATGGCTTTGTGGTGACAGCAGGAAGCTCAATTGCAATTCAGTGCCAGACCGGCATCCTATACAAAGGATTCAGGGCACGTTGGGCACACTGGCAGAAAGCTCATGGTTTTTGTCTACCACTAAGGTCTCCTTGATGAAAAATCACCAACTAACAACATTATCACGCCTTGGGGACTCTACAAGTGGGTCCACATCTCCCATAGCCTGAGCGCTCCACCTGCTCTGTTTGACTGACCTGAGAGATATGATTTGCCTCCCCTATCTAGATGGCAATCTAGTGCAGAGGTCCCCAACCACCGGTCCGTGCACCAGTACTGGGCCGCAGATCACTTGATACCGGGCCGCACAAGAAATAATTAACTATTACTGTTCTGTTGGCCACTACATCAGTAAATAGAAAGCACTGACAACATCAAACTTGGTGGCAACCTGTATTGATTTGGCGTTATGGTGAGTTCAAATGTCTCTTTATCACTCTTTCTTCACTTGTCCTTTAGCAATATTTAGCACTGTCACCCCTTACCCCATTGGGCCACGGCAAAATTGTCAAGCGTTGACCGGTCCGCGGTAATAAAAAGGCTGGGGACCCCTGATCTAGTCTACAACAGCATTTTTGATGAGCTTGTCAGGATAGTTCTCCAATGTTACAAAAAGCATGGTGTTAAGTTTGTCACGGTATCGTCGCGGCATGGTGTAACGACCCCGAAGATGCAGAGAGCTGGACGTCAGGCAGGTATGTTGGAGGAATCTTTTAATAATAATGCTGCGAAGCAGCGGCAGGAACAAAACAAAGATACGGAAGGAGGGAAAAAGTAACAAATGACAATGAGCCCACGCCCAACTGGCGCTCGCACCTGAACATAAATAGCAGGGAAAACAGCCGCCTTTAAAATTAACCGAGTGAAGAAATTAGGAAAAGGCCCAGAAACACATGAAAACCAAAACTGTCACGATGACAAACATACAGATCGTGACAGTACCCCCCCTCAAGGACGGATCCGAGACATCCTAAAATTCCAACCATCACAAGAAGACGGGAAGGGTGGCGGGAGGTCAGGTGGTGGGTCGCTGGCAGAACCCCTCTGGAGGTCGGCCGGGAAGGAGACCCGAGTAAGAAGGCGAGACCCCTCCGGAGGTCGGCCGGGGCGACGACGCAGGCGAGGCCGGCGAGACCATCCGGGGGTCAGCGGGGGCACGACGCAGGCGAGGCCGGCGAGACCCCTCCGGGGGTCAGCGGGGGCACGACGCAGGCGAGGCCGGCGAGACCACTCCGGGGGTTAGCGGGGGTTAGCGGGGGCCACGACGCAGGCGAGGCCGGCGAGACCCCTCCGGGGGTCGGCCGGGACGGAGACGCAGGCGAGGCCGGCGAGACCCCTCCGGGGGTCGGCCGGGACGGAGACGCAGGCGAGGCCGGCGAGACCCCTCCGGGGGTCGGCCGGGGCGGAGCCTAAGCAGGACTGGAACCTTGGGCGTTGCTGGAAGCGCAGGAACACACTGCGCCGTGGGAGGCGCGGCAGGAACGCCCTGCGCCGTGGGAGGCGCCACTGAAACGGCGTGCGCCGTGGGAGGCTCCACTGAAATTCCCTGCGCCGTGGGAGGCGCCACCGGAGCCGACGCCCTGGGAGGCGCCACAGGAGGCTCTGGAGCCAACGCCTTGGGAGGCATCACAGGAGGCACTGGAGCCGACGCCCTCAGAGGCGCCAGAGGAGGGACCGGGACCGACGCCCTGGGAGGAGGGACTGGAAGGACCGGGACCGACGCCCTGGGAGGCACCACAGGAGTGGCTGTTGCCGGCGGGAACTGCCGCTGCCGGGCGATCGGCGGAATCCTGCAGCGGGGTGCGGCTATCGGCAACTTCTGGGCTGCCGAAGCCGGGGAAAGCTGCCTAGGACGAAGGGTGGGCGGAGTCCCCTTGCGCGGCGCAGCTTCCGCCAGCGGCCGCGCATCCTCCGCTATCCGCCCGGGCACCCTAGCCCCCCCTCCAGAAGGCGGATTCCAGACGCCGTCCTCGACCGCCACAGGAACCACTGAAGGCTTGGAGGAGCGCACGCGACACACCACGTCGACGTCCCTGCGTCGGCACCGCCGGGTTTCTCTGTTGCCGGCGGGCCGGCATGTGTGTGGCAGCTCTCAGCCACACCGACGCTATAGTGACCAGCGTGCCGTCTGGACCCCACATTATGTACTCCCGCTCCTCCGGCGAGTACCCGGCCAACTCCTCCTCCATCTCCATGAGCGTCAATGGCGTCCGTGAGTTGCTCTCCGCGAGGTTGAATTCTGGTGGGCTCATTCTGTCACGTTCTCGCTGTCGCGGCATGCGAGCAGGACGTCAGGCAGGTAGGTTGGAGGAATCTTTTAATGATAATGCTGCGAAGCAGCGGCAGGAACAAAACAAAGATACGGAAGGAAGGAAAAAGTAACAAATGACAATGAGCCCACGCCCGACTGGGGCTCGCATCTGAATATAAATAGCAGGGAAAACAGGTGCACGTAATTAACCGAGTGAAGAAATTAGGAAACGGCCCAGAAACACATGAAAACCAAAACTGTCACGATGACAAACATACAGATCGTGACAAAGTTGTCCCACATCAAGTGATGAGTGTGGGCGTGCTTTACTATGATGCATTGCAGGTTGGCTTATGAGCCTGGCTTAGAAGAAATAGTGAACGCATCGCACACTCTGACTTTGACTGAAAAGGAGTACTATACTCCGGTAAACTAGAGTTTTTGTCATTGAAGTGGGTCGTTTGTGAACATGTCAATAACTAAATGCGCCCATCCTTCACAGTCTACACGGACAACAATACAACCACCCACGAACGTACATGCTCACTACTGCTAAACTCCCTGCCACGGGCCACAGATGGATTGCAGAACTGCCAAAATGTAATTTCTTTATCTGATATCATCCAGGGAAAAATAATTTACATGTGGATAGAATGTGCTGCATGTCACTTGATATGGATGACTACACGCGAAGACGGACTGATGAAAGACTTGGGGATTGGCCAACCTCTCTACCTCGCACATATACAAATGGTTCAGGAAGAGGATACCCATGTCAAAGAGTACAAGCTATTGAACCAGAGACAAAAGTTAAGCCTCATTGATTCATTGTGTCGTGGAATTAATGCGTTACTCGCCAGGTCACGGAGCTGTTTACGTCACCTGCCAAGCTTTGTCAGTGCGGGCTGGTTGAAATAAAGTTTAACAAAAAACCTCCCATGCAGTGAGAGTTAAACGGAGTGAGGTGGAGTCACAGAGGAGGTGGTATTTTCAGAGAAAAACAAATGCAACATGATGGACATGAAGAAAAGCCTTCAAAAGTGTGGAAGCAATTCACACTTCACAAAACCAAAAAGGTGTAACATGCAAAATTTGACATGGTAGGGGAGCACCACGGTGATGATACCGCACCTGTAACATGTTGGAGTCATCAATGTGGATGATGGGGGTTCAACAGCAGGGTAAGTCACAATATCTTTGGTTTGTTTGTTTTTTTCAAGTGAGGAAACATAACGTTAGTCTCTCTGGTAACTCGTCTGATGCTAGCGTTATGTTTTTTAGCTGATAAATGTACGTGTGTGTTATTTTTTATTTCAGTTCAATCATTTAAGCGTGCTTCATAAATAAACTTAACTTGCACACAGTGGTGGCAATAAGTCTACGGTTTTATGCTGACAAAGTATGAGTGAAGACAGGTACTGCAGTGAGGCAGGATGCATTTAGACAGGGGTTAAAGTAACTTATTACATATACTCAAATTTGTATAATTAAGTATTTGTTATGATAGTTATGTGCGTGCGTGCATGTAATGCTTGCTATTTGGGCTACTTGCCTTATGCTGCAAATCAAACAAGGTAATTATTAAGTTGTTGTAAATTGTGCTATAATACATACTCATGCTATATTGTCTTTCTCATTTCATCAGAAAACAGCAAACAGTGGCAGGCAGCTGTCTCGACAGAGAGCATTCTCAACAAGATTGTCACTGACATGAGGCCTCTGTCGATGGTTGAAGACAAATGCTTGACAATGGCGCCGATGTTGTGGCTACGGCAAACATGCTAGTGGAAAAGCGTAGGTGGTGCTCTGTGCGTTCATCTCAAGCGGGAAAATGGTGTTTATGCAGTTATTTGTTCTGCCACGTCAAGCTTTTTATTTCTGAATAAAGAGACGGAAAGCGCTGTTTTTTAAAATTATCCGAATCATTGATTAATCGAAAAATAATCAACCGATTAATCGATTATCACAAAAATTGTTAGTTGCAGCCCTAATGTCAAGTATTATACTCACACTTTTTGTCCTTGAAGCACTCACATTTCCTGGGGACATGAGTACATTCTTTAGACGTGAAAAAGTTTGCTCAGGAACAAAACATCTAAAACTGTTGCTGACAAAATTTTGAATGACTTCCCTCTTTTTTGGATTCGCAAGTTAAGTGCACCATGTCATGGGCAAATAGTTTGAGAACAGACTAATGGAAAAAATTCTCTGGCATTTAGTGCTCTCACACAACACCCTATTATCCTCAAGCAAGTGGAGCAATTTAATCGGTAGCTAAAAGGAGAATGCAAGATGCATACCAGATTGTGGGCAAGAGGGATAAGAAGACGGCAACCCTTGGCAAAGCGCACTATGACAATAAAGTGCATGGCAGAAACCTTGAGCCAGGTGACAGCATTCTCGTTGGAACCTGAATCTCAGCAGTGGTCCTGGAAAAAGTGTCTCGCTGAGATAGATTGGCATGCAATGTACTGCATTTAGATTAGGTATTTGACAAGTGTAAAACCATAGAAGAAGAATGGTCACCAAAGCAGTGTATGAGATGTTATGCAACAGTTGTCCTGACCTGATTTGTATGTTCTGTTGCTCCGCTGACACATGCACTCCAATCTATTCGTGTGCTGTAACATTGACATTGACATCTGATTGTATTTTATGGACCTTTCTTTGTGCACTGGGACACAGTGCTGGAACTCTTCCCACACAGTTGAAAGCATATTTTTTTTCAATAATGCCTTGGTAAGATGATGATAAAGATTTTTGTTCACTGGAAAGACAACAAAATTTGTGATACTAGTTATCACCAGTCAACACACACCGCTCTGCATGTAAACTGGTGCGTAGATAAATCAGTATATTCTCTCTGCATTAGGTTATATTCTTGTCATGGCTGTAAAGCTCAAAACATTTGATTCACCTGTTCCAACTGCATTATTTCTTACTTCAAATAAGTCTTTAATGACAGAATGATCAAATTTGACATCGTTCAAAGGTGGAATTACCACACTCAAGCCATGTTTCTCCTATACATTTACTGGTTAAGTCTTCCATGTTAAACATTTGCTGTGATGAGAATGGATTCAACACCTCAGCATTGTGACCAAATACTTCTGACCATGTTTACTTTTCCATGTATTACTGTGGCGCTTCTCGTATTAGATATCTGTTTTATCTGCTTGATCAATCTTCCCTGTGTTGTTTACGGTGAAGAACAAAAGCAGGACACGCATAAAAACAGTTACAGGAGCTCGTGAACTACCACAACATACTGTATACTACTGTGCCATGAGTTCAGTTAATAGTTTGATTTGGCTTTGATTATAGATGCAGACACAGGACCGGCAGCCCCAGGCAGTTAGTGTAATTAGTGCTATAACAGTAAGCTGTGCACCGTTGGCTTGTCATCATAGTCTCTGGGCACATGTACAGATGGGCCTAATAACAGGCTTTCAGCCTGCCCATCTCACTTCCCGTCTCATTCACTGCTTGTCTGCTGCTAAGGCTTTGTAAGCTCATGTGCTTACTGTCACCTGCATTTTGTTTGCCCACAGGTGTTTCGTTTGTACATTTAGAAAATAAATGAAGTTGAGTTAGAAAGTGCGTTGCAGGAGAAACATTTATTATTTTTTTTATCTTATAATATTAAGTATTCTATTCAGTGTAAAAAATGTGTGCAGGTTGTCAAGTGCAGGACAAATCTACAGGTTGTACTGGACATATAGCACAGTAGGTTCAACGAGAAGTAATACTTTTTGCACAATACTGCATACGGCAGGGGATCAAACTTCTATATCTACCATACAAATACAGATTAACTGACCTAACACAAAAGGTGATGTCAGTGTGCATAGTTCTTTCCCAGGAAAAGGCACACACATTTCCTTGATAAGATCCCCAACTGTCCTTGGGTATACATTTATTACATTATATTTTTTCATGTAACATTTAAACCTAATTGTAATTAAGAGTTTTTTGAGATTTTAAATTTTATTTAAAATAGTGATAATCAGTGTTGGGCAATTTGCTTCAAAAAAGTATTTATAGATGCTTCATTAAACATTTGCCCCATTAAACAAAGCTTGAATGAAGTGAGCCCTGTTAGTCATGCAATCTTTTAGTCTCGGTAAGGTGAGGCAGAGCCACTAGCATCCACACAGCAGTAGAGTGTTACCTCGTGAGGAGTAATGCAAGGTAACACAGTAGAAACTAGGAGGCCAAAGTTCCAAAGCCACATGGGAATATTTCAGCTTCAAACTTAAAGAGCAAAGTAAGCCCATCAACACAAATGAGCCGGTGTACAATGCTGAATTTGTCTGAAAGAGTTTGCAACAAAAAGACAACCCAACAAACGTCCCCATCAATAACATAACTGGCGACCATTTTTTTAACCATGAAGAAAAAATATAACATAATAAACACTTCACAGGTTCAATGATAGTGCCTGTACTACCATCCTGAAAATGCCAGTTTTAACTCGCTCGGGACCACTTGTGACTTGCCATTGTTGCATTCCATTCTCTTGTGAGGCTGTGGCACATTGAGATTTGCAACAACACCAACCAACCAACACCTAAAGCCTAAAGCCTAAAGACACTGGCCTAAGGAAATGCTTTATGTTAAAAAAAATTCCTGTTCATTTTAAAATTTTCTCAGCTTTTTAACTTTGAATACTAATCATTTTATCAGCCTGTACTCCGACCCATTGTTGGTTCTGGCTTAATTGATGCCCCGGTTGGAATAAAAAAGCCACTGCTCAGACCTCATAGAAGGAATGATTACATCAGGTTTATTCGCCTTTAAGTCTTCCCGTCTGCTTGTTTTACTCTAGCATCGATTCAGAGACCAAAAAAGTCTGTATCGCTAAGTCACACTTAAAATATAACCTGAGTTTGAAATTGCTTCTCCTCATAGCCCTTTCCCCTCACACGCCTCCAGCATCTGCTTGTGTTCTAAATAATGTAGCAACAAGTAATAAATGAGTTTAGTGAGGTGAGACGGGCATGGAAGGGCGGTTTAAATTGATCTGTTTAGTCTTGTACATTGGTCTCACTATAGTCTGAGTTAAAAAGAGAATACCAATCAAATGGTGAGTGATTAAAGTGCCTGAAGTGTCGCTGTATTCCTCTTTCAACAATAATTCAGCTAAATTTGCAAGGACAATTAAATAAGTGCTGTGTTTGTTGCCAAGCAGCACTAATTTCTTGTTTTGGTGCCCAATGGCTGTATTTACTTCAGGAAGAAACAGAAACACATCCATGTTCTTAGTCACTTTTTAAAAAATTAACTTGAAGTTAACTTATAATTATTCACCCATTCATTTTTTTCCGCTTATCCGAGGTCGGGTCGCGGGGGCAGCAACCTAAGCAGAGAAGCCCAGACTTCCCTCTCCCTGGCCACTTTGTCCAGTTCTTCCCAACGGATGCCGAGGCGTTCCCAGGCCAGCTGAGAGACATAGTCTCTCCAACGTGTCCTGGGTCTTCCCCGAGGCCCCCCTAACGGTCGGACGTGCCTTGAACACCTCCCCAGGAAGGCGTCCGGGAGGCTCCCTAACCAGATGCCCGAGCCACCTCATCTGGCTCCTCTCAATGCGGAGGAGCAGCGGTTCTACTCCGAGTCTGTCCAAAAAGACAGTGCTTCTCACCTTATCTCTATGGGAGAGCCCAGCCACCCTGCGGAGAAAACTCATTTCGGCCGCTTGTACCCGCGATCTTGTGCTTTCGGTCACTACCCAAAGCTCATGACCATAGGTGAGGGTAGGAACGTAGATCCACCGGTAAATTGAGAGCTTTGCCTTCCGGCTCAGCTCTCTCTTCATCACAACAGACCCGTGCAGAGTCCGCATCACTGCAGACACTGCACCAATCCGCCTGTCCATCTCGCTTTCAACCCTTCCATCACTCGTGAGCAAGACTCCGAGTTACTTAAACTCCTCCACTTGAGGCAGGACCTCATCCCCGACCCAGAGATGGCACTCCACCCTTTTCGGCGAGAACCATGGACTCGGACTTGGAGGTGCTGATTCTCACCTTCACACTCAGCTGCAAACCGATCCAGTGAGAGTTGAAGGGTCACGACTTGATGAAGCAAACGGGAGCACATCATCTGCAAAAAGCAGTGACCAGCACCCACCAAACCACTGCGCCTAGAAAGTCTGTCCATAAAAGTAATGAACAGAATCGATGACAAAGGGCAACCCTGGCGGAGTCCAAACCTCACTGGAAACGGGTCCGATTTATTGCCGGCAATGCAAACCAAACTCTGACACCGGTCATACAGGGAACAAACCGCCTGGATTAGGTGGTCCAATACCCCATATTCCCGGAGCACTCCCCATAGTATTGCCCGAGGAACACGGTCGATTGCCTTCTCCGAGTAATTAATGTAAAAAATTAATTTTAAAAAAATTTGGAAACTATGCTGATACATGATTTTTACATCTAATTTCTTAACTACCAGTGTATGGTTGTAGACTACTCCCATGTACACCACCAGGCGTATTTTGTAATGACGTGACTTTGGTATGACATGACCACTCTGACCCACTTTCTACAAGTAAAGCTATAATTTTAAAACTAAAATAACGTGTTTTGTTTTCTGGAACGGAGTAATTGGATTTACATTATTTTGTTATGGGAAAAATTGATTCAGTTGACAGCTGTATTGATTAGGGCGGTACAAGGTTCCACTGTACATTGGAGTTGCTCTACAATCATTTGGATTATTGTTTTCATTTGGGGACAAAGCAGGAAGTAGAGAGATGAGCAGGGACACATGGAAGCTTGTATTCCTCACAAGCTTGCAAGACGTTCATCTTTAACGATGCTTGAAAATGCTGTGGAGTTAAAGGATTAGAGGAGGTGGGAGATCAAGTGGAGACAAAAACAAAAAACAGCATTTCAAATTCCTTTGTAAACTACAGCATCCACAAGGGCTGGCTACTTTTTCTGATAAATAATTTGGTAGTATTAGACCAGCTGTGCGAAAAAGAAAAATGCCCAACAGTAAATACATAATAAAAGAGATTAAAAATTAATAAGAACACCACTTAAATGCAGATCACATTTGTTTGGCAAAGTCAGGCATACAGTAGTCGTATTACCTGTGACTCACTAACTTGTGTCTACGTCTAAAGTTTTATCAATTCAAATTGTCAATTAACATAATTTACATGTACTGATTTGCGAGAATATTATGCAAATGTTTTCAATACCAATAATATTTAAGGGCAGTGGTTATTTACCACTTTGTAGTATTTTTTAGTATTTTTTGTAGCTGCCATTTTGCAGCTTCATTTTTCCAAAATATATAACAAATATATTAATAAATCACATGCTTACATGTGTTTACATCATGACTTTCATATCAACTAAATCAGATTTCATTTCATCATTTCAACTGCTTCTCCTGAGCACATCTCCACCAAATGTGTCAAAATATAGTTATTGTTATGTGACAGTCAATACTAGAGTATTGATATTTTGGTATTATTTCTGTTCATCACCGAGCTACTGCCATAGAAGCCAAACATTTGTTGAAGTGTACTTAATGTATGTGAGTAGTGTTGTCATGACAACACAACTACCTCCATAACTTATTGATAATAAGTTTTGATGACTGATGTTCATTTCTCTGTATCATGAAAGCTACACATAAAATGCTCTCAGAAGACTGAAATCTGGGTAAAAGTACATCTTTCAGGTTAAGCATACATGCTACACATATATAGCATACACACATATAGCTACAAATATTTGAAGTGTGCCTTACATCCTGAAATACATGCTGGCTATGTGCAAAAATGGGGAAAATTGCAAGCGACACGCACATGGTCTACTCGTTTCAACTACCCGTTTCAAACCCGCGGACAGCAAGCAAAGCCCGTAGAAAGAAAATTGGGATGCAAATTATTTTTGACGAGCACGCAGCTCCAAGCTCTACTCTGAGCTCTTCCCGGATGGCCGAGCTCCTCACCCTATCTCTTAAGGTGAGTCCAGCCACACTACGGAGGAAACTCATTTCCGCCGCTTGTATCGGCGATCTCGTTCTTTCGGTCATGACCCATAACTCATGACTATAGGTGAGGGGGGGACCGTAGATCGATCGGTAAACAGAGAGCTTTGTCTTCTGGCTCAGCTCTCTCTTCATGACGGTCTGGTACAGTGACCACATTACTGCTGGCGCTGCACCGATCCGTCTGTCGACCTCACGCTCCAACCGTCCCTTACTCGTGAACAAGACCCCGTGATACTTGAACTCCTTCACCTGAGGCAGAACCTCACTCCCAACCGGGAGGGTACAGTCCACCCGTTTCCGACTGAGAACCATGGCCTCAGATTTGGAGGTGCTAAGTCTCATCCCAGAAGCTTCACACTCAGCTGCAAACCGCTCCAGTAAATGCTGAAGGTCACAGCCTGATGAGGCCATAAGGACCACATCGTCTACGAATGCTGAGACCAGATCATAAGGTCACCAAGTTGGACTCCCTCAACGCCTTGACTGCGCCTAGAAATTCTGTCCATGTAGATTATGATCAGAGTCGGTGACAAAGGCCAGCCTTGGCGGAGGACAACGTTTACCGGAAACAAGCTCAACTTACTGCTGGCAATGCAAACCAGACCCACTACCACCTGCAGGTGTAGGAAAACTCTGCAAAAAACCTCCTATCAAAAAACCTCCAGACAATGATGACAGACCTCTCAGCAAACCTCCAAGACATCAGCAACTCAAGAAAAAGTGCTTCAAAAAAGTCTTCATCTTCCTCACCACTAGAGCAATCCTACACATCACCATCGTATGTTGTCTGGCTACACTCTCACCTACCACTGCTTTGCAGTCACTGATCTCCTTTAGGTTACACCTTCTACACAAGATGTAGTCCAACTGTGTTCTCCTACCTCCGTTCTTATAGGTCATCCCATGTTCATGTCTCTTCTCAAAGAAAGTATTCACTACAGCCAGTTCCCTACACCACCACCTGGAGCAGTTTACAATCTATATTTATCTAAAAACATGACAAAAATATGAAACCTAAGTAAAATAGATCTCACCAGAAATGTCAACTTCTTTTTCTTTTTTGCTTGGATCAACCAATCAGAAGAGGGAAAAGTGTTGATGTCACTGTGGACCAGCTGGCTGGCACTGAGAGGCAAATCTGAAGACTGATTGGCTAAAATAAAGAAAATCCCACCCTATTGCTATTAGTGTGGGTGTCACATGGGCCAGCACTCCTGATTCTGAAATCCCTGGTCAGATTGGATTTACATGTCAGCACATAGAAGTTGGAATCTGATTAGACAAAAAAAATCGAACATACAAATAAACCACTGCTGTATAGCCAAGAAACACACTACTACATAAAAACAGCTGGTTGTTAAAATTAATGAATACAATTTCATGGAATAAGTACTTGAATTTAAATTGTAAATATATGTCAGTGCTTGTGCTAGTGTTTAGGCCAGCACAGAAGGCCTTGTTAGCCTGACTGCACACCAACGCTGTACGTATTTTTTATTTAATTACCTTTTACGTTTTGACAATTTGTTTCTGTAGCTTACGTAAAGAAATGATTACAACATACTTTGATAATAAGTGACATATTGTCAAAAGATGACAGCTCCAGCGTGAAGGCACATGCAGACAGCTTGTCAAATGACTCTGCAGTTTCATGTTCCCCACACCATTAAGAATATATCAAACAAAAAATCGACACTTGCACTGAATATAAATTAAACATAATTCCCCCAAAAGATAGATTATTACTGGTTGGCAAAAGCAAAATTCAAAAAATGCTCTCCATGTCTACCTGTTTGCCTGTATGAGTGCCAGTTGTGCTCAACATGTACGCTTGTTCCAGACATGGTCAAGGCTTGTGTAAAAATAGCTTCCATTAACATTTAACAGCATTTTTAAAATGTCACTAGAATCTAAGTCACATTAGCCTTTCAGAGGAGAGAGGAAAAAGGATAAAATGAATAAGAATATTAATCATATACTCCTGCCAGACGCTACCTCAGAGGTCAGTCACATCCTTCAAACGCCACAACACAACAAATTTCCTCCTCCTTTTAAATCCTGTCAGAAAAAAAAAAAATCTTAACATGTTAACTCCAAGAATTGATCTTAATGTGAGTTTTTCACTGAAATAAATAGGAGGAGTTTGCTAGCAACGTCCTGGAGGTAAAAAGAGTGTCAAATAGAGTGATGAGCCTGAAGCTAGAAATCGAAGGTGTGATATTCAATGTTGTTAGTGGGTATGCTCCACAGGTAGGATGTGAGATGGAGGAGAAAGAGAAATTCTGGTCAGACCTGGATGAAGTGATGCAGAACATCCCTAGAAGTGAGAGAGTTGTCATTGGTGCGGACTTCAATGGGCATGTTGGTGCAGGAAACAGAGATGATGAGGAGGTGATGGGCAAGTTTGGTATCCAGGAGAGGAACGCTGAAGGACAGATGGTGGTCGACTTTGCAAAAAGGATGGAAATGGCTGTAGTGAATACTTTCTTCCAGAAGAGACAGGAACATAGGGTGACCTACAAGAGTGGAGGTAGGAGCACACAGGTAGACTACATCTTGTGTAGAAGGTGTAACCTGAAGGAGGTCAGTGACTGCAAAGCAGTGGTAGGTGAGAGTGTAGCCAGACAGCATAGGATGGTGGTGTGTAGGTTGACTCTAGTGGTGAGAAGGATGAAGAGGGTAAAGGCAGAGCAGAGGACAAAATGGTGGAAGCTGAAAAAGGAGGAGTGTTGCGTGACTTTTAGGAAGGAGTTGAAAAAGGCTATGGGTGGCCAGGAAGTCCTTCCAGATGACTGGACAACTACAGCTACTGTGATCAGGGAGACAGGTAGGAGAGTACTTGGTGTGTCATCTGGAAGGAAAGTAGATAAGGAGACTTGGTGGTGGAATGAGGAGGTGCAGGAGTGTATACAGAGTAAGAGGTTAGCTAAGAAGAAGTGGGACACTGAGAGGACTGAAGAGAGTAGACAGGAGTACAGAGAGATGCAGCGTAAGGTGAAAGTAAAGGTGGCAAAGGCCAAACAAGGGGCTTATGATGACTTGTATGCTAGGTTGGACAGCAAGGAGGGAGAGAAAGATCTATACAGGTTGGCAAGGCAGAGGGACAGAGATGGGAAGGACGTGCAGCAGGTTAGGGTGATGAAGGATAGGGATGGAAGGGTATTGACAGGTGCCAGTAGTGTCATGGGAAGATGGAAAGAGTACTTTGAAGAGTTGATGAATGAGGAAAATGAAAGAGAACAAAGAGTAGAAGAGGTGACTGTTGTGGACCAGGAAGTAGCAAAGATTAGTAAGGAAGAAGTGAGGAGGGCATTGAAGAGGATGAAGAATGGAAAGGCACTCGGTCCTGATGATATACCTGTGGAGGTATGGAAGTGTCTAGGAGAGGTGGCAGTAGAGTTCCTGACCGGGTTGTTTAACAAGATCTTAGATAATGAGAAGATGCCTGAGGAATGGAGGAGAAGTGTGCTGGTGCCCATTTTTAAGAACAAGGGAGATGTGCAGAGTTGTGGCAACTACAGAGGAATAAAGCTGATGAGCCATACAATGAAGTTATGGGAAAGAGTAGTTGAAGCTAGACTAAGGGCAAACGTGAGCATTTGTGAGCAGCAGTACGGTTTTATGCCAAAAAAGAGTACAACAGATGCAGTATTTGCTTTGAGGATGTTGATGGAGAAGTACAGGGAAGGTCAGAGGGAGCTGCATTGTGTTTTTGTAGATCTGGAGAAAGCTTATGACAGGGTGCCCAGAGAGGAACTGTGGTATTGTATGAGGAAGTCTGGAGTGGCAGAGAAGTATGTTAGAGCGGTGCAGGACATGTACGAGGACTGTAAGACAGTAGTGAGGTGTGCTGCAGGTGTGACAGAGGAGTTCCGAGTGAAGGTGGGACTCCATCAGGGATCAGCTCTGAGCCCCTTCTTGTTTGCTATGGTGATGGACAGGCTGACGGACGAGGTTAGACAGGAATCTCCATGGACTATGATGTTTGCAGATGACATTGTGATATGTAGTGAGAGCAGGGAACAGGTGGAGGAGAAGCTTGAGGGGTGGAGGTTTGCCCTGGAAAGGAGAGGAATGAAGGTCAGCCGCAGCAAGACGGAGTACATGTGTGTAAATGAGAGGGACCCAAGTGGAAGAGTGAGGTTACAGGGAGAAGAGATAAAGAAAGTGGAGGATTTTAAGTACTTAGGGTCAACAGTCCAGAGCAATGGAGAGTGTGGAAAAGAGGTGAAAAAGCGTGTGCAGGCAGGCTGGAATGGGTGGAGAAAAGTGTCGGGTGTGATGTGTGATAGAAGAGTTTCAGCTAAAATGAAAGGAAAGGTGTACAAAACTGTGGTGAGACCAGCGATGTTGTTTGGTTTAGAGACAGTGCCGCTGAGGAAAAGACAGGAGGCAGAGCTAGAGGTAGCAGAGTTGAAGGTTCTGAGGTTCTCTTTGGGTGTGACCAGGATGGACAGGATCAGGAATGAGCAAAGCAGAGGGACAGCACATGTTAGAGGTTTTGGAGATAAATTCATAGAGGCCAGATTAAGATGGTTCAGACATGTCCAGAGGAGAGATAGTGAATATATTGGTAGAAGAATGCTGAGTTTTGAATTGCCAGGCAGGAGGCCTAGAGGAAGACCAAAGAGGAGGTTTATGGATGTAGTGAAAGAGGACATGAAAGTAGTTGGCGCAAGAGAAGAGGATACAGAAGACAGAGTTAGATGGAGGCAATTGATTTGCTGTGGCGACCCCTGAAGGGATAAGCCAAAAGGAAAAGAAAAAGAAGATATCAGGTTAAACAAAAAAGGGTAGATATTCAGCATAAACATTACACTGTGACTTTTTTTCAGGAATGTAATTATGCCTTAAATTAATTGTTTTCTCTGATTATGTTTATTATATATATACATTTACCCCATAAGGTGTCCTAATTTTTCACACTAACTGACAAGACCAGTTCATTGATTTCAGCTCATTATTCACTTGGAGTCACTCAAATCCATGTTATATATTCACATGCTGTTTGCAGGTGTATGGTCACCATATAATGAATGCAATTAAGTACATGATGGTCTTTTAATTAATTAACAGGTGGGGGAGTGTGACATTACACTGCCATGGCCTTTGTGGCATCCAGCTCTGTCACATGTCCAAAAAGACATGTACTAGCGACATAATTACATGAGCACAATTGAGGTTCAGCTTTAATTACAGTACATAATGCTCCTCTGGTCTCTGTGCGTAAAACTGTCTTTCAAGAATCTGTATTATATGTATAGTACTGTGTATAGTCTTCACTGAATCAGTGATGAAAAAGAATAATGATAAGTTATGTTTGATATTCACTAACACATCGAGGAACCATGTAACAGGCAAGAAACTGTTATAGACTTTTGCCAAGCCTGATTCTCATTTGCAGTCATCCACGCTTGAGGTATAACTAAGACAGCCCTGGGATGAACAATTTCATGCATTTAGAAGATGCATTTGGAACTGCAGCAGAACACCTGAGGTACAGTACATTAAATATAAACGCCTATGGACTAAATGCTCCAGGTGATTCATTTCAGCAATATGCTGTGACATTAATGCATTATAGTTAATAGAGTTGCAAAAATACAGAAAGGCAGATAGGGATAGCTCCGATTTTTTTTACATGCAGTTGTATGATATCTTCATCCTTAGTCTAGTAGATCAAAAGTGATTTACCCCCAATTTGTCCCACGAGTCCAGTTCTGGTCAGGTTTGTGTGATAAAAAATGTAGATCTAATTAGTTGCTGGGGCTACATAAGTAAAGAGTTTGGCTTCTTACAATGCATTCAAAAGAGTAATACATTTACATGACTAAAATGCCTCCTCAAAAAAATCAGACCTCACAAATTTCTCAGCTTCACATTTCTCTTCCGCCTTATTAATGCGGCTGTACATTGCGAGCATCACTGCCATCCTGTTTATGTATGTGTTCCAAAGGGGATGAAGATGCATGAGTTACAGCCAGCAACCATCACGTATGCAACAATGGACATCTGACACTCTGATTTTCATGATTTCTTATGGGGATTCCTTTAACATCTTTTTTTGGTTTTGGAGTCGGACATTCTGGAGCAAATTACTGACACTAAGCAAGGTTCCACTATACATATTTTTTTGTAAACTTGCTAATTTATTCTCATAGTTTCACTTCATTTTGGTAATATTACGCCTTTATTGTCATAGTATATATTTTGTAATATTGTTCAAATAAATAATGCCTTGGCTTTCTTATGGTAATTAAATTCATGTAGCTATACTTGCCCTTCCTGTTTTTGCTGAGTTATTCTCTCCATTGCATAAACTGATGTGATTCTTCCATCTGGACACATACGTATTTATATATATTTCATTGCCAAGGTCAGTAACTAACTTTTCCTCACTCTTATGAGTGAGGGTCTTTATTTTTTTCCCTCACAGTGGAAGTCTTTTGCTGACTAATCCTTGATGTTGTCACATGTACACATTTTTTGTGGGATTTTCTGGTCGTGGGTAGAAGTACACAGCGATGGACTTAAGAAGGGTGCTTTTCATCGTTTGCTGTGCACAGTTGTGATAGTGAAATATGCTTTTAACACATGTACATTAATTTGGCTAATTAAGTTAAGCTAATTATGAAGGATGTCTTGGTCTGTGCAGCTCTTGTTGTCTGCCGCACACTTAAGTCATGTTGTACTCGCACCTTGTGGACAGTTGTATCTATTGTGAATAAGTATGTTGAGTAATGTTCATCATTTGGTTATACTTTCAATCAGTGTTGCCAACTTGGCAATTGACGACATATTTTCTCGAAACCAACTAGCGACAAATTTAGCCACTTTTTGTGGCATCATTGGGGAGTTTTCTGCTATTGAGAAAGCTTGTATTGTTCTGCATTTTGCATTGTCACTGAGCAGCAGGGGGTGCTGTTGACAGGTCCGCCCTACCTAAATGCACAAGCCGGCAATGTACAGTTTTTGTGGCACACTAAGAGCATGATGTGGAGCACTTTATTTTTCGAAAGTGCAAATGAGTCAGGCATGCACAAGCCGCAATGCTGCAGGGGTGGGGGACTTGACCTGATTTACACAGCAAGATCTAAAAGGCAAATGTTTCTTAATCATCAGTAAAACTGGATACAAAGGGAGGATGTGTTTATTGTGTTTATTTTTCAATTGTTTCCATTGTGTTTATATTTTATTGTTAGTTAATTGCTTTATTGTTTTATTTTGTTGACCAATTTGAAATTAACAAACCAATAAACAAGTTTATTTGTAGTTCTGAACATAATCACAGTGTTTTTACTCAATTGTTTGTCTCTCTTATGAGTTTATGCTTTTTTCTTACAACATTTTACAACAACATATGCAAATCAGATGATTACATCTTGTGATTTCTAGGACAGCCAATAGCTACTTTACTTACCAAAAAGTTGGCAACAGTGCCTCGAATATTGTTTAGCAATCTCAATTGTCTCTGTTGGTTGCCTGGTGTTCAGTTGTAGTTAAAATAATAATAATAAATAATAATAATACATTTTATTTGTTAGGCGCCTTTCAATAGGAAATATAGCTGCAGTGTCAACATAAAACTGAGCTGGGGACATTTCCACAATTGCACATTTATCAGTTTAATGTTAGACCATTATCTCTGCATGGATTGATTTTACATAAAATGCATATTTTATTTACATTGTTATTTATATTGCCATTTTAATCTCAGTCAAATAACTACTACCCCTGATCTCTAAACCTTGTCTAATGCACAATAGAAATTATATGTATGACACTGTGTGCATTCCTTTTGCATGAATCCAACCCCTGTTTTTTATTCATAGCATTTTTTTCATATATACTAATTTGTTCATATGCTCTCGTTACATTAAATATTACTCAAGCCTTATTTTATGCAATATTTATTCCCCAAAAGAATCCATTTCATTGCTCTTGCGTCTCAGTTGTAATCATTACAGAGGTAACAACTCGACCTGGGATTTCATCTCATGGCTTTTGGAGATCTGGTTGGCCTCTGTTCATTTGCTACTCCCATGTTGTCTAGTTCTAAACACAGATATGAAATCCATCCCCACCTATCCAACATTGTCCCAACTGACTTTAAAGAACCATTAGGTCATGGCCTTTGTAAAAAAAAAAAAGCAGACTTCTACAGGAGAGATATCGTCACATCCGCGTAAAGCCATGCAAAACGTAGACAAAGATTAATAACTAATAATAATAACGGAAAGTTGCTGGTTGAATCTTTATTTTTCAAATTAAATAGGATGACAATCTGCATTTTGCCCCCTGCATTGTTTTTGTTTCAGAGCACAATCAGGAACAACCATCAAGAGTGCCAGTTTCTGCATCCTTTCCTAATTAATTTACTGACTGGTTTGAGCAAAAACACTATATAACATGCATCTGTGTAGTAAAAAAAAGTCAATACATTTCTGGTCATTTTTGAATTGCACCTGTTGCTTTGATGGAATGGGCAGCTCTTTTGTTGCAAAAAAATAGAAAAAGAAGAAAAATAAATAAGAAAAAGAAAATAAAACAAAAGAAAAAATAAAAAAAAGAAACAACAATAGATAAAGATAAAAAAAAAAAAAAAAATAAAAAAAAATAAAAAAAAAAAAAAAAAAAACCTACCTGCAACAAACATGACACCAGTTAAGACCACATCATCTGTGTTTTGTCTTCCATCCATCCATCAATTTTCTTCCGATTATCCGAGGTCGGGTCACGGGGGCAGTACCCTAAGCAGGAAAGCCCAGAGGTCCCTCTCCCCGGCCACTTTGTCTAGCTCTTCCCAGCGGATGCCGAGGCGTTCCCAGGCCAGCTGAGAGACATAGTCTCTCCAACGTGTCCTGGGTCTTCCCCGAGGCCTCCTACCGGTTGGATGTGCCCTGAACACCTCCTCAGGAAGGCGTTCGGGAGGCATCCTAACCAGATGCCCGAGCCACCTCATCTGGCTTCTCTCAATGCGGAGGAGCAGCGGAAAGTGTTTCTCACCCTATCTCTAAAGGCGAGCCCAGCCAACCTGCGGAAAAAACTCATTTCGGCCGCTTGTACCTGCAATCTTGTCCTTTCGGTCACTACCCAAAGCTCATGACCATAGGTGAGGGTAGGAACGTAAATCGACCGGTAAATTGAGAGCTTTGCCTTCCGGCTCAGCTCTCTCTTCACCACGACAGACCAGTGCAGTCTCCAACAATCTGTTTGTCCATCTCGCGTTCCATCCTTCCCTCACTTGTCAATAAGACCCCGAGGTACTTAAATTCCTCCACATGAGGCAAGACCTCATCCCCAACCCAGGGATGGCACTCCACCCTTTTCCGGGCGAGAACCATGGACTCGGAGCTGGAGGTGCTGATTCTCATCCCAGCCGCTTCACACCCAGCTGCGAACCGATCCAGTGAGATTGAAGTTCACTGCTCAATGAAGCCAACAGGACCACATAATCTGCAAAAAACAGAGACAGAATCCTTTGTCCACCAAACTGAAACCCCTCAACGCCCTGGCTGCGCCTAGAAATTCTGTCAATGAAAGTAATGAACAGAATCGGTGACAAAGGGCACCCCTGGCGGAGTCCAACCCTCACTAGAAACGGGTCCGACTTATTGCCGGCAATGCGAACCAAACTCTGACACCGTTCATACAGGGAACAAACTGCCTGGATTAGATGGTCCGATACCCCATATTCCCGGAGCACTCCCCACAGTATTCCCCGTGGAACACTGTCAAATGCCTTCTCCAAGTCCACAAAACACATGTAAACTGGTTGGGCAAACTCCCATGCACCCTGAAGGACCCTGCCGAGAGTACAGAGGTGATCCACAGTTCCACGACCAGGACGAAAACCATACTGCTCCTCCTGAATCCGAGATTCGACTATCCGGCGGATCCTCTCTCCAGAACCCCTGAATAGACCTTACCGGGAAGACTGAGGAGTGTGATCCTGCGATAGTTAGAATGCACCCTCCGGTCCCCCTTCTTGAAAAGCGGGACCACCACCCCGGTCTGCCAGTCCAGGGGCACTGACACTGATGTCCACGCGATGCTGCAGAGTCATGTCAACCAAGACAGGCCCACAGCATCCAGGGCCTTCAGGAACTCCGGGTGGATCTCATCCAACCCGGGGCCTTGCCACCAAGGAACTTTTTGACCACCTCGGTAACCTCAGCCCCAGAGATAGGAGAACCTGCCTCAGAGTCCCCGGGCACTGCTTTCATGTAGGAAGACTTGTCGGCGGGATTGAGGAGGTCTTCAAAATATTCTCTCCACCGGGCCACAACATCTTGAGTTGAGGTCAGCAGCACCATACACGGTGTTGACTGTGCACTGCTTCTCCCTCCTGAGATGGCGGATGGTGGTCCAGAATCTCTTTGAAGACATCCGGAAGTCGTTTTCCATGGCCTCTCTGAACTTCTCCCATGTCCGAGTTTTTCCCTCAGTGACTGCCAGTGCTGCAGACCGCTTAGCCTGCCAGTACCTGTCAGCTGCCTCCAAAGTCCCATGGACCAAAACCACCTGATAGGTGCCCCTCTCTTCACCCGAGTGTCCAAAACATGCGGCTGCAAGTCAGACGACACAACCACAATGGCAATCATCGAACTGCGGCCCAGGGTGTCCTGGTGCACATGTGAACACCCTTATGCTTGAACACGGTGTTCGTTATAGACAATCCGTGACGAGCACAGAAGTCAAATAACATAACACCGCTCGGGTTAAGATCAGGGGGGCCGTTCCTCCTGCCAGGGCCTCCGACTCCTGCCGCCACCCAGCTCACTTGCACCTGACCCCTTTGGCCCCTCCTACGAGTGGTGAGCTCATGGGAGGGCGGACGCACGTTATCTTTTCAGGCAGTGCCCAACCGGGCCCCATGGTTGTAGGCCCGGCCACCAGACGCTCCCCATCGTGCCCCACCTCCGGGCCTGGCTCCAGAGGGGGACCCCGGTGACCCGGGTCCGGGCGAGGGAAAGCAAAGTTCAATTGTGTTTATCATTAGGGTCTTATGAGCCACTCTTTGTCTGGTCCCTCACAAGGACCTGTTTGTCATGGGTGAACCTACCAGGGGCATGACAGCCCCCGACAATTTAGCTCCTAGGATCATTGGGACACGCAAACTCCTCCACCACAATAAGGTGGTGGCTCAGGGACATGAAATACATTCAATTTAGAATGACTTTAAAATATGCACATAAAACAAACCCTTCCTTAATTATTTGACTAAAAGCATTGGAACCAATGCGGCCAAAACTACCAAACTAGAGTAAAAGTTTTTCCCAAAGAGTGAAATGCTAATGCTCCCTTGGAAGGAAGTGGGGGATTATTCTCCATGGCAACCTACCAGCCATGAAGTCCAAAGTGTGAATAGATTCACACCTCCGCCATATGGTATGTATATGGACATTTACGGGTTCCCCCATTACAGCAGATATTGCTGAATACCACTGCTTGCGCCTGCATATCCAAAGTATGTGGCTGTATGCAGGGTCAGATATAGGTCTGTTCTGTTTACGTTTGTTACATTTGCGTGAGTGACAACTTTGCAAGCACCAGTGTACTGCCACTAACGTGGAACATGCTTATTCATATGCAGTTACAGGCCCTTGCATCGATGATGTCAAATGTCAATTGTTATTAAATGTAATTCCTCTAACTGCATGCTTGTCTTTTAGTGGGTTGTTGCCTTAATTTTCCTTGTTGTCATGGTAATATGATCATAAATATATATCCAGATCGTTGATATCTTTGACAACAAGCTCTCTTGCGTCTACAGGTCCTCCATTTAGCTTGATCTAAATTTTGCAGTTGGTGTTCCAAGTGCTTTGTATTTTTCCCTGCTTCCTTAAGTCTCTGGCTTTCTTGGCAATGTCAGCTTTGGGTTTTGTCAGATGCTCATTCATGTAGACACTTGTACATTTCAAGCTTCTTTCCGTGTTTCAGCGGTTTTGAATACCCTTTTGTTGAACTTAACAGCGATGACAGGTGTGGTGTTGTTTTTGCCATACAGTGTGATGCAAGTATCAATGGTGTGAAACTGTATGAATGCAGCAGAGCCAACTGAGGTAAAAAAACAATTAAAAAAAACGCTTGGATATCAAGGCAAACTTTTCTGTTTTTAGTGAGCATGTATCTACATTTTTCCTAATCTATATCACATTTACAGTATATGAATATATGCTCAGCAAATTCTGTTTCATTTAAAGATGCACACAAAGAATCAAAACTCTAAGTCTTCTTTTCCTTTCGGCTTATCCCTTCAGGGGTTGCCACAGCGAAACAATTGCCTTCATTAATCCTAACTCAAAACTGGAATGAAGGCATGTCAAAAATTAATTGCTGTATTTTCAGACGGATATTTTCAAAATATATGACTTGATGACCTTAACACCATCAAATGATTAGGTATATTTGAATTATTTCATGAAGAACTAATGTTGCGTGTTATGTCATAGCACAACAAAAGACAAGCCCATCATTTGTAGAAAACAAAAAAGTAAGTTTACGCTCACGGCCCTGAAACTATTCACACAAATAAATGACACGCATGGTAAATAAATGTTGCTATTAATCACATAGTCATGAATGAATAATTGTCTTATTTTCCTATAAACAGAAAAAAAGCAATGAACTAAGTACTGAAGACATATTATCTTCGTGTCTAGTAAACTTCAACCCTTTAGAATTATTTCATTGACACAACACTACCCTGCAGAAATACTGAGCACCTTTCCCTGTAATCTGACACAGAAAAAGAGAGAACCTGGTATTACATAAACAAACACACACACACATCAGCTGCTAAATTACTACGAAGACTGTGATTGCACCACTGCACCTTATTTTACTGTTACTGTGGTATTGTGTATATTGTGCTATTTGCAGTAATATTATCCCAATGTGCCTTATAAAGCCGACAGTTTCACAATAAATGTTGTTGTGTTTAGACAAAGCCATTTTAGACCAATGACAATACATGATAATTTCATGTCATTCAATCAATAGGTAAGCGAATTTCTAAACTGTAATTTGCTCAAAGATTGCATCAAAATGCTGGCAAAAATAGTAATGATTTAACAACCATAATTGTGGTTCGGTAGTACTTTGGTTTTAAAGTCACAGTGTGGGTCATGTTTGGTGCAGTAAGGGAACAAACATAAAACTGCTAAGCTTTAATAATTTTTTTAAATGAAACATTAAACCCCTACTCAATTCTTAGGTCCAATACAATGTTCAACCTCCAGTTTGTTTGTATTTACAAACAAATAACAGCAGAAATCCATGTAAATACAAATAATCCATTCCTGTATAGGTTGTGGCAAAATAATACCTACATTAATGCATGATTTATTATATATCAATATACAGTAGTTACAGTAAGTATTAGTATCTGTAATCAGTACTTTTGAAACAGTGCTTAAACGGTGCCCGTACTGATACTAAATGTTGTCCAAGATCAATGCCTTTTTATTTTTACAGACATTTTTTCTGTTGTAGAACACAAGGAATGTGCAAACAATTTGCTCGAGTTTACAGTACTTCAAGTGCATACACTCGCTGTTTGAGTGTGTACATTGTGCAAAATTCCAGCAGAAATTGGAAACTCAAACACCATTCTGGCAACATGGTATGTTGTTATGCAGAATTCTGATGCTGGTGAATGCACCTCGCTCAATGCTGGTGGATAGAAAGGAAGTATTGTATTGTGTATTGGTGTGGATAGTGACAGAGTTTGCCATGTTGGTAATGAGTTAAAGATTATAAAGAGTGTCAGACTGTGTCTCTCTGGAGACGCTGGCTTAATTACGAGACGTTATTTGCACACTATCACATTGAAGAACGTGTTGTAGGTGGTTGAGTCTGCATTAATTTAGCACCAAAATGAGGAAACTGTAGTGACTCCTTTTTTAGGTCCGTGTACTACTGTTTACATTGGCATCTGTGCCATGACTTTGGTACGCAACCCGTAGGGTTAAAATGTGTTAAATTAGAGTTATTGATAGGGGTACAACGATTCGTTTTGACAACAATCCGATTTGTATCACAATTTATGGTTGCCAATTGGATTCAAGGAAGCTATTGGTTCATTTTGAACAATACGATCCGAAACAATCCAGTAACTTAAAATTGATTCAGTAACTTTTTTGCCAAAAATTCAATTAGTGTGACAGTGAAAGAAATACCTGAATACTCGACGGTGCAGGTGAAGTTTTCTAAATTTATTTTGCTTTTTGTAAGAGATTCAGGTATACATTATTATGGATATAAACAAACAAGTAAACAACAATCCAGGGAAAATGCATTCACATTTTATTTGAATAAAGTGCAACCAACACTTAAGGTTGAATTAAAGAATAAATTAGGTTGAATGATTAATTGTATCTGATAAAACATGACTTTAATTTCATACATCCTTCACTTCTCTAACCAAAGTATTCAAGAAGGTATTTCGCAACAGAAGATTTAAATGAAATTTCATGTGCAGATAGATATTAAAGTTAAAGAATATCCTACATTCGTCTGCACAGCACGCTAATAAAGCTACGAGGAGGCATCTGACCAACATGCTTATCGTTGCAAGAAAAAATGGAACATACGCCAAAACAACAGTGGGTCCCAAATGACAAGCCCTCTATACAACCAGAACACAAACATGCACAAACTTAACACTTGCTATGTACCTTTTATCTTGTCCTGAAACTACCATCCATGAGTTTGAAAGGCTTCAAGGTGGACATAACTTTGGATTTTCATTTATCATTAAAAAAGCTAAAAAAACAAGCATCCGTATAAAACCTGCAGTGCTTAAATCCAATGCTTTATTTCCTAGTATCGAGTAAATCGGTTGATTACCTTTCAAATGACTGATATATGTTGTCTGGAATGGCAATTTGGCAAACACAGATCAATGTAGTTGGATCATAGAAATATAAATTGATACATTGATCTAGTAAATGAATCGTAATACCCCTAGTTATTGATATATGCCACAAAAACTCCCAACAAGCGTATAAACAACCGTGGGTGGCTAATAACAAGCTTGCTCGCTCCTGACTAATGTTATGTCTGTGGGGTCTCCTTTATATATTAAACTTGCAATTTGCAATGACTGCAAAGCGTTGGTTATGCGAGGCAGACACAAGACTTCTTCCTTCAATACTTTCAATTCCCAGGGTGAAAGCCATCAATCGGTAAATCATGGCATGTATCACACTGCACAACCAGCCTTTTTTACCAGATTGGACAGGAATGTGGGAGGAAACCGGTGTACCCGGAGAAACCCACGCACGCACGGGGAACTCCACACAGAGATGCCCAACGGATATTCGAACCCTGAACCTCCTGAGTGTGAAGCCAACATGCTACCCACTCAACCACTGTACGGCCATGTTTCCTTACACGAGTTGTAAAATGTTATTTTGCAACAGTGGGCTTGTCAATAGTGCATGCTGAACACGTTGGCATTATGGAAACAAATAATTAAAAAAATAATAACAAAAATTATTTGGCAACAAAGCTGGCTATCATGGACATTAGGTGACAGGTGATTAAGATTTGCTTGACATGTGGTCTGTGTTGTGTCTTTTACTGTGGCATAAGGATAAAACAAGAAATAAAAGCATCACAATCTGCCTTCTGCTACTGCTTTAGGACGTTAGAGGGGATAATGTACTATTAAAGTCAAATAAACTACACTCTCAGAACAGACGTGTTAAAAATAACATATCATGTGATATTTTTTAACACATCAGCGTGTCTAGTTAAGGACAACACATTTTGTGTGGCTTTTAACACAATTGATGTGTAAACACATTTAACACAATTTTCTGTGTTAAATGTGCTTACACACAGATGTGTTAAAAATAACACAAAGATATGATGTTTATACAAAATTTTACATTATTTTATACTATTGAATGTTTACTGTATGCCTAAAACTCACCAGAACACTCACATATGTATAAAATTCAAGTGACCTTTATTTAAAATAATTTCAGAACTGCAGAAAGTCACTACAGAGAATCATGGATAAACAATTCATGGCAAACATTGAAATTCCAAGTGTAACATTCAACAACAATGGGATAACCTGTAAATGATCGCCTCAGGGGACATCGAGTCACACCGTCATAAACTGCATGACCTAAAATACTAAAAAAATTTGGGAGAGGATAAGCGGTATAGAAAATGAATGAATGAATGAATGAATAGTAAATGGTGTCGCCTGTTTTGTAAGTCTAGTGGTCTGATGTCTGCTACATAGTTTACATTTATTAGTTTATACTTATCAGTTCGCTCCACCACGTATGAAAACAGATGTTCATCAAAATATTTCACAGTTAAAATTTTGAGAAAAATTAGCACCTCTTCCTTTCCACAATCAGGAACCATGTGTACAATCTCTCCAAACAGACGTTCAGTTCTTGCATCACAATTTAAAGCAAAAACACAACCAGTTTTATATGACTGACCAAGCCAACAGACTGTGTGAGCCACATGATTTGAATTGTATTAAGTGCCAATATCATACCCAAGTTCTTTCAGCTTTTCAGTTAACAGATTACTTTTTTCCAATGATCCAACCATCCCTGGAAAGGCATTTGGTACAGTAATGTTTTTCATCAGTGGCTCACTAAATTTCCAAATTTACCTACTTTGAACTTGATTCTTGTAAGACTAAGTCCATGCCCATTTTGATAGATTTTGATAGAGGTTCTCAGGAGATGGTCTCATCCTTTTGGTAGCCGTTATCCATTCCTTGGTGGACTCTTCTTCTCCTTCTGAAATCACTTGTAGTCTTATAACTACTCCAGAAGCCTCACTGGACCTCCCGCGTTTGCGATAGCGTCTCTGATCTTCATGAAGGTTTTTCGCAGGTTCCTTAGTTTCAACTCGATTAAACCACAGTGGGACACTGGATCATAGAAGTGTTCCTGGGAGACATTTACACAAATGAAATAGTTAATAATAGGTATATTCACCATTTTTATATGAGTCTCATGCTGTTGTTTTCATTATGAACTCATTTCAGACAATATAGTTGTTAACCTATTACTGTACATCAGTGACTAATTTGCTTGATGCTGAACCTTTGACTGCTACTAAATTTGTTTACAAATGTGGAAAAACAAGCGTACACAGACAATATCTCAAAGTGCAAAGTCCCGTTTCATTTTTATTCGCCTCACTTTCAATGCAACTGAAAGATAAGTAATTCAAATCAAATATTAAGGGAGAAATAACATGGGGAAAACACACCAAAACTCTCTTTTACCTTTAGATCCAAGATATCTAACCTTAACTTATCTCTAACGATAGTTTTATAATAAGTCATACACAAAGCTTAAATAAATATTCCTATGCAAAACTGTAATATACTGAAAGACCCCTGTTTTATACTTACAAATCCTTCATTCTCTTCTTGTTTCTTGATCTTTAATGATGGGAAGATTGTTGTTATGCCTTTATGCCAACATCAGTTTGTCAGCACTGGAGGACCACTGAAAGCAAAATGGAAGAATTTGAGCCCAGATTAAAGTGAAACTGCAAAGCTTGTAATAGGAGGGAGTACATCATATTTTAGTAATAAGTTATAATAACTGATAAGTAACTTTTTTTTACATTTTCTCCAGAACTGCACAAGGTTATGGGACCTCTCACCAGGTGAGACCAGGTTACTGGACTGGGGTTTTTTTTGCAAAAATTTCCATTTCGGAGCACATGTATTTGGAGAAAATGGAGGTATAGATTAATTACTTAAAATCAACTCACAATCCCAACTCACAAGCATTTCAGATTTTTCATATTCGGCAAGTAGACTTGGGGCTTTGTTTTTAGTTAACGCCACCAGACTGGCTGCATCCAATCTGTGCACACTATGAATTTGCCCTTGACATTTCTGTGAAAGCAAATGACAAAGCACATATTAGATTATACAGGACCCCTTCATATATAATAAAACAACAGCATCGATAACCAATAGATATTGTAAATACTTTCCAACGGACCACTGAGACCAGCTTCATTAGCACATTCAGTCACTGCTAGAATGCTAATTGTAAAGATTGTGTGACTAAACACTCACAATCATAATAAGGCACAAGGCTTAAAGGGATAGTCATTTCAAAGCAGGATATAACGCACCATGGGACCAAGTAGAACCAGAGAAGTTTGTGGTTGGCAAAGTTAGTCTTGTTGTTCTACCTGGTCTCATGGTGTGTTATACCCTGGGTTAAAATGACTCTGGAATGTACCTTTACATGTCAGAGTAGTATTAAATTATTTTATGCAATATAATTTTCCACTAATATCAGGCCATTATCTAATACTGGTATATGCATATCTCAGACACATACCTCCCATTGACCACCTGCAACATCAGTGTGTGGTTGAGCCTTAAAGAGAAGAGAAGATAATGTTATTAAACTGACCTGGAGGGGCCGAGTTCGTAAAGAATTTCATATGGAAATGGAGTAACAAAGTTTACTTATGTTTTATGATTTTAACTATCAACACAGCCTACAGACATGAAAAGCAGTAAAACCTTTAAAAACTCAACACCGCTATACCTACATACTGTAGCTCCCCCAGACACCGCGGCGGATCTAACGCTAAGGCAAGTGTGATAACCAGAACCAATTCCAAACCGAAGCACCGTTAAAACACACACCACCACTAGTCCCACTTAAACATTAGCTGTCCCTGCAGTGGTGTCGGGAGAGCTCTCACAAGGGAGGTAACCAGCAGCAACTGAAAACCACAATCCCGGAAGGAAAAGCACCGTTAAAACACACCACTGCCAGCCCGACCTTAAAGTTAACTCTCCACAATACAAAGTAAGCAATTCACATCAAAGTAACACATAAGGTTTAATAGATCACAAACGTTTCTCCTGTCCCAAACTAAACGGTGCACTTGCACCAAAATGGCGGTCAATGTTAATGAATAGCTGCAAAGTCACTATTTACCTAACATTAATCGCCGGGTTTCATGCCGAATTAAAACGAGCGACTGTTTAAAGTTGCAGGTTGAATTTAATGTGTTGTAATTTTGTTCATATGGTAAAAAGAAATACACTTCAAAACCACAATAGAAGTCTGTCTTGTGCTAGCTAGCTTAAAAGCAACCCTGCTGAACAACATAAAATTTCTCATGAATTCCCTTAAAAATACGATTTAGTCGGTCGATTATTTGCATTCTGAATTTACCCTGACATTATACAGTTTGATGAGATTCATTAGGATAATATATTAATGGACACTTACCAAAGGCTGGCGGTGATCACCGAGTGAGGCAGCCTCCATCTTCTTGTGGGTGACAAATAATTAAGAAGGGGCGCACCCCTCTGGCCTAAAGCTGCTACTGCACGGGGTACCTGGGCTGAAGTGCAGGGGCCTACTAAAAAGATTAACTGTATAAATAAAGGTCAGATCAAACTTTGAAATCCTACCATGTAAAATAACAGATTGTGTTAAATTGTCCAATAGAGTAAGATTTTTAGGCTTCTTTACACATTTTGTGTTGAAATCGACACAAAATGTGCTGAACATATAACAATACATTTTTTGTTATTTTTTAACACACCCCTTCTGAGAGTGTAAGAATAGCAGTCACACTCACTGCAACAAGAAGCTCTGGAATTGCCACCTAAACCAAGGTTTGCATCTGTCTGCTTACATACAATGCTGCAAAGTTAAAATCAATATGGACTGTCAAAACAGGACCAGCATAATGCTCCATTAAAAACCTCCACTATTCAATTACAGCTCCAGAGTTGTAGAACTTTCAGCAAGTTCAGGATCCCCAGAGAAGAACAGTGAAAAGTGTTAGGTGGGAGGAAGGAGAAAAATACAGTAAATCCATAATTGACAAACAGAAAAAAATAAAGTTATCTTCCCGACTTCATTCACCAGCAATGTGTTCTAGTCCACCTTGAAGCAGCAAACAGAGGACGCAGCAGTGGAAGGGCCTTCTTTTAATTATCGTTTTGAACGGCGTTATGGTGTACGGTCATGGACATTTTCCAATCTCACCCATCCTCTGTACTTTTAATTGTTGTCATATTGTGTTACACCACCTGAGATATACCCCCCGTTCATAAATTACCTCCTTCCCATTACATCTATCCTATTGGAGCTGTCTGTGCCAGGGATTTTTCCCCCTGGAAGGCATGCCCTAATGCAGGCAGTCTACTGCACATAAATAGGCCAGTCACCGGAGAGCCTGTATCACTACAAGGGTGAGAGAGAACCAGTGAACTAAAAACAAATGCCAGCAAAACAAGTACAGACAAAAAAAGAAGAAAGTGCCTAGTAAAAACAAAACTTGTAACTTTAAAAGCAAAGTGAACCTATAAAAGAAAATTTCGCAATCCCAAGAGGAAAAAATACATTTTCTTCGTGATTCATAATGTGGTGATATGTCGTTATGTCATCCCTCTGGGGACACTTACAGGCACGGTGCCGCAAAAGTGTGGTATGTGTGATTGGCTTGAGTATCACTGTAGCGGCACTATCAATGATTTGGGCCTGATCTGCAGAACTAATAAATGGCTCTTGAAAAGGTTGTTGTCTTACGTAGACATGGTAGACAGACCAGTGTTTCTTATCATTTACTGAGCCAAAGCACATATTTTATATTTAAAAAAATCTCATGACATACCACCAAGCGTTTCATGACTTATTCTGTTGTATGAATGCCATTAGGTGGACAAACAAGTTAATTATGTGGAGTTAACACATCAGGCGCCAGAAAATATTGCGTTTTGACATTACTATTCCATAAGGTTGTAGCTAAAAATGTTTACAGATAAAGGCATACTGTAAATGAGAAACATCATCAGTATGACCCAAAGTCAGTGATGGGAGTAAATTCACTAACCTAGTTTTCATATTATAACATCACCAGGCTAAGAATTTGTCAGAAACTCGTTTCCACGATACCAGCTCATCAACAGGCTTATTAAAATGTCTGATCCAAGTGTGATAGTCTTCCTCATCTCTCAAGCAAACCCAGCCATCATTATCATAATTTATAGCAAGTTCATGAACACCACTGCTGTCTCAACTGCTATTATTACCACTATTGTGACATATATACACTGGATATTATGTTATCTAAGGACACTGCTCCCAGATCTGGACCAGGGCATCACTGAGCTCTTGGACAGTCTGAGGAGCAACCTGGTGACGCCGGATGGACCTAAACAGAATGTCCCAGAGGTGTTCTATTGGGTTTAGATCAGGTGAATGTGGGGGCCAGTCAATGGTATTAATTCCTTCATCCTCCAGGAACTGCCTGCATACTCTAGCCACATGAGGTCGGGCATTGTCGTGGACCAGGAGGAACCCTGGTCCCACTGCACCGGCGTAAGTTCTGACAATGGGTCCAAGGATTTCATCCAGATACCTAATTGCAGTCAGGTGCCATTATCTAACCTGTAGAAGTCTGTGCATCCTTCCAGGTATATGCCTCCCCAGACCACCAAACCGGTCATGCTGAATTGTTGCATGCAGCATAACATTCTCCACGGCATCTCCAGACCCTTTCACATCTGTCGCATGTGCTCAGGTTGAACCAGTGAAGGGCACATGGCGCCAGTGGCAACTCTGGTGGTCTATGGCAAAAGCCAATCGAGCTTTACAGTGCTTGGCAGTGAGCACAGGGCCCACTACAGGACGTAGAGCCCTGAGGCCACCGTCATGGAGCCTGATTCTGATTGTTTGGTCAGAAACATTCACACCAGTGGCCTGCTAGAGGTCATTTTGTAGGACTCTGGCAGTGCTCATCCTGTTCCTACTTGCACAAAGGAGCAGATACCAATCCTGTAGAGGGTTTAAGGACCTTCTACGGCCCTGTCCAGCTCTCCTGGAGTAACTGTCTCCTGGAATCTCCTCCATGCTCTTGAGACTGTGCTGGGAGACACAACAAACCTTCTTCCAACGGTACGTATTGATGTGCCATCCTGGAGGAGTTGGACTACTCGTGACACCTCTGTACTGTCCAGGCACAGCACCATGCTATCAACAGAGATGTTGATTCAAGCCAAATGAAAACGAAAGTCAGTCAGTAAAAAATCAGCCAAAAGAGATGAGGAGTCAGTGGCCTCAACCTGGAAAAACCATTCCCGTTTTGAGGTCTGTCTCATTGTTGCCCCTCTGATGCCCCTGTTGTTGATTTCATTAACAACAAAGCAGCTGAAACTGATTAACAACCCCCTCTGCTACTTAACTGACCAGATCAATATCCCAGAAGTTTAACTGATAGGTTACTATACTCTGATTAAAAAGTGTTCCTTTAATTTTTTGAGCAGTTTTCTCTATTGTGCCTGTGAATATTCTCATTCATCCACGTCATTGTATCCTCAGGTCATATCTATCTAATAGCGGTGCATTTCTGTCGAGGAGTCTCCGGCAGATACTACCACCTGTGCAGTATTTCAGCATTTGTTTTACACTCCTGCTACCCCCCTCACCATTAGAGGTGTTTTTACAACTTACTGCATTCCTGCCACCCTGAACATGGTCCAGCAGAGCATTGACTTAAGTATGTGCTGTGTGTGGACTGTGAGCTTAACAGGGGTTCAAAGTTTACAAACCCCTAAACTTTGCATAGGAACACGCCCAGGGTGAAGTTGGTGTGAAGTATTAACTACACAAGGCAACTAACTAATAATGGCTTGTTAAATTCAGCAATGTCGCTTGTCGCAATTCTGCAACTTTGGTGCTTAAAGGGTTAAGAGAGCTAAATGCTGATTGCTAACTCTGTATTATGGCAAAACAACGGGCAGTGCCACATCCACTCACCAAGCTAAACTAAAAAATGTCTTTTAAGTTGCAATGGCTGTCAGAGTATGTGGGAACAAAAACAAGGGGTGAATCCGGGTGAGATTTTTTTCTATCTTGATTGAGAAAGGACTGCTCTGAAAATCATGCAGCAAAGCCAATATAGCAAACCTGCAAGCCAGTGTCAAAAATGTGCACTAAATGTGTGGTTTAATGGTGCATGTGGTACTGGCATGCTTGTATTTGGATGGCTGGACTTACCAGATATAGGAAGCGTTACACCAAGTTTGTCTGAGTGATGCCAAAGGGACCAGAAGATGGTTGTTTGGTTTGAATCTCCGCTTGGCATCTCTGTGTGGATGCTCTGTGTGCAGTTTGCACATTCTTCCCGAGCATGCACAGGTTTTCTCCGGGTGCGCTGGTTTCCTCCCACATTCCAAAAAATGCATGTTAGGTTAACTGCCGACTGTAAATTGTCCATAGGCGTGAACGTGAGTTTGAATGGTTGGTTGTCTAATGTGCCCTGCGATTGACTGGTGACTAGTCCAGGGTGTAACCCGCCTTTTGCCCCGGAGCTAGCTGAGATAGGCTCCAGAATACACCCAAGACCCTAATGAGGATAGATAGAAAATGGATGGATATTGGGAAATATACCTTGCTGACCTTTTAACCCACTCATATACAAAATACCACAGAATAGAAGTTGAACTACCTCAAGTTCTCAGGTCTTGGTACTACAAATGCACAGGTCTGATCGTGCTCACAGAGGTCCAAGGGATGCTCAGGTGGTTTCTGTGTATGCTCACACACTTGAATAATTAGAGTGAACATTGAATACTACTTACTTATTTCACTTTTATTCGACTGTTAATAGAACATAGTTGATCACAAAACAGCGATCGTTTAATAATTAATTAATTCCTGAAAAACTGCAATATAGTGAATTAAATTGCAACATCGCAAAGCACGACTGTGGAAGTAAGCGTACTAGATTCCTTTTTTACCAAATAGACACAATTACCATGCAGTAAAAACCCTGATGTCCTGAAAATAACCATACACTTTTTGTGGCCTTAAGCACACATTTCATGTTAATGGATATACTGAAATCCAGCAAAATAAATTGTTCCTTAGTGCTCATAAAAGTGTCCAGCTCAAAATTGAGACTGCATGGCAACTTAACCTTGATGACATCATCTGACTGCAGCTCTGTTTTGCAAATTTATCTCATCTTACTGCCAATGTGGTCAAGGACTCTAGCTTTAACCACCCTGACAGCTGTTGAGGCTGCCAGCTGCCTCCATCCTCCCTAGCTCTTATTGTCACAGGGCATCTCGCATGCTGCATATGATAGCCTCCAAGCACTGGTTTGAGATGAGACTCCCAGAGCTGGCAGACATTTTGACCACTGGACAGCTTTATCCTTGAAAGCTTCACTGGTGCCTTTAAATGTCTGCCCAGCACTCCAATGATTTTTTAAATTTATTGACAGATCACTATTTTCCAACATTCTAGCTACCCCTCTATGTGCTTAAGAGAAACATATAGTGCCTTGCAAAAAGGAGTGCTGCCAGGAATTCTGGGCCCCATGACAAACAAACCCAAACCTTTTTATGTTTATGAAAAGGTTTATTATTATTATTATGTTTATTATTACCTATTTCTTTGGTCTCCCTGGAATTTCCTTAACTTACCCCCCATACAGCATTCTTGCTTGCAAAAGTGTAAGCTATTTTAGAAATGCCGCATATCAATGGACCATTCCATCCATCCATTTTCTATGCTGCTTATCCTCATTAGGGTTGAAGGAGTTGCTGGAGCAATACTAGCTGACCTTGGCCGAGAGGCAGGGTACAACCTGGGCTGGTCGTCAGCCAATTGCAGGGCATACAAACAAACATTCACACTCACATTCATACCGATGGACAATTTAGAGTCTTCAATTAATCTAACATGCATGTTTTTGGAATGTGGGAGGAAACCGGAATGCCCGCAGGAAACTCGACCACACACGGGGAGCACATGCAAATTCCACACAGAGATGCCCAAAGGAGATTCGAGCCCAGATCTCCAGACTGTGCAATGGACCATTGTTTAATTAATAACAATCACCACTACAAATGTGTACGTGCACCACTCGCAGCTGTTGTTTGTCTTGCCAAAGTACAACCGCAAGCCATTTATTGAAATGACATGCATGTAAATGTGTTTGACATTTACACTACTGCCCAGCATTCACTATCTAAATGAATGCTAAAGATAATGTAATTGCATATTGTCCCTTCCAGCAGAAATTGTTCTTGTAGAAAATGTGCAACCGAATTATGCCTTGATAATATGTAAGACAGTAAACAACTTTAGTGTTGCACTTTTCATTTTTTTGATGGTCTTTCTCCCATTTAAAATGTTTGCTTCCTTCTGACCAGTTCCATTATTTTCCTCAGTCCTCTTTCTCTTTCACCTTCACTGAGCAATCAATTTTTTTTCCATGTGTCACTCTGGTAAATATGCAGCTCTCTGGGCTGAGGCGTCACTGGGAACCAGGTGTGAGTGTGTGGGTGTGTGTGATGTTTGTGAATAATACACTCCTCTTTTGACACATTGTACTCTTATACCTTTTCATGGATCAAAAGTAATTTCCTTCATTTTTACCTCCTTATAGGATTATTAAAGTGTGAGTGTTTGCAATATTGTCACAAAATACATTATTTTATCAACCAATGTTAATGAGACATACAGTTGTGAAAAAAATAGGATATTGTATTCAATATTTTGCTATTAATTAAGAAATACTCTATAAACATACCAGCAGATCTTTTTACTGGAATGTTTGGGTCATTGTCATGTAAAAAAATCCAACTTTGCTTCAGCTTAAGTATAATTCTAAGTGGGTTCTAAGATGGTGAGACAGCTAGACATACATCAGCAAAGTATCTCCAAATTGTGACATGTCCAACCCCATCGTTCACAATTGGTATGAGATTCTTCAGGTATGATGGTCAACTAATGATGTTTTTTTACAGCAAGGGTTTCCTTTTGGAACATCTCCTATGAAAAAACAGCATGTGGCACGAACCTTCTGCGTGTTGATGTAGCATCAGTGGGAACAGGGACGAACATTCAGAATCGTTCAAATGTTGAAATTTCAATTCCTAGTTTGCTCAGCAAACACTAATAAAGAAGTAGTCAGCGAGCACCAATGAGGAAAAAGTCTGGCTTGAGGATTTGGCCATAAAAGATCATTTTACAAACATAATTTGTTGACTTGGCATAATGTTATGGCATAATACTGTGGATACCTGCAGTGAAAGTTTGGTCCATTTTCTTGCATTTGCTTAAGGGGCAGATGTGCCGCATCCAAACACATCGCTTCAATGAAGCAACCATTACAATGAGATGTTTGCGTAGTGCCCACAGCCCCATCCACACAAAGACGATCCGAGGCCTAAACGCATAAATTCTTTATCAAAACGGCATATTATCCACACGAAGCGTTTTCAAGGTCTGTAAACGAACACTTTTGAACCCGAGTCCCAGAGTGGAAGGAGTTGAAGACGCCGATTTCGCGGCTCCGTAGTTACGGCTTCGCCTCAGCTTCTATGAAAAGCCTTGCGTCATAGCTCCGCCCCTTTACAAACGCACATGCGCTAAAACCCCAAACACGGAACAACAACGGCGCCGTACATTGTTGCTTTTGTCCTGCTGAAGCTAGTGAGCCTACTGTCGCTATTGCGGCAAAATCTGCTGCTTCTTCATTTTCGAGAAGAAGAACAAATGCTGGAAGACACAGCACATCACTTTATTCTGGTTTTATAATCCAGTGGGACTCGAAGCAACAGTTCCACCTAATCCACTTCGGCCACTCGCACTTGCCGCCAAGTTTTCTGTTGACAGGCTGTCTGTGCAACTGTGCATGCCCAGCGTTTGGTTACCGGTCTGTCACGTGTTTCTGCTTTCAGAGTGTCACAGCGCCACCACCAGGTTAGTTATATGTGTTATATCGTTTTCACTCGTTTTCAGTGCATTCATATGAACGCACATAGTTTCTGAACTGGCTCCATCTTTACAGAAAACATTTTGGAAATGATGAGCGTTTATTCTTCATGTTGACATAGCCTATATGTCCATGGGAGTCTGACTTTGAGTCTTTGTTTGACATCTGACTCAAAGACTCAATTACTCCATTCACTTTAACTTGATTTTTTTTTTAAAAGGAATCGCCGGACTAACTTCCGTTGTCTCCCATGTAACTTGAACCCAGTGTTATAGTGTTACATGACTTACAGTGTTGGGGGGAAATGTGAAGGAAGTAAAACTGTTGGCTCGTGTCTTCTGTTGTGGAAGTTTTCTACAGTTCCTTTTCCCCAAGTACTGCTTAATTAATAAAGACATACTGTAGTAGCGTACGATGCAGTGTCTTGACTAGTTAAGCATAATCAAAGTACATGTCAAGTTGGCCCTTCTTACTTTTACTTGTTTTTTCACTTGTCAGGTTTCCGCCATTAAATGCAAAACTAAACAATCAAATTGAAATTTATTGATTTGTAGAAGAGACAGTTGGGGGAGGAGGAACATTTCAGAACATACATTTGTGAATGATTGTTATATGGTGTGCATGTATTTGTGCAAGTTCTCTGATGGCAGAAAACTCTTTTTTTTTTAACATATCCTCCTTTTATCAATTCCATGACATACATGACCAGCCCAACATAATGGTCAACTTTAAACTACACTCCTTTAAAATGTACAGCTTCCTGTATATCAATTAAGCAGTTTGTTGTAATTGTTTTAGTTATTTTGTTTTACTTAGTTGATCTAATTAGTTTGGTACATCCTGCAATGGTGGACAGTCAATCACATAGAGACAAGCGACCATTCACACTTATGGACAATTTAAAGTGCATTTTTGGGATGTGGGAAAAAGCTGGAGTACCCACACAAGCGTGGGGAGAACATGCCAAGTACACAAACAGAGATTTGAACCTCCATCTCCTGACTGTAAACCACCATGCTGCAATTTATGTAATTTACATTTTAAAATTCAGAAGTTACAGTACTTAATTGATAACTACTCTTTAATGTTTTTTGTTCCTATCATAAACTATCTAACATCTATCTTACACAGCAAGGATGTAAAAAGCTTGAAACAGAATGTACCCTGTCATGCCTGTTGTGCCAACTGGCTGAGTTTGGCCATTTCTGGCCCACTCTACTCCAAATGTCTGGGTGCTTTGAAAGGACATCCAATCCAATTACATCCTCCAGACTCTTCAGCTGATGTCCCACAGCTCCATCCATTTTCACAGATAAAATGGTGCAATGGATAGATGGCGTAATGATATCCTGGAGCTGCAATGATCACACGGCTGGGGAGATTTGAAGACGTTCTTATTGGAAGACAGTTTTATTTATTTATTTATTTTTTTGCTTATTGTGACAGTGTTGTAAATAAATCCGGGTTTCAGAGGATTTTGGAATCCAGGCTGCCAATTTTCACATGGATTAGAGGAAACTATATGGTTACAAAATGGTGGAGAAAACCAGTTTTCTTTGTAGAAAACCAAAGTTACATTCCACCTTTACTCAGTTAACTGCAGATTAATTGTCCTTTCACTTTACTTCATCACATCGTGAATCTCTCAAACACATACACATAAGCTGTTTGTCACTGTCATTCCTTGGACAGCTAGACACGAAAGCACACACCTTCTCCCATCTCATTCATGCTACAGGAGGATAGACAGTTTCTATATTACCTCAGATGACAGGATCAATAATGAAACTGCACGCATATGATGAATGAAGATATTTGGAATAAATTGATACATGTTATTTTCAGTGGGAGAGGCATACACAAATGTCATGCATCCATCTTTATAAGTCTTGTTTTTTCCGTAGAAATGAAAATAAAATGTAAAAATATTACAGCAAGATAAGAAATGCATGGTTGGAGATGGTCACAGTTAGGGATGAGCTGGACTGCTACTTATGTATTCACTCTTCACGCTCTGTTATTGGCCGGTCACACACAGTGACCGCCCCTCCCTAGACAGACTCGCTACAGGCAGAGAGAGAGGAGCCATGCCTGTGACACTTTCACACTCACATACAATACAGACAGGGACTCACTGCTTGCTTGGTTTGACTCCAGCTCACGTTCTCTATTTCAGTTTATATGAGATTTAAAGATGAAAACAGTTCGTGTCGCTTTGGTCGCTGGCACTGCTCCATACAGGGTTATTTTGGTTTTCCTCAGCTCAATTCGTATCTAAAGCGGTCCTTACATTCCGACGTACGTGCTCCTACGTGCTGGCTACGAGCAAAACTGGGGAAAATCGCAATAGTCACGCATGTGGCCCGTATGGATTTTCAAACCCCCACACAGAACGCAAAGCCCGTAGGAAGAAATTCAGCATGCTAATTATTTTCTGCGTGGATGCAGGAAAACCTTGCACGCAGCCAATTTGCAAAAGAAAAGCAGGGGAGGAGTGTGTGACCCTTGCGTTTAAATGTACATTCTGTACATTGCCTGACCACAAAAGTGGCTCCCTCTCCAAAAAGTCTTGTTGTTTTTGTGTAATTTTGAGTAGCAATACAAAAACAAACTTTGTAATACTGAGAAGAAAAAGTTTTTACACACTTACCCTCCGCGATTCAATCTCTTTGACGTATAAAGGCAAAAGGAATTCAGACACCCCTTCTAGTCTCACTCCTTCTTTGGTCACTCGCAGATTGCCCATTCCATCCTGCATGCAGAGAGAGGAGGTCAGTCGTTGGTTGGTAGAAAACTCACAGACATGACAGACGTTATTTTTTACCCCATGATACCGCACTTGTAGAAGGTGTGGAAAGGCAATGAATGCAGCCTGTATCCTACTACAAAGGGGAATGGCAATGCAATATGTTCCTCAAGGACATTTCAACAAGGCTGGAAGCTGAACCAGCAATCTTTTAGCACTGGAATTCCCACGTTGTTTCCCATTCAAGTAAATCCCAGGCATAACCCAATCAACTAACCTTCCAAATGGGCAAGAGTTCACGAGATGAAAAAAAGGTGAAAGCTGTTAGCTAAGAAAGGAAAGATCACCTGTACAGTTAGTTGGTTCCATACCAGACCGTGATAAGTGAATTTCCGCAATATATGATTCCTTATTTATCAATTGAATATTTTCATAGTTTGCACATAGAAAACCTGCTTATGGCTTTTTAATAAGTTTTTAACAT
Organism: Oostethus manadensis; assembly: GCA_024372805.1. NCBI lineage: Eukaryota > Metazoa > Chordata > Actinopteri > Syngnathiformes > Syngnathidae > Oostethus > Oostethus manadensis. The sequence continues at coordinate 3,404,414 of QODF01000024.1, forward strand.
TGTTAGAGCCCTCCATAGGGATATTGCGTTCGTGTGTACATGTAAAGGAGACTCTATATATATATATATATATAGAGTCTCCTTTACATATATATATATATATATATAGTCTCCTTTACATGTACTGCCCAATGTAGTAGACATAAAAAGATAAAATAAACAATTTAAGACATGAATAAGACATATTTACATGTTAGCATTGGGAAAGTTCCTTGTTATTGCTCTTTTTTACTTGCTGTTCTGTACAGTTCCTGTTCTGTGGTGGCTATTGCCACACTAATGTAATGTAATGACCCTAAAGGGCAATATTATTGTGTTATTGTGCTCGTGTGTGTTGCTGTAAAAGTGACTTTGAGGGCTCATAGTTGAGTTTTATCTTGGCGTGGGTTATGGTCGCAACAGTCGCCTGTTGTTAGGGATTATTGTGCCTGTTGTGAGACAGTTCAAACCTGCAATACAAGTCTGCTGTTCTAGCAATCAAGTCTTTTTAGTGTTTTGTGCCTCACAGAACATTACAGTAACATTACCAACATTACTAGAATACTAAATATCATCACGTCTTTTCAGCACATCTTCTGAATGCCTTATATTAGTTCATTTAGCCATTTTTAGGATTGAAAGTAATTAATTCAGGCAAAGTATATGTAAAAAATTGCTAAAATATGCATATGCAATAGGATGTATTGATAGTGTTGTAGGTGGCCCAATGCTTTTGGCCACCTCATAAAGTATATTTAAATCTTGCATAATGATAATTGCATAATATCACTAGTGTCATTTATTATGAGTAGATGACTGACAAAGTATAATTCAGGTATACAGTAATCTCTTCTTAAGCATGTTTAAATGGTTCCAGAACCGATCATAAGTAAATTTTTGCAAGGCATAATTCATTATTTATGAATATTTTAGTAGTTACAACTGTCTATATACGTTTTTTAAATATTGTCAGATCCCTCCAGACATGAAATAACTTGCCATAGTCACCATTATGTTTTCTCCTTTAATGAGTCTATTGAATGCCTTGTATTTTTATTTTTGTTTATGCTTGAAAATTCTTTATTTAGGGTAAGAATACGTACATTTTTCTAGAAAATGCAACAGTATGTTTTGTGATTGCTGCAAAACTTCTTTTAAAAGATCCTTCAAAGTTCAACAGCATTTAACAATGTTATCATTTGGCGCCTGAGGAATCAAGCTGTCGAGGGAACCAATTCTTTTTCCACATTCAATACAAAATTTCCTTTTTTCTGTGAAAAATCTCTCACATCAATTTCTTTCTACAACAAGGACAGACCAAGATGCCCAAGCCTGCTGAATAACTGCTGATACCTCCTTGTCTCAATAACATGATGAGAAGATAATTAGGACCTGCCACCGTCCCGCTCTTTCTGAAAGACTGAACAATGTGTCACTCAATGATTACTAATGACTTCCTTGACAACCGTTTCAACTACATATTCACATATATTGATGGAATTGCCTACGGTTAAAGGAACTCTGCATGTGCTTCAGTGAATTATTATTAATTGCTGGTGCAACAGACCAACAAAGCTATTCAAATTGGAAACAAATGTGAGGCATTAGAGAGACCGAGGCAAAGAAATAAGGCTGAGGATAAGAGAATGAAGAGAGCTAGAAAATACCTAAAAAGAGATGAATCCATACTAGCAAACTAAAAATCAATGATACATAGGGTAAAAAGAACACCACATATTTTAGAAAATGAAAATAAACATTACTATAGTGTGTTTCCCAAATGAGTTGTATTAGTGCAATAGAAAACAAATATAGAAATCGAATACATCTCAGCATATCAGGCTTGACGGTCCAGTAAAGATAAAAAAATCAATAACTAAAACATCCGATTCTGTTCATAATCTTCATGGACAGAATTTGTAGGCGCAGTCAAGGTGTTGAGGGAGTCCAGCTTGGTGACCTTAAGATCTCGTCACTGCTATTTGCAGACGATGTGGTCCTTATGGCCTCATCAGGCTGTGACCTTCAGCGTTTACTGGAGCGGTTTGCAGCTGAGTGTGAAGCTTCTGGGATGAGACTCAGCACCTCCTAATCCGAGGCCATGGTTCTCAGTCGGAAACGGGTGGACTGTACCCTCCGGGTTGGGAGTGAGGTCTTGCCTCAGGTGGAGGAGTTCAAGTATCTCGGGTTCTTGTTCACGAGTGAGGGAAGGTTGGAGCGTGAGATCGACAGACGGATCGGTGCAGCATCTGCAGTAATGCGGTCGCTGTACCGGACCGTCGTGGTGAAGAGAGAGCTGAGCCGGAAGGCAAAGCTCTCTGTTTACCGATCGATCTACGTTCCCACCCTCACCTATGGTCATGAGTTATGGGTCATGACCGAAAGAATGAGATCGCGGATACAAGCGGCGGAAATGAGTTTCCTTCGTAGGGTGGCTGGACTCACCCTAAGAGATAGGGTGAGGAGCTCGGCCATCCGGGAGGAGCTCAGAGTAGAGCCGCTGCTCCTTCACATCGAGAGGAGCCAGTTGAGGTGGCTCGGGCATCTAGTCCGGATGCCTCCCGGGCGCCTCCCTGGTGAGGTGTTTCGGGCATGCCCAGCCGGGAGAAGGCCACAGCGATGACCTAGGAAACGCTGGAGGGACTATGTCTCACAGCTGGCCTGGGAACGCCTTGGTGTCCTCCCGATGGAGCTGGAACAGGTTGCTGGAGACCGGGAAGTCTGGACTTCCCTACTGAAGCTGCTGCCCCCGCGACCCGGACCCGGATAAGCGGAGGAAAATGGATGGATGGATGGATGGAATAACTAAAACCAGCCAGATGTTTTCTGTGATCTGTAGCCATAAAACTTAATGAACAGTGACACATGATGCTTATTCAATAAGACGTATCACAGGAGGGCTGAGGAGTTTCATACACACAAAGTAGTTTATAGCGGGTTCTATAGAAACACAGTTTATTTTAATGTATTTGTTTCAGACATGCTTAACAAGTTACATTTACCAACATCACATTTCCACATTTTGACCTCTGAAAATTGAAATTTAAAAAAAGCATCTGAAAAGGTGTAGGAAGCGGCAGAGCTTATTTCCTCGCCAAACATACGCTTTCCTAAAAATTATTATATCATATAAAAGTTTATTTATTTCCATAATTACATTCTGAAGGTTAAACTTTCATAGATTTTAGATTCAGGGCCCACAATTTTCAACTGTTTATTTGTTTACTTGCTTCCAGCTCACAAAACCCACAAAAGACAGTAATTCAAAAAACTTGTGATTTCTGTGATGAAATCTGCCCATACTTTGCAGGGCAAGGAGGATTTAAATTGAGTGTCCCACACTAATTATCTACTTAACTTAAAACACCTGCACAGGTTGCCTAGGTGTTTATTAAATTGCTTCAGTTTGGTTCAATTGTCTCATGCCTTGTCCACGCGTAGTAGGTTTTTTTTTAAAACGCATATTTCTCCCTCTCCGTTTATGATCAACACAACCTCGTATTAAAAAAAAAAAAAACGCATCCTCACTTAACTGGATAAATGCATTGGGAGCCACAGCATGACTGTGGTTCCTAATGCAAGCATGCCAAACTTGTAGGCAGTAACAGTTACTAAAATTCTATCCAATCAGAACCATCCTCTGTCATCCCGTCACTTCTGAAAAAATGGTGCCAGGCTTGTTGTTGTGGACTGACAAGGAGGTAGGATTATTTATAAAGGTTGATTTAGAATACAAAGTCAACTAGACGCAAGAAACCGTTGTCAGTTCTGAGGGCTTCCATAACTCCCAGTCAACGCCAAGGGCTGATTGCCTCAATGCCACGGAGCATCGAGGCAGTGATTAAGGCAAAGGGATTCCAAACCAAGTACTGATGATTGACACAATCAAGTGTTCTTTTTTTAAATTCCTATTTTGGGGTCGCACGCACGGTAATGACGTAGTTCCTGTGAGACGGTGAGGCGGCAGAACACAACTTGGCGCGCTTTTCAAGAGTGTCATGCGTTGAACTATTTTACTGCTTTGTTTGGCCAAAAGCAACAATAATAGAATAAACGCGAAGGTAGAGTGTCCTAATTACTCACTCTGGACAGCAGCGAAGAAGACCTCGCCAGCCTTGCGGAGTATATCGACTCTTGCTACCAATAAGTCGTCATGGGGAAACCCAATACAGCCATTCCCAAAGCGGCGGCGGCAAAGAGATCCAGAAAGACGACTCACCTGGGACGGCTTCTCCACCCGGGAAGGACTCGGCGGACATACTGATGTCCATCGATAACAAACTGTCCAGTCTTGATGCCCACTTAATCTTGCTGGAGATCATGCACAAGGACATCCGAGCACTGCGGGACTCGGTGGAGTTTAGCCAGCAGCAGGTGCAGGCCCTAGCCCAGGGGAACGCCTCGCTCAGGGAGTCGGTGAAATCCTTAACGGAGGAAATGAGCCGGCTCTCCGAGGAGAATAAAAAAATCAAGGAGACTGTTTTTGGATCTCCAGGGACGCAGCATGAGGGACAACCTGGTGTTCGCAGGAATACCGGAAGAGGACAAGGAAGACCCAGAAGAAACGGTGAAAAGCTTCATCAAAGTCCACCTGAAGCTACTTGAGGAAACCGTGGACAACATCGCCTTCCACCGAGTACACCGCATGGGAGGGAGAAGAGTTGACGCTCGCCGGCCGCGGCAGATTGTGGCGAAGTTTGCCAACTTTAAACAAAAAGAACAAGTCAAGTCCCAGGGCCGTGAGCTGAGAGGGAAGGACTTCAGCGTCAACGACCAGTTTCCGAAGGAGATCTTGGATCGACGTCGTGCTCTTCTCCATCCGCCGCAAGTTCATCCAAGATGGATGCCGAGCTGTGGTCGCGGTGGATAAACTTTTTGTCAACGGCCAACTGTACCGGGATCCCAACATCACGCCATGGCTCTAACAATTCCTGCACCAGGTGATGTAAACTTGCACATACAAGCATGTTAAGGACACGTTAAGGTAATGAACTAAGAATACTGCCAACTGTAAACTGACATGTTATTAGTTCACTGTCTGTCGCTACGTCACACTTGCAAAATGATGTTATATGTTTCTGTCTTTTTACTGTTTTCTATCTCCTTTTCTTTTGCACCCTCTTTTTCCCCTCTTTTCACTCCCTTCCCTCACATCTTCCTGGGTAATGAACACCTCACCTTATTTGTATGCATTAACCAGAACACAGATAGAACTGAGGCACAGCAGCATGTCCACAATATCCACACAACAGGTGTATTTAAAACAAATCTGCATGAGTCCATAGTACTAACACCAGTCAGGTCATGGGTACACTGAGGTTTATCTCGTGGAATGTGCACGGAGCTGGTTCCACGGTCAAGAGACTAAACATTTTTAATCACCTGCAGCATTTAAAGGCAGACATTGTCTTACTACAAGAAACACATCTAACAAACACATCTATAGATGCACTTTACACAACACACTTTCCACATGTGTACTCAGCCTGTTTCAACTCAAGGCAGAGAGGGGTAGCAATTCTCATCAACAAAAAATTAAACTTTCGCATTGATAACATACTCACAGACCCGCAGGGCAGATTTATCATAATTAAAGTTTATATACAAAATATGAAGTTATGCATTGCAAGCGTGTATGGACCAAATGTTGACGACCCTTCTTTTTTTCACTCCTTTTTCAAATCACTTTGTGATCACTCAAACCGCACACTCATTATTGGAGGGGACTTCAACATGGTTCTTGATCCAAGAGTGGACAGGCTGAGTCGCAATGGAAATAATAGACAGGACCAATCCTCAGAGGTTGTTAAACAATACATGAAGGATTTTGGACTTTGCCATGCTTGGCGCTCTCACCATCCCACTGTTAAGGAGTACACCTTCTTCTCATCAGTCCACCACTCATACTCTAGATTAGATTATTTCCTAACCAGCAGCACACTGATGAGTGATATATCTGAAACCAAAATTCATCCCATCATTATCAGCGACCATGCACCAGTGTCACTTACACTGGTAAGTAATAAGAACAGTAAACCACCAACACCAAACTGGAGATTGAATACATCATTGCTTGAAGACTCGGAATTCATCAGTTACTTCAAGAGACAATGGTCTCTATACATAGAAAACAACGATTTACCAGGAACATCAGCGTGTGTTCTCTGGGAGGCAGGGAAGGCAGTAATGCGCGGGAAAATAATTTCCTTTTCCTCTCACAAGAAAAAGAAAGAGATTTCCGAAATATCAGTTTTGGAAGGTAAAATGAAATCGTTAGAGGAGGCCTACTCTGTCTCTCAAGATGAACACACTCTAAACGATATAGGAAAAACCAAACTGGAACTTGAGGAAATATTAAATAAGAAAACACAATTCTTAGTACAAAGGCTTCGCTTGGAGAACTTTGAACATAGTAACAAACGTGGGAAATTTTTGGCTAATCAATTAAAAACAAATGAAGAGAAAACAACTATCTACACCGTTAAAGACTCAGCAGGAAATATTAGCCATGACCCTGATAAAATAAACAGGATTTTTAGGGATTATTTTAAAGCATTATACACACCACAATTAGACCCATCAGACGATGTAATAGATCAGTTTCTTAGTAATTTAAATCTACCGATATTACAACAGAACCAGAAAACATCTCTGGACTCACCTCTATCTGTTGGCGAACTCCAGGAAGCTCTCCAGATCATGCCTAATAATAAAGCCCCAGGCCCAAATGGTTTTCTGGCTGAATTCTACAAAGAATTCTGGACTACACTGGCGCCAACTTTTTACAAAATGTTATTAGAAATAAAGGAGAAAAATAAAATGCCTCCAACTATGAACTAAGGTAATATTACTCTCTTATTAAAACCAGGAAAAGACTCCACACTCCCATCTAGCTACCGGCCAATTTCATTAATTAATGTCGATTTTAAAATAACCCATAAAGCTTTGGCTAGAAGGTTAGAGAAAATAACTCCATTCATAATCCATCCAGACCAAACAGGTTTGATTAAAAGTAGACATTCCTCAACTAACACACAAAGATTAATTAACCTCTTAGATTATTCTAACATACAGAATTTGGAAACTATTATCCTTTCTCTAGATGCAGAAAAAGCATTTGACAGGGAAAACTGGAAATTCCTATTCAGGACAATAATTAAATTTGGGTTTGGACCGGGTTTTATTGATTGGTTCAGAATATTTTATACCAACCCACATGCATGTGTGAGGACCAATGATCAAACTTCTTCAAGCTTTAGCCTTCACAGAGGCACAAGGCAGGGCTGCCCGCTGTCCCCTTCACTGTTTTCCATATTTATCGAACCCTTAGCAGCGGCCATCAGACAACATGAAGAAATCAAAAGGATCCGGACCAGAGATATGGATCACAAAATAAGTCTCTACGCTGATGATGTATTACTTTTTCTCAAGAATACTCAAGCCCTCCCTCTCCCGCACGATTCAACTTATAAACAAGTACTCATCAGTGTCTGATTACTCTATCAACTGGTCTAAGACCACAGCTCTACCCATTAATTGTCATTTTCAGGGTGTACCTGATGCCATAATACGGACAGGGAATATCTGATATTTGGGTATAAACATTTTACCCAAGTTGTCAGAGCTGACACAGTTGAATTACGTTCAGCTTTTGAAAACAACTGAGGGTGATCTTTTGCGGTGGAGACGTCTACCCATATCACTCATGGGGAGAGTGGCTGCCAACAAAAAGATGGTTTTACCGAAAATTAATTATTTGTTTTCAATGATACCCACCAAACCAACCTCTAACTGGTTCAAGTCACTGGACTCCCACATCTCTAAATTCCTTTGGAAAGACAAACCAACACGTATCAGCTTAAATACGTTAAAACAAACCAGAGGCAGGGGTGGTTTAGAGCTTCCGGACTTTTCTCAGTATTTCTTAGCCAATCAACTGCAATATGTCTCCAAATGGCTCAAACCGAGTTATCCAGACAAGCCATGGCGAGATATAGAGCAAGCACTGTGTGATGATCTAGCAATCTGTGATCTACCCGATGTGAAGGAGCAGCGGCTCTACTCTGAGCTCCTTCCGGATGGCCAAGCTCCTCACCCTATCGCTTAGGGTGAGTCCAGCCACCCTACGAAGGAAACTCATTTCCGCCGCTTGTATCCGCGATCTCATTCTTTCGGTCATGACCCATAACTCATGCCCATAGGTGAGGGTGGGAACGTAGATCGATCGGTAAACAGAGAGCTTTGCCTTCCGGCTCAGCTCTCTCTTCACCACGACGGTCCGGTACAGCGACCGCATTACTGCAGATGCTGCACCGATCCGTCTGTCGATCTCACGCTCCAACCTTCCCTCACTCGTGAACAAGAACCCGAGATACTTGAACTCCTCCACCTGAGGCAAGACCTCACTCCCAACCCGGAGGGTACAGTCCACCCGTTTCCGACTGAGAACCATGGCCTCGGATTTGGAGGTGCTGAGTCTCATCCCAGAAGCTTCACACTCAGCTGCAAACCGCTCCAGTAAACGCTGAAGGTCACAGCCTGATGAGGCCATAAGGACCACATCGTCTGCAAATAGCAGAGACGAGATCCTAAGGTCACCAAGCTGGACTCCCTCAACACCTTGACTGCGCCTAGAAATTCTGTCCATGAAGATTATGAACAGAATCGGTGACAAAGGGCAGCCTTGGCGGAGGCCAACGTTCACCGGAAACAAGCTCGACTTACTGCTGGCAATGCGAACCAGGCTCCTGCTTCGATTGTACAAGGACCGAATGGCACGTAGAAGCGGACCATCAATCCCGTACTCCCGGAGCACCCCCCACAGGACACCACGAGGGACACGGTCGAATGCCTTTTCCAGGTC